>OY821519.1:32708425-32865925 GCA_963682025.1 Cordilura impudica | reverse complement strand
TTCATTTTTTTTTTGCAGCGACAAACCAAAGCCTCTGGTGGGAATCGAACCCACTACCACCGCATGGTAGGCGAGCACGCTACCTACTCACCTACCGGGCGCTTCGATGATGATCGATGATCGAACAATTGCATTTAATGGTCCTATTAATGGGCCACTAACCCGATTGGATTATTATTATTTTTTTTTGTTTGGGTTTCTTAAAGTCACTAGACAATTGAACACCTGGAAATCAACAGTTGACGAGTTATTGGCGATATACTAGCGCAAATGCTGCGAAAATTGTGTGAAAATTGGAGTTGCAGATTGCGGCCACATGGCCCAAATCATATTTTAACATTAATGGCATAAAATTATCTATCCCATACAGTTAGTTGAATTGATATGGAAAAATATTTTTCCTTGCTTTATTTTAATTTAAAGTTCTGTATCTTCAAAAAACCCCATTACTTACACGCATTCTACTTATTGAAATGTTGCCGAACCTCATATCCACTCTAAAGTTTGAGGTACTCATGATACTCATACTTTGCAATATTTATGATTTTGTTGATTTATTTTTTCCTTCACTCTATGTGTATAGCCAATACAAAATAAGTATGATTCGAATACGAACATTAAAATACTCATTACTCGTACTGTTGCGTTAGTATGGTATATATACATATCGCACCTGTACCCCTAAAGTGAGTCAACTCAAAATCTACAAATTTTCAGTAGAGGCAAAAAAACGGTTTTTTAATATTTACTATAAAATTTAAAAACAGTTGTTTCATTGTAAAGAATTGCGAATAATAAGTATACAACAGTAGTTGTTTTTGCGATTTTTTCAGTGACCATCAAAAATAACAAGTCTTTTGGGTGCAACTCAAAATATGTCTTTTTAGTGGATTCTAAAGAAACTACTCTTATAACACAAAGAAGGTTACAAATATATTTTTTTTTTGCGAAAGACTAGAAAAACCGATGTAAGATTTTTTTTGTAAAAAGCGAAAATTGAAAAATTTTTAGTTGACTCACTTTAGAGGTACAGGTGCGATATGTATAGATAGGTAATAAATGAGTTGAATTAATTGTATTATTTGTATTTTCCTAAAAATATAAATGCTCAAAGTCTTTTTTGTAAATTTGATGAATTTCGATACATTTTTAAAAACTCAGGAATTGATGTAATTTGTATATCTGAAACATGGTTCAATCCGAATAAGAAAAAAAACTTTCAGGTCAAAATAGACGGCTATGATTTATTTCGAGCTGATAGGAATACTGGTAAACGTGCTGGAGGCGTTGCAATGTATGTCAAGAAACAATTACGTTCTCGATTTGTTTGCAAATCTATCGATGAAGAATATGATTTTGTATTTATTGAACTTCCTTGTGACGTAAGCAAATGTCTCATAGGTGTTTTATATAGGCCTAATGATTCACTAGATATTTCTCCGGTTGTTAATATGTTAGATGAAAACTGTTTATGTTATAGTGATATTATTCTTTCTGGAGACCTAAATGGAAATTTGCTCATTGATTCTGATCTAATTTCACTTTTCCAACCGATTGGGCTTATAGCTGTAAACACTACTATCCCCACTCACTTCACTTCAATGAGTAGTACCCTTATTGACGTGTTCTTTGTCTCTGATATTAGAAAAGTTCTTTTGCATGACCAGTTTTCTTCTCCTAATTTCTCAAAACATGACGTCATTTATATGACCTTTAACCTTCCTTATTTTAAACATGAAAAACCACAGCATATTACTTTCCGTGATTACAAGAATATTAACTATGATGCTCTTTTAAATGAAATTAATATAATCAATTGGACCAGTATCTACAGTAATCCTGATTTAAACCAACAGATATCCTTTTTTTATGAAACTACCACATACCTATACGACAAATACGTACCGGTTAGAAAGAAAACTGTTAAATCTTCTACTAAGCCTTGGTTTAATCAAAATATTTGGGATTTAATAGTTAAAAGAAATTCTGCTTACGATAAGTGGAAAAGATATAAAACTACACAGTCAAATGAAATTTTTAAATCATTACGTAGATCTGTAACTAGGGAAGTAAAGTTAGCTAAGCAACGCTATTATAGTCGTGTATTTTCAGAGGCTATGGATACTAAAAATATGTGGAAAGAGATAAAGAAAATTGGTTATAAAGATGAAAGTGAATCGGTACATCCTTCCACTTTTGAACTAAATGAATTGAATAGACAATTTACTTCAAATGACTCAACTCCACTTCGTTCTGACTGTTATGCAAATCTACCAGATTGCAATCTGGATTCTTTATTTAGTTTTTCCTGCGTTAACCAGGATGATGTTCTGGAAGCTTTTCTTTCCATAAAGTCAAAATCTATTGGTCTAGACGGTATGAATCCAATATTTATTAAAGCTATTTTACCACAGGTTTTACCCTATATCACTCATATTTTTAACACTATTTTTACAAAATCTATTTTCCCTGATTTGTGGAAATGGGCAAAAGTAATTCCCTTGCAGAAATCTAATAAAGAATACAGGCCAATTTCCGTACTTCCTTTTCTTTCGAAAGTTTTCGAAAAAATTATGAGCAAACAAATGAATGAACATATATCCAATAATAATGTTTTATCATCTCAGCAATCTGGTTTTCCCAGGAAAAGAGGGTGTATCACTACTTTAATTGATGTATCGGAAGATCTTCGTTATATCGTTGACAGTGGTAATATTGCTTTTTTGACTTTATTGGACCACTCTAAAGCTTTTGACTCAGTAGACCATGATATTCTTGTTAAAAAGCTTAAACATAATTTTGGTTATTCTGAAACCTCCTTTAAATTGATTAGCTCTTACCTTCGGAATAGAGAGCAAGTAGTTGTCTCTAAAGACAAGTCGTCTACCTCTGCGTCTTTAAGTAGGGGTGTTCCGCAGAGGTCTATACATGGCCCTCTTTTGTTTTCTATTTACATAAATGATCTACCACGCGTAATTAATTCATGCCAAATGCACATATACACATCATGTAACGTACGAGATGTGGAAAATTGTGTACAGAACCTGAATAGTGAACTGAACCACGTATTTGAATGGGCTAGGTTGAATTGTCTTACCTTAAATCCGAAAAAATCTCAGTGCCTTGTTATTTTTTAAAAAGATATATGATACCACTTGTCTTCCGAAAGTTAGTATTAATGGAGTGGATATTCCCTACGTTGCGAATGCTAAAAACCTTGGAATGATTTTTAGTAATACCCTAACGTGGAACGATCAAATTAACAAAACTTCTGGAAATGTTTATAGTATTCTCCGTAGTCTTTGGTCTTCTCAGTACTTCACACCGCAGAAAATTAGATTTGTTCTTGCAAAATCGTTTATCTTACCTACGCTTTTATATGGTTGTGAATTGTTGTCAAGTTGTGATAGTGCAGACATGGGTAAACTTACACGCGTCTTTAAAAGTGTAGTTAGATATGTTTACGTTTACGCAAATATGATAGTATCTCCGCTTTTCTAAATAAAATTTATGGCATTTCATTTGAAGATTATATTAAATTTAGAACTTTACTTATAGTTCATAAAATTATTTTCACTAAAGAACCCGTTTACCTTTTCGAGCGATTACTATTTACAAGATCTAACCGTAATAACTGTCTTGTACCAATATTGTACAATAGACTAATATCCGAAAGATACTTTTTTGTAAATGGCATACGTCTTTGGAACTCGTTACATACTTTAAATAATCAACTTCACAAAATATCAAATACAACATCATTTAAGAAAGAACTTTTTAAACTTTTTCTCAATTGATTTTTAATACTTCATTTTAATTTCTTTAGTTAATTTAATTTTAATTTCTATATAATTTTTACCTGCTGTGCAGGATATTTTTACACTTTATTTTTACATTTTTATTTTATTTTTTTATATATTTTATATTATATTCTATTTTATATTATATTCTATTTTATATTATTCTTCTAATTTTAATTATAAATTAAACTTACGTACATTCTTCTTATTGAAAATTAATTTGTTATGACTAATGTTGTTTTATAAGATTTTAAATCTTGTTACATTAGGATTTTCATTAATAAAAATTAATAATAATAATAAAAATCAAAGCGGTGTGATTTATGAACTAAACAGATTTGGGATGCTATGAGTATGATGTCAAGGTCGAATTCATATTTATTGCAAATTATACTTATAAATCAACAATATTGTGAGTATGAGTGCATCAGAGTACTTGATCTCTAATCACTTATATTTAAGATTTCATGAGTGACTATGTGTAGCGCTGATCTCGGGTCAGAACCTAAACATTATGGGAGGAAGTAAAAAGTAAAAATAAATCAAATTAAAATGGGATTGTAATTTAAAAAAATATATATATTAAACGTTGAATATCGCTAAATTAACTAAAAAAATATTTTTAAACCAACTGTTATAATAAAATAATGGACAAACATAGGCATAGGTGAAATATGACAAACATGAACACAACTTCAATATACATTGACCACAGAGTGTTGTAGGGTATAATTAATAAATAGCGTTTCGTATGATTATACGATTGAATGCAATTACTGAAGCGTATAATTACATTAAAATAATATAAAAAAACCTGATTAATATTAAAACAAAAATACCAATCCACACATACTGAAAAAAAAAAAATTAATTTATAATAATAAAAATTTATAAAAACAAAAAAAAAAAATAATAATAAACAAGTGTTTGAAATTTGAGTGAAATAATGAAATAGTAAAAACAGCAATGATGGTCAATGTCAGAAATGGCTTGTTTTCAGTTTAAAAAAAAAACAATAAAGACCTGTTTTTTTATTCGCTTTCAATATTAAATAAAAGAAAAGCATTTTTTATATGTATTGCGAAAATGAAAACAAGTTTTAAAAATTTGTGTTTTGCGGCAAACAAACAAAAAAAAAAAACGAAAACGTTTTTATTAATGGGTTTTTGATTGTCTGAGTTTTTGTTTTTATTTTTTTTTAAATATACTTTTTTAAATTCATATTTATTGAGGCAATTTATTATGCTGATAATGATGATGATTTACAGTGTTTTTTATTACATTTATTTTTTTTTATATTTTCTTTAATAAGACCATGATTTTGAATTTTATATCTTTATTATTTTAAGATTTTTGTTTATTCTGCTAATTTTCCACAAAGGAAGTTCTGAAATAAAAAAAAAAAAATAAACAAACAAGAAAAAAATATCCTAAACCACATAAAGAGTAGCAAGAGGGTTTATATATGTACATAAATACTCATACATATTTAGCAAGATATAAACCAGACATGATGATGTGAAATTCATTTCCGTTTTAGTTTTAAATTTGTGTTTTCAATGATCTCTACTGCTCTGCTACTTTTATTGTTCTGTAAATGATGCTGCACAAAATAATGCACGAAAACTTGTTATAAACAATGATTATGTATTAAGGGTATTCACTGTTTCCTAAAAATTATAGCCATGGGTTGTTGTTGTTTTGAACCATAACAACACAAGTTGCCTATTAAAACCACATTGATAATAAGTAAGCGGATTTAATTGCAACAAAATATGCAACGCTGGCGGGAAAAAGTACTAATGCTATTTTTACTGTTATAAAGGGTGTTTTTAAGCCAGATTGAACTTGAAATTATAAAAAATTACTCAAAAAATCAAATTTTAATCAAAAAAATATTTTCTTCGAAAGATCAATACATTTGAAAATGATTTGGGAACCGCGGTTGATCTTGATGAAGTGCATTCTGGACGTCCAATTTTGGCCTACTTTTTTCAGGATTTTTCAAGAAAAACACCAAGGCGTCAATTGTTGCTGATTTATCAACACAAACCAGTGACTTCATGTAGCCCCACAGGAAATAAACGAGAAATGTCAAATCGCACGACCTGACGATTTTTAACAATATCTGATTTTTTTGAACAAAGAGTTCCATTAAATATTGTTTTGTGCAATGCAATTCCTGCTGAAAAAGTTTTAAAGATATTGCAGAAGGCCTTCGATGACAAAACAAAACTAATACAACTGGTAACAATAGTTCTAAGAAGGTATAGAAAGCATTGAAAACAAAGACCGCCCTGAACGAGAAAAAACGTCATAGATGAGCAACACATCAAAGAAATCAAAAATTTACTCCTGAAAAATCATTGATGGACAATCTCGCTTATAATTACCCCTCCCTATAAGTTGTGATTACCCTATTGAGGCTAATGTTAAATGCTCTTGATTTGAGTGAATGACTGAAAAAAAAAATATTTAAGTCGAACGTGGCAATTGAAAATCATGTCATGTTAATTTCTATTTAAATTTTTTTTTTTTTATTTATCATCAACACTGCAGCACATAATTTATAACATTATTCCAAGGAAATAAATAGGGAAAAAGAAAAAAAAATAAGAAACAATAGATATATTTTAAAAGTAGTATAGACTCGCCCCTAATTTTAGGTATAGTCATAAATTAATATATATTTTTATCACTTTCTAAAAATATTTCAGTTAATAAATCAATTCGCATTTTTTACTATGGATAACTAAAAATAAGTTTGTAAAAAAGTAAAAAAAAAAAAAAACTTTTCAACAAAATCCATTTAACAATTAAACTAATTCAAAAACCATTAAAGGGCTTGGTCAGATTGTCAGATTGTGTGCTAAGATTTTTAAATAGTGATCTGCTATTAGAATCTTTAACACTGTCAAAAATTTCTATTTTTCAAAAAAAAATTTTTTTTGCAACGGATAGAAAAATTTTTTATTAAAATCCGCTTTTCATAAAATAAAACAGAAGTTTCATATGATATCTAATCAGGCTGACAAAAACATCAGTTTAAAATGTAAAATAATGCCACATACAGAAACCAGATTCGTTATGACAACCGAATTCGTTGCCAACCGAATTCTGATAGTCGCATGTACTATCAGATTTTTCTGTCATGATTATTGAATTATATTTTCCAAACTACTGTACAAAGTAAAAGGCAACTGATTTTTGAAATAAATTTGATTGTATAATTTATCAAATTTAGTTCATACATTGGAATTTAGATTTCATTTATTGGTTGCAATAACCACTGCTGAAAATTCAGAAAACAACAATTTTGTTTATTGTTATTTTTTATTTTTTTCAATAGGAAACTAAAAAAAAGGAAAAATGTCTTGGATGATAAAAATAGCTACAATATAAATCAAATCAAATTACAATATACAAGCATTATAACTTATGATTAATAAATATATAGTTAAATATTACCTAATAAAACGTATTTGGAAATAAAAATATCTTGTTAATATTTCAATTTAAAATCCGCAAACATTATTACCACAACTTTTCCTAATTGTTACAAAATAAAAAAAAAAATTACAAGAGAGTGACTTTACAACCCGGATATTTCAGCACAGATTAAAAATATTTAAAAGATCTGAAAAATCGGAATAATAAAAAGCCATAAAAAATTGCTTGGATTTATTGGTTCAAAACCCTTAAAATTACATTTTAAGGCAATTGAGCTCTTAGAGGATTTTTATGTAGAGCTAATATCAAATCTTTGACATCAATATGATCTTTTACGGTTCATTTACAAATGAAATAAAAATTTGTTAAGATTTTTTTTTTAAAATTTACATGAATAAGAGTTTACATACATGATAATGCTAGCATCATCAAATTGTCGTCGTAAGATGGACAACGTATGATTTCCTTTATTAGGAATGCTCTAAATTCATAATCACACATTGCGGTTTGAGATTTAATATTTTCGAAAATAGTGAAGATGAGTAGCATAACATCACAAACATCGCTCCCTCTATCTCTCCCACTCTCTATCTCCTCCCCTCTCTCCCTCCGTCCCTCTTTCTCTCCCTCTCCCTCTCTATCTCTCCCTTCCTATCTCCTCTCTCCCTCTCTCTCCTGCTCTCCCTTTCTCTCCCTCGCTCTCTCCTACTCTCTCCATCTACCCCCCTCGCACTCTCTCTCCCACTCACTCTCACTCCCTCTCACTCCATCACACTCACTCTCTCTCTTTATCTCTCTCTTCCTCTTTCTCTCCATCTCTCACTCCTTACTATCTTGCTCTTTTTCTTTCTCTCTCTCTCTCCCCTATCTATCTCTATCTCCACTATTTCTTTCTCTCCCTCTCTCTCTATCCCACCCTCTATCTCCCTCCCTCTATATCTCCCTCTCTCTCGCCCTTTCTCTCTAACTCTCTCACTTTCACTCTCTCCCCTCCCTATCTCTCCCTCTCTCTCTCTCTTCCTCTCTCCCTCTCTCTTTTCCTCTCTCTCCCTCTCACTTTTCATCTCTCTCTATTTCTCTCTATGTCTCTTCCCCCTCTCTCCCTCTCTCTTCCTTTCTCTTCTTCCTATCTCTTCTTTTCTCTTCTTCTTCTAGCTTCCTTTCTCTCTTTCCTCTCCCTCTCCCTCTCTTCCTATCTCTTTCTCCCACTCTCTTCCTCTATCTTCCTCTATCATACTCTCTCTTACTATCTCTCTTGCTCTCTCTTACTATATCTCTTAATATCTCTCCTGTTCTCTCTTTTCTTCTCTCTCTTCCTCTCTCTCTTCCTCTCTCTCATCCTTTCTCTTCCTCTCTCTCTTCCTCTCTATCTTCCTCTCTCTCTTCCTCTATCTTCCTCTCTCTCTTCCTCTTTCTCTTCCCCTCTCTCTTCCCCTCTCAATTCCTCTATCTCTCTCTTCCTCTCTCTCTCCCTTTCTATCATTCTCTCTCTCTATTACTCTCTCTTCCTCTCTCTTCGTCTCTCCCTCTTCTTCTCTCTCTCTTCGTCTCTCCCTCTTCCTCTCTCTCTCTTCGTCTCACCCTCTTCCTCTCTCTCTCTCTTCGTCTCTCCCTCTTCCTCTGTCTCTCCCCCTCTCTCATGGTGGTGTTAAATTTCCTTTTTTCTGTCGTAGTTTCACGTGTTTCCCCTCACATGTCCCACGCCACTATGTTGGCTCCACCGTGTTTAACCGTACTGCTCAAATTTCGTGAATATAGGGTCGTGTTTGGTTTTCTCCCAACATAGGACTTGCCATCTGATCAAAAAAGGTTAAATTTGCTTTCATCAGCAAACAGAAATAACTTTGATTTATGTTTTCTATTTGCAGCATTGATCAATGCCTTGTTTCGGGCAATGCAGCCATGAAAATATCTCCTCGCAAAACTGTTCAAATAGTTTTCGGATTACAAGCTTTAGCTAACTGGTGTTCCGCTTCAACTTCCAACTTTGGAGCACAAATATCGGGTTTGTCCGTCTATCCGTCTGTCCGTCTACCTAGGTAAAGTTAGGATAATATTGATTTCCATTTCGAACAGGTTGGTATTTAAAAAAGGGTAAATCGGGCATCATTGTGCCAAGATATGTCCTAAAATATGGAGCCACCCCTAAAAAATTAAGTGTGTTTGTTGTAATAATTTAGTATAAATTTTATCAAATAATTTACTTTATAAATAGTGCAGTAAGTCCAGTAAGTCCAGATATTACTCTAAACGTAAAAGCGAGGTGGAGGGTATCGGCATAGTCGAATATAACACTATTACTTGTTTGTTATTGTTTCTTCTTCAGTGCAATAATGATTCAAATGTTGACGACATCGTATAAGCTGTGAGCGATTGAATATAGGATTACACCAAAATTTATATTTGCGCACGCAGACAGACGAACACAGATAGCTAAATCGACTCAGAAAGTGATTCTGAGTGGATTGCTATAATAAAGATGGGTTTTTGTCTGCCCAAAACTCTGTGGTCATACTAAAATGTGTGAGTACTGGTAATTTTAATCAAATTCAGTGGTCGGTGGTCAAACACCATTCATCAAATTCCACTCAAATATCTTTATTACTTTTATTTTACATTGATACGTTGGCAGTCGGATTCATAGTCGATAATTATAATAATAACGATGTTGCTTTATGCCAAGAAAGTTCATTACATGCGGCTGAAATTTGTTAACATTTTGAAATACGAGATTTTAGACAATCATTATTAAAACTGTACTATAATGATCTCATTAAAAAACTAATTTAACACTATCGAAATCGATTTTCACAACAAATTGTAATATGAACTTGTATACATAAATATCTGCCACTCACCGAACGAAACATCCACAAAATATGAAAATAAAAAAATAAAACAACATTAAAACACAAATTCACCAAGATATTGGAGGTCAAGGCTTATTATACTCTAATTACGTGATATGAACATTTTGAACAACAACGCAAAAATTATATTAATGTACGTGATTTACACGCAACAACATCGATTTGAAAAATTATTATTATTACTCGTATACATACATTTTAACAGAATAAAACAAGAACAAGAAAACTACAGATAAATAACTAATAATGAAACAAATTCACAGATTAAGGTAAATGGAAAAGAAAATATTAAAATGATATTAATTTAGTTTATGATTTTTATTTATTGTGTTACGTACGGTTCGAATACTAGAAAAGAACTTTAACTGATGCTAAATTCCAGGAGAATTTATTAATAGAAAAAAAAAAATAAAATAGTATGGAGAACTAATAATATTTGTTAACCATATTCAAACAACGGTTTTGCAATAATTTTTTGTTTTACTGTATGTTATACATATATAATACGTGATAATGTTAATGCTGCCGTTGCTTTGTATGCTCATGATGACGATGATGATGGTGATGGTGGTTAAATGTAGTTAGCGCAATTATTAACAGGTTTAGTCAACTGTAAATTGCTCTAGTTTTGACATTTATAGTTTTTGTTGTGGTTGTCGTTGTCATTATGTCAGGTTGTTCGTTAAGTCGCTGTTTGTTTCTGTTTCTGTTGCTGTTCTGTTTTGATTTGATTAATTTTATATTTTTGTACTGTACATAGGTCTCTATTTGCTAAGGCCAGTTTACACTATCACACTTTGTAATACGACCTGTCAAAAAGTCGGGTATTATGAAAAAGTCGTATCATGTAAAAAGCTTATGTTATGAAATTGACAGTCTTTAGGATTTTATTTTCGAAGTACGATGGTTTTAGAAACATTTGTAATAACTTGCCATTTTCATCGGACCAGAGTTGCTTTCTTTTTTTTTTTTTTTTGATGTGTAAACATTTATACGCGCAGGGGGGTAAATTTCAAAAACAGCGTAACATGTAAGCGTAACATGTGAGTCGTAAGACAAAATGTGATTGTATTGGTGAAAAAAATATGATATTATGATAAACTGTTTGAAAATTAAAAATGAAAAATAAAAATGAAAAAAAATTAAAATAAGAAATTAAAAATGAAAAATAAAAAAAAGAAAAAAGAAAAATGAAAATTTAAAAACGAAAAATAAACAATGGAAAATTAAAAATGAAAAATGAAAAAATAAAAAATGAAAAATTAAAAAAAAAATAAAAAAAAAGAAAAAAAAATGAAAAATAAAAAATGAAATATGAAAAATTAAAAATGAAAAACGAAATATTAAAAATGAATAATGAAAAATGAAAAGTAAAAAAAGAAAAATAAAAAAATGAAAAATGAAAAATAAAAAATGAAAAATAAAAATTGAAAAATGAAAACTAATAAATAATGAAAAAAAAATTAAAAATTAAAAATGAAAAATTAAAAAATGAAAAATAAAAAACGAAAAATGAAAACTAAAAAATGAAATATGAAAAATAAAAAATAAAAAAAAAATTAAAAATGGAAAATAAAAAATTAAGAATAAAAATGAAAAATGAAAAATAAAAAATGAAAATGAAAAATAAAAAATTAAAAAAATAAAAAGGAAAAATGAAAAAAAAATGAATAATAAAAAATTAAAACTAAAAAATTGAAAATAAAAAATGAAAAATAAAAAATGAAACATAAAAAATAAGAAATGAAAAATGAAAAACTAAAATTAAAAATGAATAATGAAAAATAAAAAATTAAAAATGAAAAATGAAAAATAAAAAATTAAATTTAAAAAATGAAAAATAAAAAATAAAAAATGAAAATTGAAAAATAAAAATTGAAAAATTAAAAATGAAAGAAGAAAATAAAAGAAAATAAAGAAAATAAAAATTGGAATATGAAAAATGAAGAAAAAATTAAAAATGAAAAATAAAAAATGAAAAATTAAATTTAAAAATTAAAAATTAAAAATAAAAAATTTAAAAAAAAAATTTAAAATGAAAAATGAAAAACGAAAAATTAAAATAAAAAATAAAAAATGAAAAATTAAAAATAAACCGGTTAAAATAATAAATAATAATAATAATAAGTGATACGCTTTCTGTTTGATTTTAAGAAAGTGCTATAAAAAATCTTTAATTACTAGATGTTTACACATCTCCCCTGCGATCGGACTCACATGATTTTTTTTTTGTAATATTAAAAAAAAAGGGAAACAAAAACAAAGACATTTCAAAATAAATTTGCTTGTTATTCTAAACAGCTGTTTTGATGAGACTTGAGTGTGGCCTAAATATGCAGAAATAATGTCGGTACGACTTTATGGCAGTCCAATGAATTTCATCGGATTTTTATTTCGAAAAATCATACGACTGAGTAGTGTCGTGTAAATGGGCCAATTTATAGCTAGCTGTTATTTATTTTAATTTCAATTTTTATTTTTTCACATAACCTTAATATTTTTGACCTTGTGCTCTTGTTTAATGCTTTTACTCTTTAGATTTTGTTTGTTATATAATTTAAAATAAAAAAATTTAGAAGTCTTATCTAAAAATAAATTATTATATTTTTACATTATTATAATTACTCTTTTTTTTTTTTAAATAAATATGATTAATTTCTAACTCAAACGCTAAAATGATAAAGGTAGAAAATATTTGTAAACAATGAACTCTTTGTGCTGATGTATGTAACAAAAATATCTGATGTCCATCCGTCTGTCCGTTCGTTCGTCTGTCGGTCTGTCTGTGTTCCGTGTAAACCTTGTAATAAAACTACAGGTCGCATACATGAATATACACAAAATTCGAATTCAAATAAATGTTAAAATTTTGTAGGTTAAAGTGTATCGAAATTTAATTTTATTGTGTTCAGCTTTGGGCTTCAATTTCTCTGCTGATAACGGCACACAAATGTTGCGTTATATTCTGCTTATTACACTATACAACACATTTTTGGGGGGTGAAGAATTCAGCTCTGTGAACTTGGCACCCGACTTTTGAAACTCGGGATTTTTTTTTGCGATTCTTACAGAATTTTGTACGTAGTTGATTGCAGTAATAAATATTTCGTTTGTAGTTGCTTAAAAAAAAAGTTATAGGACTTTGAATAAAACCCATCCCCCGGATTTAAAGGCACTCAAATCCAATGGTTGATTCTTGTAGAGAATCGTTTGTAGTTGATTGTAGTGAAGGAATTTTCGTTTGTAGTAGCAAGGAAAAAAAAGTTATAGCCGTTATATTTTTTTGAATTTTTTTTTTTCAAAATTGTGTTCGTGCTCTATAATAATTTGTAGTTGGTTGTAGTGACTGCTAATTTTTTGTAGTTTCGCGAAATCTAAGAAATATTCGATGTATTCTGATTTCCGGTTGCTTTTTGAGGAAATAGAAAGGAATTAGCGACCACTACATTCAACAACAAACGATTTCCGAGCTAGATTTCGATGTATTCTGATTTGCGGTTGCTTTTTGAGGAACTACAAACGAATTAACGGTCACTACATTCAACTACAAACGATTTCCGAGCTAGATTTCGATGTATTCTGATTTCCGGTTGCTTTTTGAGGAACTAAAAACGAATTTGCGACCACTACATTCAACTACAAACGGTTTTTGAGCTAGAATTCGATGTATTCTGACTTCCGCTTAGTTTTCGCGAAACTACAAACGAACAAGCGCTCACTACAATCGACTACAAATGATGTCTGAGCGAGATCTCGATATATTCTGATTTCTGGTTGCTTTTTGAGGAATACAAACGAATTAGCGACCACTACATTCAACTACAAACGATTTTTGAGCTAGATTTCGATGTATTCAGACTTCCGCTTAGATTTCGCGAAACTACAAAAAATTAGAAGTAGCTACAACCAACTACAAATTATTATAGAGCACGAACACAATTTAAAAAAAAGAAAAAAATTTTAACAAACATATCGCACGAACACAATTTAAAAAAAAGAAAAATATTTTAAAAAACATATCATTCACTACAATCAACTACAAACGATTTTCTACAAGAATCAACCATTGGATTTGAGTGCCTTTAAATCCGGGGGATGGGTTTTATTCACAGCCCTATAACTTTTTTTGTAAGCAACTACAAACGAAATATTTATTACTACAATCAACTACATACAAAATTCTGTAAGAATCGCAAAAAAATTCCGATTTTCAAAAGTCGGGTGCCAAGTTCACAGAGCTGAAGAATTCCTGTGCCAGGTAAATGTACTAGGTTAGTACAGTAAATGTAAATGTGGATACGGTAACCTTTTATGCCCGTTTTAAGTTGTAATTTTTTTTTCTTCCGATCAAAATTCTGAGTTCGTATGTCCCCAACAGAGTTCCAACCCTATATATGCAATTTTCAATAAATACAAAAAAAAAATTATTTGCGGTTGTCGAAGATGAAAACTTCATCGGAGAATTGCATGCCTAAGATCTAAAGTCTCAAAAAATACGATTTTAAAATGTCCAGCTGCGATAATAAGCGAAATATAAAGAATAATAAGAACTAGCAGATTCCAGCACCTGAAATTCGAGTGCAATTTCTAGGCAGCTTTATTTTACAACTTAGCCAATTCACAAACCAACACATTTATGGTTTATTATTATTGTGAATGAAGATAACAAACTCATTAACAAGTTTAATAAAACACACCTAGCATATGTATAATTTTATGTATGTGTTAGTAGAAACTTTAAATGCAATTTACTCGAAATAAAGGAATAAATTTAAAAATCTGTAAATCTGCAAAACGGCTAAAAAGAAATACCTTTCAAATAATATACGTTTGGTCAACATCGAGATAAAACGGTAGAATAAAACATCGGTCACAAGAAATCGCCTAGCCTATTTATATTATAGATACAAAATTTTGATATTCATATTAATTTTTAGGAAAAAGCGTGAATCGTTTCGTTTTAACATTAAAACTGTGAAAAAAAAGTGAAAATAGTGAAAACTGGCAGCTTGCAAACTCGATATTAAAACTTTTTGTTATGTTTTTGGTAAGTTTGTCCCAAGAAAAGAAAAAAAGGGCATTTTAGTAAAGATTTCATAGAAGTTTACGAGGTTAATTTCAGCCAGCAAATAATTTTTGTTTTTTAACTTTTGAAGGATCTTAGTTGGATATTATTTCTGATCCAGATACTGATGTTAGTGATGAATGAAATAAATTAATAATTAAATCGTTATTGAAAACGATAGTAATTTGTTTCGAAAACTACATAAAAATAAATCTATAAATTCAAAACATTAAAAAGCGGAACATTATAATCCTTGAAATTTCTTAGTTTCAACTTTTGCCAATTTAAAAAAGAAAATAAAAATTATCAAAAAAAAAAAATCGAGATAAAATATTTAAAATATTAAATAAGTAAAACACAATTAAAATATTAAATTAGGTGTAAAAACATAAATTTAGAAAAATTTGACTAACATTGTTAAAGGACTGGAATGCACATGATAAATAAAAATTCATCTTTTCAGGGATTTAACATCACCGGATGACGTTCTCGCCTTCGACACGCCCTAGTAAAATTTATTGCAGAGCATATTCACAGAACATTTGAACCCATTAAATGTACGTTTCAGGATACTTTTTTGTATTCATTGAAGAAGGAACTTAAATGACCCATGAAAGTTGCAGATATAGGGTTAAAATGTTTTATGAAAAAATTCCTCTTAAAATTCTGTTGGAGACATCCGAACTCAGAATTTAATTCAAAAGAACTATTACATAACTCTTATGCCGGTTTTCTCAATGTATCGTCAAACTGCCTATTAATTAACCAGGACATAAATTTATTGAACCGATAAACTGCCGGTTAACAATTTTGGTTTTCTCAATGTACCGACAAAAACATTATTTTCAGTTGGCAATGCCTCTCAAAATACGTATTAAAGTTGGGAGAATTATTTTCAGTTGGCAATGCCTCTCAAAATTGATATGAAAGTTGGGAGAATAATTTATCTGTACGATAAATAAATAACTGGCAGATAAGTGCCGGTTAGCTATGCGACAAAATAGAAGCAAACCAGACATTGAGAAAACCAAATATTTTAATCGGCAGTTTCTCGTTGGGATAAAAGATAATCGCCTATTGAGAAAACGGGCATTAGAGTCTTATTCAATACAGTGTTGGCGAAAAAAATAAAAACCTTAAACGGCCATAAATTTTGACTGTATCCACATACGACCAAACGCTATGGGGTTTTACTGTAACTAGCATAACCCAGCACTCGAAATTCGAGTGCAAATTCTGGGATATATTATTTTTTCATTCAATTTGTTTCTTTCATTGTTTTTTTTTTTTTTATAATCTATACATACATATAAAAAATTTATGAGTATTTAAATAAAATTCATTAAATTTCGTATAAATATTTGTTAAACACACAAAAAATATATAAGTGAATTTGTTAATAAATAATTTTACAATTTAACACAGGGCGTGTGATATGCAATTATAATGAAATGCGATGAATTGTGAATTCGCTAAACTTGATTAGCATACCTTTAGGCTGTTATAAAATTATTTATTATAAATTCTTTATTTTATTTAATTTCATACATTTTTAACACACATTATACATAATTTTTTTCATTCGGCATTTCTCCTCCATATTATCTACAACTATGCCAAATTTCACACTCGTCCGTTCGCGCATTTTGCTTAAAAACGGCCACAAAAATTTTCCTTCACGTATTAATATGTAGATAACGTAATAAAATCCACGACAAACATTTTATTCCACAATGTAATTTACAGTTAGAAACTTGATTTTAAGTGGACGCATAAATGGCACAAATTACGTTTAATATTCAGTACTCGAGTAGCTTATCTTGTTTAGTCGAAAGAAAGTCTAATAAAAGTATTTTAGAGTGCAAGTTTTTGAAAGTGGGATCAGGTAAAAATACCATAATTGAGAAGAGGCGAATAGTATGGAAAAGCTTCCCTTCAGCTCCATCCACAAATTCTCAATCGGGTTGAAATCAGGGGATTGAGAAGGCCATTCCAAAGAGCACACTTCGTTTCAAGCAAGATTTAACAAATTTAAAATATCACTGTAGATTTCCTTATTCATGATTTGAGTGATCTGAAAATGCGCCCCAAACCATGATATTACCTCTACCATGTTAAACGGTTTTTTGTTTGTCTTTTGACGTTACGTCGACTGTCAGAGCCAAATAAATTAATGTTAGTCTCCTCGCTCCATAATAATTTCTTGATATTTTGATATTTGATATTTTTTTTAGCAAATTGAATGTGAGCTTTCTTATTCTTAGTACTTAATAATGGAAACTTTCGGGCGACTCTTCGTGGCAAATTGTATTCTAATAGTCTTCGACTAACTGACGGAGCACTAATTTCATTATTAATTTCTTCAGAGATTAATTTTAATGACATGAACAGGTTGTTCTTGGCCAATCATGCTGTACGGGAATCGTGGTCTACCCCGTGTTTCTTTGTTTTTTTTTTCACTTTAGGGCATTTCTGATGCAATGTTCAGATCTTCCAAGTGCTCTTGTAATAAAATCCAGAGTTTTTTTTTTATTAATTTCTTCGATTTTCAGCTCGGTGCAATCTTTATTTCGGCTCATCTATAATAAATTTCGTGATTTTTTATTATTTATTTTTTTTTTTTTAATAAATACTAGAGGGCCCCTGCTGCTCCGCAGCATTATATTATATTATATTAATTTTTATAATATAATACCAAAATTTGCCAAGAGAAGTTAACGTACAGTAATGCCAAAATATGCCTAGAGAAGTTAACGTACAGTAAAAGTAAAGTTAATTGTCCACGCATAACTTTCCTCAAACCGAACGAATTTGCCAAGAGAAGTTAACGTACAGTAATGCCAAAATATGCCAAGATAAGTTAACGTACAGTAAAAGTAAAGTTGATTCTCCACGCATAACTTTCCTCAAACCCAACGAATTTAAGCAGTTAATAGCTCAAAAGAAGGAGCTTGATCCACTGATTGTTCCTAGACCTATGTCAACAGCCTACGTTAATTTGAACTCTAGTCATAGAGGTTTGAGATAAGAAAAATATTGAAAAAAATCTTGAATGCAAAGTTTATTCATAAATTCTTTTAATATATAAGATTGGTTTATTTACGTTTACTTTAATTATTCAGAACAACAATAAATAAATTGGAATATATTCCTAAATATAAAGTTATTCTAAAAAAGCCTGTAATTTTGAAGAGTTACCTCTACTTAAAACATGAATAATAGATTCCACAAAACAGCAAAAATTATTAGAGAAGACATTAACAAATCTAACGGTAATATTTGATCTTAAGAGAAAAAAATTTAAATTGGTACAATTTAAGAATAAAGATTTTCTCTTAGTAATCTTTACGTACATATGTACTTGTAAAAGAATTTTGAGTTTAGGTTTCCTGTAATAATCAGAAATTGACCTCATCATTAAAATATTTAAAATACATTTTCTTTTCAAATCTATACCAAAAATATTTATAGGCAAAGCGATTTCTTGTGACCGATGTAACGTCGTCAGTTTTAATCCTATTTTGACCAAACATCCCTCATTTGAAAAGTATTTCTTTTCAGCTGTGCACCAGATTTACAAATTTGCACCGTCTGGAACATTTTTTTGGAGTAATGCTCATTTAAAGTTGATACTAACACATACATAAAATTATACAATGCTGTGTGTGTGTTTATTAAATATATTAATGTGTTTGCAAAAATTGTATATGAAATGCCCTGTGTTGAATTGAAAACTAATTTTGGACATAAACCAATAACAACAATAACACAATCGAATTTCACTTTATAATAATTGCATACCACACTCCCTGTGTTGAATTGTAAATTGCCTAAAATTACCATACCTTTAAGTGGCATAAAAAGTGTTTCAAATATCTTTAGGCTCTTATTTCTGTGTGTTCAACAAATATTTATAATGAAATAAATTTTATAAATTAAATAGATTCAAAAAAAGAGATTGAAAGAAATAAATTGAATGAAAAAATAATATATCCTAGAATTTGAACCCGAATTTCGAGAGCTGGGATCTGCTAGTTTAAAAACTGTTAAATTATTTGATTACTTTTTTAATTTTAGTTGCTTATTAATCGTTTTAGTCAAATAGTTTGAAAGCTGAAAGTGTTAAAAAAATCTGAGTTTAACCAAAACTAAATTAACTGACATACCCAAAACCCGGTCTTTTTCGAACAAAAGAAAATCAAAATAATTGTAATGCCTTAATACTTATTTATCCTTCTTTAGGATAATTGTAGTTTTTTTTTTGCGTAACAATCACTTTATCAATTTCCTGAAGTAATGTTAAATTATTAAAATTACATAAAAGCGATTGAATAAAAATCAATTTTCATAAAATCATTCAACTCTTTTGTACTCGTAACACAACATGTTCAAGAGCAGAGTAGCAGGCAGCCGGAAAATAACAATGACAGCCTCTAAAAGAAACACTTGAAGTAGTTGAATGAGAAATGACGACGACAACGAAAAAAAAAATGAAAAACTGGGTGTGTTTATATGAAAAGTATTTATTCTGTATATTGTATTATTTCTTTATTTTTATTTTTTTGTTCCAAACACGACTGACAACATGATTTGAGCTAATACAATTATATGAAGATATAAGCAGATATTTTTCCCTTTCTTTTGAAACTAAAAAAAAAACATATTTTCATATTTTGTTCTTCGACTTTGATAGATAACTATTAAAAAAATATATATTTTTATATAATAGTCACGTATGCCACTTGCATACAGTTGCTATCAGAATTGTGCATACTCTTAAATTATATTAGATTAATAAGTTTTTATTCTGTTTATTATTATTGCAGAGATTGTCTCTGTAAGAAAAATTTCCGATTTCTAAAAAAAAAAACTCAATTCTGTCATTGGCTGTACTTACACCAATACTCTCACACATCATGTGTACCACGTTTAATACTACGTAACGCATCCTCTATTCCTTTGGCAAATTGGCAAAATGCATTCTTCCATTTATATGCACATTTCATTGCAAATTGTTTAAAACATCGTTTGGAGTACATGAATGCACAGAAAATAAAACGAAATGATAAAATATAAAATACATTGAAAATCTATAAATAGCATTTTCGTACTCTGCAAATGTTCCTTATACATTTTACCATAAAATGTCTTTTTATAGTTTATAAATATATAATTTTTTTTTATTCTTTTTATTATTTATAGGATAACTTTGTGATAAACAATGACAGCCAGCCAGCCAACCAGCACAATAAATGGTGTAGATATTTTATGATTGGTGACTACTAGTATTTTCTAAGGAAAAATAAGTATAAATTAACATTTTTATTTTTATTTCAATACTTAAGGTGTGTTTACACTATATGTATTTTCCATGTGTAAATTCAGTTTTTCGATCCATACGTAATTCCGTGTGTGTGTCAAAATTGCCGTTTTACATACAATTCATAATTTTTGCGTTCAAACGTACATATTTATTTCCGTATGGCATAACCTCTAAATGTAAACAACAGCTGATTTAATTTGTGAATTTACAAAAAATTATTGTTAAAACTAAAGTTATATATTTTATATATTTTTAAATTGTTAATTAATATTAAACAATTTATTTTTCTCTCAATATTAATCTTTATAATTTACTCTGTTTTTCTTTCGCCACAAGCAGTGTTGTATTTTCATATGTTTATCTTGCCAAAATAGAACCTGCTCTAATTGAAAATTTTACATATGTCTTGCAAAATGTGTTGTACATAAACAATTTTTGAAAGGGTTCGCACTATGTGTACAAATTACACGTGCTAAAAAAATAAGAAAAACGCGAGCAAAACACGTAGTGTGAACGCAGCTTTATTAGTTGAACTTTGAACGAGTAAAGGTTGCCAGATTAAGGTGGCGAAAATGATATCGTGCCACTACGGCAATTAAATGTTGGTGCATTTTAACATAAAAATATTGAGTTCCAATAAAACGAATTAAAAGTCAATGTTGCTGGATGTGTTTATTATTCTAATATATTTCTTATTCTGAATGACGAAAATTATGTTCCAATTAATCGTAGATTCTCGGATATAATCGATTTTACACTCGGTGTATCAAAATTAAATTATGATTTGATTTTTAAGAAAACATCACTTTTATAAATTTTTTTGTTTTTTCTTACTCTGCGAAAAAGTTCCAGACGGCAGAATTATTTAAAGAAAAAAACTTGCAATTTTTGATTTTTTTTATATACCCTCCACATCTCAGTGGCAGAGGGTATATATAGGTATGTCATTCCGTTTATAACACATCGAAAAACTAATTTCCGACCCCATAAAGTATATATATTCTTGATCTCTATCACAGCTCAAGTCGATATAGCGATGTCCGTCTGTCCGTCTATCCGTGTGTCTCAATCACAAAAAAAAAAAAAAATTTACTTAGGTCAGGTTACGAAAAAATTATTTGCCATTATTCCCACAAGGTTGGAATTTAAATTGGAGTAAATCGCCAGTCATTGTGATAAGATATTAGCAAAAAATTTTGGACACCTCTAAAAAAACCAAAAAACCTGATGTGTTTGTTTTAATAGTTTAGTGGTCGAACATTGTACAACAACACAAAAAAGCCACAAAAAATTATGCATATATATTAAAAATACCAACAACACAAGTACCATTTGTTAGGTTAGTACCACGAAAAAAAAATTAAAAATGAATTGGAAATTGAAAACTGAAAAATTAAAAATTAAAAATTAAAAATTAAAAATTAAAAATTAAAAATTAAAAATTAAAAATTAAAAATTAAAAATTAAAAATTAAAAATTAAAAATTAAAAATTAAAAATTAAAAATTAAAAATTAAAAATTAAAAATTAAAAATTAAAAATTAAAAATTAAAAATTTAAAATTAAAAATTAAAAATTAGAAACTAAAAATTAAAAATTAAAATTTTAAATTTAAAAATTAAAAATTAAAAATTAAAAATTAAAAATTAAAAATTAAAAATTAAAAATTAAAAATTAAAAATTAAAAATTAAAAATTAAAAATTAAAAATTAAAAATTAAAAATTAAAAATTAAAAATTAAAAATTAACAAGTAAAAATGATAAAGTAAAAATTAAAAATTTTAGTTTCATTCTTTAGTTTCTTACTTGTTTTTATTATTTCTGTGTTTTTATATCAAATAAAATTATTTTAAAATTTCCTTTTTTTAATATTAATAATTTGTAGCCAAGAATCATTCCAATTTTTTTTTTTATACCCTATACCACTATGTGGTTTGGGTATAATGACTTTGTGCTGCTGTTTGTAACAACCAAAAATATTTGACCTAGACCCATCTTTAATTATACCGATCGAATCAGAATCACTTTCTGAGTTGATTTAACAATTTCCGTCCGTCCGTCCGTCCGTCTGTGTGTCCATGTAAAGCTTGTAATCAAACTGCAGGTCGCAAATATGAATATATTTTGACGAAATTTGGTATATAAGCTTTTATCGGCCATGGGATGAACGCTATTGAAATTGGTGAGAATCGGTCCATGGTCAGACCTAGCCCCCATACAAATTACCCATATGAAATCGACATAAATTGCCATAAGATCCAAATTGTCATATAGATCTTACTCAAATTGGGTTTGTATGCGTTCATTACATCCACTAATGAGTAGTCCAAAAATGATGCCTTTGACCCCATATAGAGCTGCTTCCCGATCTTCACTTAAATCTATTAAAAAACAAAAATATTGCACTGATTCTTCTCAAATTTTGTTTGTGCACATTTTTACAAAATACAAGAGACTTTACCAAACATGATCAGGATCGGTCCATTTTTGGACTTAGTCCCTTTATAGATATAGCATCCGATATGAACTTTTTCATATCTGCAGCCAAAAAAATTAATAAAAATCCCACTCAAATTTGGTTTTTGCTTATTTTCTATGTCCAGTTAGTTGGGCCTAAGAGATAGGGTTTCTAAACGCATGGTATAGGGTATCGTATAGTCGGTCTAGACCGACTATAATTTTCTTACTTGTTTTTAAATTATCGTATGACTTCAAGGTCTCAAAACAGGCTTATGTGGATCCAACTTTGGACATTATTATGATGCCGGCTGCGTTAAATAATGAATTTCATTGCTGTTCTACGATGTACTTAGGGTTTTTCTACTTTAGTAAAAGAAAAATAATTAATTCTTTTTAAGGTCCATTGTTTTTTATAATAGAAATTGGCCAACAAGAAAACCAATTAACTTTAAATTTAATTGGTATTCGGATTTAATGTTTCAGTATCGGCAACATTTTCAAAGTGGTAGCCGTACCTAATTTTGGGTTCGGGTATCAAAAATTCGGCACAGCCGAATTTAACACTCTTACTTATTTTTAGTATCAGACTGTTAATGACCTGTTTACATACATCCCAAAAGACTATCGCCATGACCTTGTAGACCGATCAGCCCACCATGGTTATTTTCGGTGCTGGTTCGCCAGGAGAAAATCATTGTTGGTCCTCGGTGTGTTGTCCGCCCGTATGCGGTTGGACAATGCTCATTTGAAATTGTCATATGACTGCGTTTATGTTGAATTGTGAACAAACGCGGCACCCATCTTTCTTTCGGACAGCTTTCTAAAACCGATTTAAAATCGAAATCCAGGTCCCCACACCATTTCGTGAATTTAGGGACTTATTCATCTGCCGCATTATCATATTATGTCGGTAAGATAGCCTTGATAAAACTTAACATTTTTTACACATCGAAATTTCCAATGTGTAGTCAATAAAAATTTATTAAAACATAAAATTATTTTATTTTTATTATTGTCTCTTCACATCATTGAAACAAATCCGTAGCGATGTTTATGTGCTACAAATTTATTTAAAAAAAAAAAATAATTATAAATAAATTTAGATCAATTCCCTTATTACAAAGAACGACGCACACACAACTTAAGCTACAACACATGGAACACAAAATAGAGGGCATGAAAAACAACAACAAGATAAAAACTAATGAGTGAGTGATGAGTAAGAAATCCCCAAAAGTAATTTATGTGCACATTAAAATAAACAACTCAAGCAAAGTCTCCCTCCAGACTTTGCCAAGATGATACAACAAGACGATGAAGATGATGGCGAACAAAACTAAACCTGAAGAAAACGAATCTGAAAAATGTCGTTCACGAGTCTTATTTGATATTTGGCTGGTTTGTGATGAATTCCCTCAAGAGTTGTCATGAATATCGAAAGAAAATTGAAAAAAAAAAACAAAAAAAAATTAAAAATAAAATAAATATCACTTGGAGATTGAATACTCCGTAAAACACTAAAGTTAAAATGTTAGTAAAAATTAAGTTTTCTAAAAATATTTAGTTTTTATAAAATGTTTTGTAGAAAATTATTCCAACTTTGTTTAAGTTTAACAAAACAATTTGTTAACAAACCAAATTTTTTCTAGGGACTTAAGTTTTAAAAACCTACCCCCTCCCATTGCCAAACATAAATAATGCGTGACACTATAAAAAAAAATAACTCCATAAAAATGTATCATTGGGCATGCTAGTGCATGCTTGTTTTGATGTGTGCTTCATGCTCGAAATGTGTTTTGGGGAGAACAAAATCCGATAAACATTTTTTTTTTCATAGTGCAAAACTTTAAAAATGAATTAATTTTGAAGATGACTAATTTGAAAACAAGCACAGAACAATACACCACATATTTAATTTTGTATTAAAAATTTATAGCAAGAATCTGTTAGTCAAGACAGACAGACAGACAGCGACTGTATGCCGCCTGTAAATAATAATTTGAACTTTGTTTTTAATACCACCACACCACATACTATTCATACACTCCAACACCCTTTAAAACATATGGTATGCAATATATCTTTCAATACTTTATTCCTATTTATAAACTGCTGCTACTGATAAACTACAACAATTGTTTGTGGAAATAAACTTAACAAATTAATGAAATATTAAGTAGCAGCTCACCATCATGATGTTTTCTTTAAAATATATATACTCGTATATACTTATATATAAATGTATATGTGTGTATATATAAAAGAAAGTATTTTTAGTTTTGTTTGATTTTATCTTCATCTTGTTCTTCTCTTTTAAATAAACAATTTATAAACCACAATAAAAAAAAAAGACATTTTAAATAAACTTGAACTTGAAAAATGTTTTTGTGTAAATTCAGACAAATTATTTACTGTGTACATCACATTTTGAGTTGTAGAACTGGCTTATTCACCGGTTCCAAAGAACACGTTCAAAAACTTATTTCTAGCAATTAAAGTTTAAGGTTTTTTGAATGAAATTTGGTTTATAAAGACTGATAACAATTAAACGTGTGAATATAGATTTCTGTTAATGATATTATCTATTCGGGAATCCTCGCTTAATTTATAATCCATCGAAGTTTCATTTTAGACAGTCAAAATACGATATATTTTTCGATATGCGTGTTGACTAATCGATATATTTTTTTTTGTCACCACTTATAAAAACAGCTGTTTTAAGAAGTTTACTGTTGTGAATTTATAATTATTGAAGTGCTAAAGAAAAATAATGAAAAGAATACTTTTTTCATTAAAAATAATACTTGATTTTAAATTTAATGTGGGAGCGAGAATTAATTCACTATTGTAACATTAAAATTATATAAATAAAAAAAATTGATATTTTGGGACAGTGCAAAATCGACGTAAGTGCAATTTTCCAAAATGTTAATTTTTAATTTTTTAATTTTTAATTATTAATTTTTAATTTTTAATTTTTAATTTTTAATTTTTAATTTTTAATTTTTAATTTTTAATTTTTAATTTTTAATTTTTAATTTTTAATTTTTAATTTTTAATTTTTAATTTTTAATTTTTAATTTTTAATTTTTAATTTTTAATTTTTAATTTTTAATTTTTAATTTTTAATTTTTAATTTTTAATTTTTAATTTTTAATTTTTAATTTTTAATTTTTAATTTTTAATTTTTAATTTTTAATTTTTAATTTTTAATTTTTAATTTTTAATTTTTAATTTTTAATTTTTAATTTTTAATTTTTAATTTTTAATTTTTAATTTTTAATTTTTAATTTTTAATTTTTAATTTTTAATTTTTAATTTTTAATTTTTAATTTTTAATTTTTAATTTTTAATTTTTAATTTTTAATTTTTAATTTTTAATTTTTAATTTTTAATTTTTAATTTTTAATTTTTAATTTTTAATTTTTAATTTTTAATTTTTAATTTTTAATTTTTAATTTTTAATTTTTAATTTTTAATTTTTAATTTTTAATTTTTAATTTTTAATTTTTAATTTTTAATTTTTAATTTTTAATTTTTAATTTTTAATTTTTAATTTTTAATTTTTAATTTTTAATTTTTAATTTTTAATTTTTAATTTTTAATTTTTAATTTTTAATTTTTAATTTTTAATTTTTAATTTTTAATTTTTAATTTTTAATTTTTAATTTTTAATTTTTAATTTTTAATTTTTAATTTTTAATTTTTAATTTTTAATTTTTAATTTTTAATTTTTAATTTTTAATTTTTAATTTTTAATTTTTAATTTTTAATTTTTAATTTTTAATTTTTGATTTTTAATTTTTAATTTTTAATTTTTAATTTGTAATTTTTAATTTTTAATTTTTAATTTTTAATTTTTAATTTTTAATTTATAATTTTTAATTTTTAATTTTTAATTTTTAATTTTTAATTTAAAATTTTTAATTTTTAATTTTTAATTTTTAATTTTTAATTTTTAATTTTTAATTTTTAATTTTTAATTTTTAATTTTTAATTTTTAATTTTTAATTTTTAATTTTTAATTTTTAATTTTTAATTTTTAATTTTTAATTTTTAATTTTTAATTTTTAATTTTTAATTTTTAATTTTTAATTTTTAATTTTTAATTTTTAATTTTTAATTTTTAATTTTTAATTTTTAACTTTTAATTTTTAATTTTTAATTTTTAATTTTTAATTTTTAATTTTCAATTTTTAATTTTCAATTTTTAATTTTTAATTTTGAATTTTGAATTTTGAATTTTGAATTTTTAATTTTTAATTTTTAATGTTTAATTTTTTATTTTTTATTAATTTATAATTTTTAATTTTAACGATAAAAAATATGTGGTAATTCTTGCGTTGGTCAATGTGACACGTGCAGTATTAACATACATAGAACTGCAATGACTTCGACTATAGGAAGAATTACAACATATACAACAAACACACTGACAAATTTTATTTTTTCAAGACTTTTTTCAAAGTTTCATTCATATCTGGTGAGCCCTTTAAGCAATTTTGACGATTTTTAATAGCAACTCCTTTGGGATGATAATAAACAACGTTATACAAAAACGAACCGTCTAGCTTAGATATTGACGGCGTGATCGTGATTTCCACAGACAGACGGACAGACGGACAAACGGTCATCGTTAAATCAACTTCCCTTGTTATAATGAGCAAGAAAATATATGGTTTTGTATGGACAGTGGTGTAGAGGGTATAAAAATACGGCCAATAAATTACACAAACAAGAGAGATCGTCAGAGAGGCAGTTAATTCAGAATGTCAAAAAATTTCAATGGATATCATCAACAATTTAATTGACCATACTTCGGCGTTGTGAAGCAGTACAAAAAAATAATGGATTCCCATTCCCAACAAAAAATTGAAACCAAACATAGCGGGACAGTTCACAACAGCATAAAACTTAATATTTTTAAGGTTTGTTATTTTTATTATTATTTATTTTTTTTTTTTTTAATATTTTATGTTAATATTTTTTCTTGTTTAAAATATAAATAATTTTATGATCCAATTTTTGGTTTTTTAAGTCGTCCAAAATATATTTTGTTAAAAGTTTTTGTTTGTTTTGTTTTTTTTTTTTTATTTTCTATTTTCAGTCGAAGCTTCAATTTCTGACGGAATGCATTGAAACTTTAAGGAAGCGCTCTCTTTATTTATAATATTAATAGGCTAGGCGATTTCTTGTGACCGATGTTTTGTTCTACCGTTTTATCCCGATTTTGACCAAACGTATATTATTTGAAAAGTATTTATTTTTCGCCGTTTTGCAGATTTAAATTTTTAAATTTTTTCCTTTATTTTGAGTAAATTGCATTAAAGTTGCTACTAACACATACATAAAAATACATAAAACATATGCATATGCTATGTGTGTTTTATTAAATTTGTTAATGTGTTTATTAATGAGTTTGTTATCTTCATTCACAATAATAATAAACCATAAATGTGTTGGTTTGTGAATTGGCTAAGTTGAAAAATAAAGCTGCCTAGAAATCGCACTCGAATTTTTAGCGCTGGAATCTGCTAGTATACATATGTAGCTCCAAGAAATATAATTTTTTAATGGAAAATTTTCTCGAATATACTATCAAACTTCAAAGATTTGTATAGAAAGTGGTCAAGTAGTGCTATACCGACGCCACAATTTTGGTCGGAACGTTTTAAAATTTTGCATGATTATCTGTGAATATAGTCGATCAGAGACAGTATAAATATTAGCTAATCATACCATGCATTTTTGAAAAATCACTTAGTAGTTTGTCCATGCCAGAAGGACAGTCAAATTCAAGTAAAATTCAAGGATGAGATTACTGGTACGATTCCAAATAGTTTATATTTTTTATATTAATACTTATATTTATCTTTTTACATGCTTTCAACCGTGAAAAATTTTAGTTTTTACTACAGTAAAAACTCGAGTATACTCGTGTTCTTCGTTCGACTCGAGTATCTCATTTACTATTCGAGCAGCTCGAGTAATGGGGAGCTCTGCTTAAAACCTTAAATATATGCTAACAATTCCAACCAATTAATGCTGAACCAATAATACCAATTACTCCTAATTTAAAAAATAAATGATTAGTATTCTCTTCAATGAATATAAAATAACAAATCCAAGTTAATATTTCCTTGGATACTTCAGAAAACAACACAGTTCGTTTGCCTTTATAAACAGTCTCTTCGTAATTTTCTGCGAAAATAAAAACAACAACAACAATTTTATTTGTACTCGTCATTATAAAACATGTTCCATGCTATTAAGTAGTATTTCCTCCTTTGGCGTTTAAGAAATATTTTTTTTTTACTAGTTTGTTAAGACTCTTCAAATTACATTAAGTTGTGTGAGTTTCAATTTTTGTCGTCTTCTTCCTTGGTCTCCAATATGTTTGTACTCTAAAACAAACTATAAATATTTGCATAGTAGCAAATTTATGAGGAGTCAATGAAATGACTACTACTTCTTACACCAAAAGACATGTTGTTCGTTATGAAACAGTTCCTCAAAGAAGTGAGCTTGCATTAAAATTTAGATTGTTATAAATATTAGAGGAAAACTCAAAAAATTCAGAAGAGTTTTTCATTAATAGGTTTTCAAGAGTTTTACTTATAAAACTAAATTAGATTAAGAATATTTGGATTTGAGGGTTTTGAGTATTTGCACTAGTTATGAACTAGTACTGTTTTTCAACAATTTCTATCGCGATTTATACAGTTATTAGAGGTTGAATTTCAAAAATCTTCAAATTCAATGTTATAGAAATATGTTAAAAAAAAATCATATTTTCCTTTAGGAAAACTGCTACTTTTTCGTAATCATGATCAATTCCGTTAATAACTGTACCCAAAGTTATTATTAGCATTTTTGTTATTGTGGTAGATGTATAATTTTTGAGTATTTGTTTACAAAGTTTACACGTAAGCATGGTATTAAAGGAGTTAATTCTTCGATTCACTATTGATGGAGAATCAATACAAAATTAAATAAAATCCACATCTGTTTCAAAAAAATTCTTAAAATTCCACTTTAAGAAACCTATTAAATAATTGGAAACCTATTAAATAATAGAAGTGGTTTTTCTTCGATCACCGCAAACTTTCGAAAAATAGATTGAGGGTAAAAATAAGATCTACAAAAATGTGCACATCAGTAGTGGTGATACTTAAGACTTTTTTTGTAAGTTTGAAATAACCAATAACCAATTGAGATGAAAAAATATTGTAGATAACTTTATATCGAACTCATCAATCTTTGTACGAGATCTTCGTGCATTTCTCTCGCGGAAATAGTCCACTTAGCACGGAACTCATCTATGGCTTGCACAGAAACTGCAGGCTAATTCAGATTATCTTTAATAATTAACCAATATTCCTTTACGGGTCTCAATTCGGGGAAATTATGTACTTTGGGGACAAAATCAATGATACTGTTTCTATACCAAAGCAGTTTTTAGAGTTTTTAAGGCATTCCTCTCTGTAAATTTCACCAGTTATGGTGCGTATTGTAAAATGAGGTCTCGATTCCTAAGCACTGGAAAATACTCAACCCCCTATCGTGAATATTTTTCCCTAGCAATGTTTTCCCCTTCCCCGATATTTCTATCGTGAATAATTTCCCTGAAAAAATTTCATGTATCAAAAAATTTTCCTCATTTTCCTTTTTTGCGGGCGAGCTGAATAAAGACATCATGTAAGTACTTTTTTCCTAGCAATTAAATATTAAAGTTTATAAATATTACTTTTCAGGACTAGATCAGAAAATAGAGTTGAAAGTTAAAAGAATGGAAAGCAACAGATCCATGGCCTGTGAATTTGTAAAGGTGGTGGCAGAATTTTGGAAATTTGTGACAGAAAACTTAAAAAAAAATTTATGTGATCCCAAAAGCTACCGCTAACATTAAGAATTAACATTAAATGGAAATTATGATGAAAAGAGTTCATCGGTCGCCAGAAAAAAGCAATGATTTAAGAGCTAAAAAAATGTTTTACATTTTATTTTTTAAAATAGTTTTGAACAGCTGTTCAATTTTAGAGTTCAAAAGGAACAAAAATTCCACGGGAAATTTATGATACCAAATTATCATTGAAAAATATGTCAGTAATTATATTTATTGACATTCTTGCTGATTTGTTTTAGTTTGATTAAAATGAGTGATGAAATAGAAGTACGTGCTAAAATTATTAAATATTTTAAACGAAATCCAACTTGTTCCTACAAAAAGTTGGTCTAAAAATAGAAGGCAGACCTTCAAACTGTTTCGGGAGAATTCGAACATTGATTGGAAACATGATTCGGGAAGAACGAGAGGTCCACATGATGTTTGTAAGGGCCAAGAAAGCATATTGAAAAGAGCCCCCAACACATCCGGTAGAAAAGCAGCCCGGTTAACTCAGTACACGGATTATTTTTGCGAGAATTTAAAGCCAATACAGGTTTGAAAACACAAAAGGTCCAAAAAGTTATAGACTGGAACGCTGAAAAAAATTTAGAGCTCAAAAACAGAGCACGAAATATAAAATGCATAATGGACGACGAAACGTATTTAGTTTCAGATTTTTGGCAGCTTCCGGTTTAAAATTTGAAAAACAAAATATTCGGAAACAGTTGGGGACATGTTCTGACCTAGGGGCGAGCAGTAACAAAAAATCTTCCAAAATTATTCCATTAAAATCTTTTTTGGAACTTTGTTTCATATTGAGTAAAAATTAAATTTGAAAAGTCGGAATAACCGAAGTTCGTTATAGTTTTACTTGACACAGCTGGATGGAATTTACGAACTATTGAAATAATAAATACTTTACAGAGTGTGAGTATAGGGTTTGATAGCACTATATCACCGCTTTCAAAAAAAAATCGCTAAGGGAATTTTCGAGATTTGGCGATTTGAGAGAAGATTTAATAGGATTTTTTTTGACAATTTTTTTTTTTTTTTTTTTTTTTTTTGTTGTGCTATTATTTTTTGTTTTACTTTTTTCTGGCATTTTTTGCAATTTTTTTTTGCCTTTTGTGACATTTTTGGCGATTTTTTCTTTTTGTTTTTGTGCTATTATTTTTTAACTTGTGAATTTTTTTTTTTTTTTTTTGAATTTTTTGTTTTTTTTGAGTTATTATTATTTTTTTTGTTTTTTTAAGTTATTATTATTATTTTTTTTTTTGTTTTTTTGGGCATTTTTTTAACTCTTTTTTTAACTCATACTCTCTGTCTGTCTGTCTGTCGTGGGTCAACCCCATTCCCCCTTACCCAATTGCTCTGAAACTTGGCGAATAGTGTTTTTGTGACTACAGATTAATTTTGGGGTAGTCACGCCTAGTCACGCAGAGTCACGGAGTGATCTAAACGTCATTTTCCCTCATCCGGTCGATCTGAAACTGGGTCCATACACTTGCTGTGAAAAAAGATTAACTTTGACTTAGTCACGCACTGTCACGCACAGTCACGGAGAGATTTAAATCGGATTTCCCCTCATCCAATCAATCTGAAACTTGGTCGATATACTTGCTGTAGAGAAAGATTAACTTCGACATAGTCAAGCACAGTCACGCATAGCCACGCACAGACACGGAGTGATTTAGAACCCATTTCCCCTTATCCAATCGATCTGAAACTTGGTCGATAGACTTGCTGTGAAAAAAGATTAACTTTGACATAGTCACGCATAGTCCGCACAGTCACGGAGTGATTTAAACCCCATTTCCCCTCATCCGATCGATCTGAAATTTTATCCATAGACTTATTGTGAACAAAAATTAATTTTAAAATAGTCACGCAAAGTCACGGAGAGATTCAAAACTCCTATGCATAAGGAAAGAAAGAGTTTTAATAAAAACTTTGTTTTTATGGGTTAGATTATTTATATAAAAAAGTTGGGCTTGAAAGTACTCAATAAACCCAATTGAAAGAGAAAAAGAAAAACACGGAGCGGTTTTCGAATAACGGCCATTTTTATTTTGACCGAAATCGCTTTAGACCGGGCTAAGTCTTGCAAACTCCATACTCACTTTTTGGGAAGTATTTTTTCAGCAGTACGTCAATCCGCTCAGATGTTTTGACTATAAGTTCATAAATAATTGATTGATCTACAATTTTTAAATTACTTTTTTCGGTCTCAGCTACCCCCAAAACATATGACAATATGGCAACAAAATAATTCAGTTCCGTTAGTTTTGTTACTATATGCTGATAATTTTTTTTATTTTCTTTTGCAAACAAAATATTTTAATGCATTACAACATTTTAGGATCTCACAGCTTTACTAGCGACCGCATGGTTCTATATGGAAGATTCTTTAAAAACGCTTTTAAGACTCACTAAGCACCGCCACTTCAGCATTTTCTTTCAAAAGTCAAACGTTTATTGACACTAGCAGATTCCAGCCCTCGAAATTCGGGAGCAAATTCTAGGAAATTTTATTTTATAACACACACATAGCATTGTAATATTTTAATTTTTTTATGTGTTAGTAGCAACTTTAAATGCAATTTACTCAAAATAAAGAAAAAAAAATTAAAAATCTGTAAATCTGCAAATCTGCAAATCGGCTGAAAAGAAATACCTTTCAAATAATGTACGTTTGGTCAAAATCGGGAGAAAACGGTAGAACAAAACACCAGTCACAAGAAATCGCCTAGCCTATTAATATTATAGATTTTTATCACACGTCCTACCGATGAACACGGTACTTTCACCTTTCTCTATAAATCAAATTTATAGTTTCTTATTTCGATTGTGATCGTGCAAAATTATTGTTCTTCGTTCCAATTTAGAAGCGATTATTTTCCAAACTAAAGAAAATAATATAAAAAAAACTAGTAATTGCTATTTAATTCCATATGTGACAATCGGCAATCACATATGTAGTTTCGTTTTAAAATTTAAAAAAATCCAAAATCTCCAATTGTCATTTTTAAATATAAAAAAAGACTGAAACAGTTGATGGCTTTAATGATGTATAATTAAAAAAACAAAGATTTTATATGAATTATCATGGTTCGTTTAAATAAAGTGAAAATAAATACATATGTGACTAAATTTTAGATTCCGATTCCGACATCAACTTTTTTTGTAAATACTTCTACATTATCGAAATCTCCGAACGGCTGGTTATTTTTAAATAATTTATTGAATATAACAACTTTTTCTATTATTCCATTCATTTAAAGTACAGTTAGCGTATAACATGTTTTAGTATGTGGTACTAGGTGTTTTCCTGCCGCTTGTTTGCCTGTGTCATACTTGAGGCTATTTTGACAGCGGCAATGTTTATATATGACACATCTTATGCATGCATTGGCATGCGTGTCTCAAAAAGTTTTTTTTTTAATAGTGTCTACAACTCCAAGGAAGGCGGCTATGTCTGGTATTGCAGACAGTCACTAAATTAAGGTGTCGACAAAATTTGAAATAAATTGTATAATTATTTTGAAGGGATTTTTTAAGAAAATTATATTTTGTAATGCAATACGACCAAGTTAAAATACACTCTGCAGCACTCTGGATAACGACTTAAGTATATGTCAATATTATTTTGTAATAAAATTAAAATTATTTTTTTTTTTTATTGTTTTAAAATAAATTTGTTTTATTATGTTGTTATTATTATTTTTTATATGTTTTTGTTGTTTTTATAAAAAAATTTTGTGTTTTATAATAAGCAAATGTTTTTTCGATATACTCTGGGGTTCGTAATAATGTATTTTTATATATAAAAAAAATAATTAAATTACATTCATTCATAAAGCACATCAACATGAACATAAAATTTCAACACATATTAACTTAATATCACAGTTTAACTAATGGCAGCGCTATATCTGGAATTTATATTGCTGGTGTCGTCTCTTAAATAGATTAAATAGATTTTTTTAACAAAAAAAATATATGAAAAGAAATCTCTATTACTTTCCTTATTCTCTTTAGTTATTACTTTATTTAAATGCGTTAACAAAAAATATAAAAAGAGAAATTTGAAAATATAATCCCTAAAAAGCACATTTTTTAAAAAAGTGTATTTCCTTATAAAGCAACTTTTGTCCAAAAGCAAATTTTTTTAAAATACCCTTTTTTTAAAAAAATACCCATTTAAAAAAAAGTAAAATTTTTTTAAAGAAAAGTACCCTTTTTTAAAAAAAGAACTATTTGATTTAAATATATAACATTTTTAAGAAAAAAAAAATATTTTTTTAAATAAATACCTTTTTTGAAAAAGTACCCTTTTTGGAAAATAATCCTTTTTGAAAAAGTACCCTTTTTAAGTACCCTTTTTAAATTATGCTTTTTTAAAAAAAGTTCATTTTGTGTTTTTTTTTAATTTTTTTTTTAAAAAATACCATTTTTAAAAAAAGTAAAAAAAAATTTCTTTTCTTTTTATATAGATCTATAATATTAATAGGGTAGGCGAATTTTGGCCAAACGTATATTATTTGAAAGGTATTTCTTTTAAGCCGTTTTGCAGATTTACAGATTTTTAAATTTTTTCCTTTATTTTGAGTAAATTGCATTCAAAGTTGCTACTATGTGTGTTTTATTAAATTTGTTAATGTGTTTGTTAATGAGTTTGTTATCTTCATTCGCAATAATAATAAACCATAAAAGTGTTGGTTTGTGAATTGGCTAAGTTGAAAAATAAAGCCGCCTAGAAATTGCACTAGAATTTCTAGCGCTGGAATCTGCTAGTGTAATATTAATAATCTTAAATAGAAAAATGGATGTATGTTAGTATGTATGTATGTTTGGTTGTCCTTTATAGGAGACCGATCGTCTTAAAATTTTTACAGTAAGCAACTGCCAATCCCGAAGGAAAAAGGCTATATTTATGGATTTTTCAAATTAGCGTGGCACCTCCCATATAAAGTAAATTTTTAACATCTAATTTTAGCATATAATATCTGGAGTAATATAACAGCAAGAGCTCTGAAACTATGCACATGTATGTACATATTAAACTAATTTGAAGAGTTGCGAAAAAATGGGCGGCTTCAGACCAATGGGCGTGGCACCCACCATACAAAGTAAATATTATATGTCATATATCTAGAGTACTGTAACAAATAAAGTCGAATTTAGTATCAGGAAAAAATGGTAGGGATCAAACCAGTGGGCGTGGCACCTTCCACACATAGTAAATATCTAGAGTACTATGAGACCAGAGTCTTAAAACTTTGTACACGTCAATTGGTTGTAAATGTAAGTAGTCGTACCAAAAATGGGCGGGATTGGGTAAGTGGGAGTGGCACTTCCCATACAAAGAAATATCTGGAGTACTATAAACCCGACAGTCTAGAAACTAGGTGTGACTCCACGAATGATGAGTGTGACCAGTTATATGAAAAATGGGCGGGATCAAACCAGCGGGCCTGGTAACTCCCATACATGGTAAATATATATCATATCATATATCTACAATACTATGAGGGCCAGAGTCTTGAAACTTCCCGCACATAAATTGGTTGTTAATGTAAGTATTCGTACCAAAAATGGTCGGGATTGGGTTAGAGGGCGTGGCACCTCCCATACAAAAAAAAGAATCTGTGAGTCACGAGTGTGAGAAGTTATGTGAAAATGGGCGGGATCAAACCAGTGGGCGTGGCACCTCCCATACATGGTAAATACATATCATCAAATATTTACAGTTCTATGGCAAAACAACGTTTACCGGGTCAGCTAGTTGAGAAATAATTTAGTTCAGACGTTATTATCGATGTCGTCGATATTATCGATGTCTTCAAAGAGTAAGAAAACAACAGAAAACAAGTAAGAAATTATCTCTTCGGTCCAACTAATTCGATAATATGAAGAAGTTCATATCAGAAGCTATATTTATATGGGGACTAGGTCAAAAATTGACCGATCCTGAACATATTTGGTGAAGTCACTTATATTTTGAAAAAATATAAACAAACCAAATTTGAGAAAAATCTATGCAATATTTTTGTTTTTTGATAGATTTAAGTAAAGATCGGGAAGCAGCTCCATATGGGGCCTATGACTAAGGATTGTCCAATAGGGATTATTTTTGGACTACTGATTAATGGATACAATAAACCCATACAAAGCCAATTTTACTAAGCCAATTTTACTAAAATCTATATAATTTGGATCTTATGGCAATTTATGTCGATTTCATAGGGGTCATTTGTATGGGGATTAGGTCTGAACAGGGACCGATTTTCACCAATTTCAATAGCGTTCATCCTATGGCTTATAAAAGCTTATATACCAAATTTCATCAAAATATATTCATATTTGATTAAAAGGTTTACATGGACACACAGATGGACGGACGGACGGACAGACGGAAAGATTCAGAAAGTGATTCTGAGCCGATCGGTATAATAAAAGATGGGTCTAGGTAAAATATTTTTGGTAATTACAAACAGCAGCACAAAGTCATTATACCCAAACCACATAGTGGTATAGGGTATAAATAGTATCCGGTTCAGCGTATAAAAAATGGAATTAACAAACAACTACATCTTCACCCAGGACAACGAATCGAAACACACGTCCACAAATTTTTATTGTGGCTTTTTTACAATACCCCACAATTTTTGCAAAAGTTCGTAATACCCGCATATTAATCCAATATAAAAGCATTAGATTTATTTGTACAGAAGAGTTAGAGAAAGAGAAAGAGAAAGAAGAACGAACAATGTCTGATTAAAGGTACAGTGTAGTTATGAAATTTAGAAATACATGCTTTCTTCTTCTCTACCACGCACCATTGAAACAAAATTAAAATTTGCATATTAATTACAGAATTAATTGCAATATGTCTGAAAAATGACGTCATATATAACATAAATGATTTAATTAAAGACCCCCAGGAAGAATAATTTTTTGAACATTTATTTTATTAATGAACACCTAATTTTTGAAGTGTAAATAAACGTTCCTTTCTTGTTATAGCTTTAATAAAAATGATTATTTTTTTAATTAAATTTTATATACAATAAAAATAAAAATTATAAATATTTTAAAAAACAATGCGATAAGTGTGACCACTCACTTTATGAGTCAACTGTATTTAACCCTAGAACACTAATAGTTTTTTGTATACATTAACACTAATCATTAGTCGAATCGACTAACATATGTATATCTTACACCGTTTTTTTTCTAAATCCATAAATGAACCACCAAATTTTTTTTTTTAATTTTATATTTCGTTTTATTTTAAAAAAAATTTATTATTTTTAGAAAATTCATTTAAATAACATCTATACTATTAATAGGAAAGGCGATTTCTTATGACCGATACAAGTTTCACAAGTTTCGCTGTTACCCAGATTTACAGATTTTCATCGTCTAGTATATTTTTTTGGAGTTATGATCGTTAAAAGTTGCTACTAACACGTACATAAAATGATACAATGATATGTGTGTGTTTATTAAATTTTTTTAATGTGTTTGTGTTAATGTGTTGAGTTTGTTTTCTTCATTTAAAATGAGTTGAATTGTGAAGCATACTTTTAGGGTCTTTATTAAATGAAAAAATTAAATTTCCTAGAATTTGCACTCGAATTTCGAGTGCTTGAATCTGCTAGTATTTAAAAGGCTTTTTAAAAAGCTATGTAGGAAAATATAAGCGATGTTAGTCGAATCGACTAACATTAGCGTTCTAGGGTTAAAAAAAATTTAAATGAAAGCAACCAATTTGTAGAGTATGATCGATTAGTCTTTGTTGTCCAAATGAAAAGGTGAAATTGTTTTAAAAAAACTGGATAATATTTTTATATAAGCCTTCCAATGAGGTAAGAATTCTTTAATAAATAAAAACTAACCCATAAAAGTTTTTATTATACTCCCTTTCTTTTCGATTTATTTAAACGATTATTTGTTACATCATTTTTATCGTCGCCACAAGTCTGCCTGCAAAGTTTCAGCTCGATTAGATCACGGGAAAAGGATTAAAAATCGATCCAAAGTTTTTTCGGCAGACAAACAGACACTACGAGTTAAAATAAAGGGAGTAAAAATACACGAGGTGTGGTAATTAATGAAACAATGTTTGCCTTTATTTTTCATTTTTTCAAAAAGTTACAAACTCTGGTAAAGAGTAGAGAAAAAGTTATTGTTTTTACAGCTTCCAAATCGTGGAAAAAAATTGTTTTGCGGTACTTCATTAAACTTTTTGCATCACCTTGTTTAAATATAATATCTTTGAAAAAGAAAAGTTCCCATAATGAAACCAAACAAATACAAATATTTTGCACCGAATATCAAATACAACATGCGAATTCAAGAAGAGTATGTAGACAAATAGTCAACCAATATACAACCGTATTTTAGTTTACATATCTAATTACTTTTAAAGTAATGAAAAAAAAAGTAAAATACATGATGTAACAACCAAATATGGATGTGTGTGTGCAGAAACTACATACTAAGTAGTATGTAACTGTGTAAGTATACAAGTATTCACCGTTGTTTGTCTTGATTGCTACTACGACAAGAGATTTGCGAAATTTAGTTTTTTTTTTTATTTGGGCATAAACCATACAAATGTTGACAAATTGCAGACAAACCAAAAAACAAAACAAGCAAGAGTTAATTTCATGTACAACAACTGAAGAGAGAAACGATAACTTTTGTATGGTTTTCAGGTACGTTTCTATAAGTGGTATTGAAAATCGTCGTGATGTTATTAATTTGTTAATTATATCCAGGAATGCGGCTTTATTAAGAAAGTCTTAAACGAGTCTCGTTTTACATGAGCTTTAGTTTCACATAATGTTTCAGATTTCTTTAGCAATATTACGGTCAACAGCTGTTTTACCACAATCTAAATATTGTTGATATTCGTACTCTGAATGAATTCAAACACTATTAAATTAATATTATAGCTGATAATATTTTTGTAAAATTTTGCTTCGCTTCATCATTTTGGTAAGAATGTTTTTTTTATATTTTTTTTTTTAATTTTACTAGCCAAAGTGAGGTATTTACTTCGTTTTGTTTTTTTTTTTTTTTTAATTACGCTTAATGAGTTAAATTATTACTAAGACAATAAGGTATCATAGAATTTAAATATGTACCTAATTAATCTAACAAAAAAACAAGTAAGAGTGTTAATTTCGGCTGTGCCGAATTTTTTGATACCCTCCACCTGAGTCTTTAATTTTTAATTTTTGATTTTTAATTTTTAGTTTTTAATTTTTAATTTTTAATTTTTAATTTTTTAATTTTTACTTTTTAATTTTTAATTTTTAATTTTTAATTTTTAATTTTTAATTTTTAATTTTTAATTTTTAATTTTTAATTTTTAATTTTTAATTTTTAATTTTTAATTTTTAATTTTTAATTTTTAATTTTTAATTTTTAATTTTTAATTTTTAATTTTTAATTTTTAATTTTTAATTTTTAATTTTTAATTTTTAATTTTTAATTTTTAATTTTTAATTTTTAATTTTTAATTTTTAATTTTTAATTTTTAATTTTTAATTTTTAATTTTTAATTTTTAATTTTTAATTTTTAATTTTTAATTTTTAATTTTTAATTTTTAATTTTTAATTTTTAATTTTTAATTTTTAATTTTTAATTTTTAAATTTTAAATTTTAATTTTTAATTTTTAATTTTTAATTTTTAGTTTTTAATTTTTATTTTTAATTTTTTATTTTTAATTTTTAATTTTTAATTTTTAATTTTTAATTTTTAATTTTTAATTTTTAATTTTTAATTTTTAATTTTTAATTTTTAAATTTTTAATTTTAAATTTTTAATTTTCAATTTTTAATTTTTAATTTATAATTTTTTATTTTTAATTTTTAATTTTAGATTTTTAATTTTTAATTTTTAATTTTTAATTTTTAATTTTTAATTTTTAATTTTTAATTTTTAATTTTTAATTTTTAATTTTTAATTTTTAATTTTTAATTTTTAATTTTTAATTTTTAATTTTTAATTTTTAATTTTTAATTTTTAATTTTTAATTTTTAATTTTTAATTTTTAATTTTTAATTTTTAATTTTTAATTTTTAATTTTTAATTTTTAATTTTTAATTTTTTAATTTTTAATTTTTAATTTTTAAATTTTTAATTTTAAATTTTTAATTTTTAATTTTTAATTTTCAATTTTTAATTTTTAATTTATAATTTTTTATTTTTAATTTTTAATTTTTGATTTTTAATTTTTAATTTTTAATTTTTAATTTTTAATTTTTAATTTTTAATTTTTAATTTTTAATTTTTAATTTTTAATTTTTAATTTTTAGTTTTTAATTTTTAATTTTTAATTTTTAATTTTTAATTTTTAATTAATAATTTTTAATTTTTAATATTTAATTTTTAATTTTTGTGTTTTCCATTTTCCATTTTTCATTATTCATTTTTAAATTTTCATTTTCCAATTTCCATTTTTAATTTTTCATTTTCAATTTTTTAATTTTCAATATTCAATTTTCATTTTCCATTTTTCAATTTTCATTTTCAATTTTCCATTTTGCATTTTCCATTTTTCAATTTTCATTTTCCATTTTTCATTTTCAATTTTTAATTTTTCAATTTTCAGTTTTTAATTTTTCAATTTTCATTTTCCATTTTTCAATTTTCATTTTCCATTTTGCGTTTTGCGTTTTCCATTTTCCATTTTTAATTTTTCATTTTTCAATTTTCATGTTCCATTTTCCATTTTCCAATTTCCATTTTTAATTTTTCCATTTTCAATTTTCATTTTTCATTTTCCATTTTTCAGTTTTCATTTTTCATTTTTCAGTTTTCATTTTCCATTTTTAATTTTTTTATTTTTCCTTTTCCATTTTTCATTTTCCATTTTCCGTTTTTTATTTTCCATTTTTCGTTTTTCATTTTTCAATTTTCATTTTCCATTTTCTATTCATTTTTCAATTTTCCATTTTTCAATTCTCATATTCCATTTTTCATGTTTTAATTTTCATTTTCCATTTTTCAATTTTCATTTTCCATTTTTCATATTTCATTTTCCATTTTTCATTTTCCATTTTTAGTTTTTCAATTTTCCATTTTCATTTTCCATTTTTCATTTTTCATTTTCTATTTTTCATTTTCCATTTTCCATTCTCCATTTTTCATTTTCCATTTTCCATTTTCCATTTTATATTTTTCCATTTTCCGTTTTTAATTTTTCATTTTACATTTTACATTTTACATTTTACATTTTACATTTTACATTTTACATTTTACATTTTACATTTTACATTTTACATTTTACATTTTACATTTTACATTTTACATTTTACATTTTACATTTTACATTTTACATTTTACATTTTACATTTTACATTTTACATTTTACATTTTACATTTTACATTTTACATTTTACATTTTACATTTTACATTTTACATTTTACATTTTACATTTTACATTTTACATTTTACATTTTACATTTTACATTTTACATTTTACATTTTACATTTTACATTTTACATTTTACGTTTTACATTTTACATTTTACATTTTACATTTTACATTTTACATTTTACATTTTACATTTTACATTTTACATTTTACATTTTACATTTTACATTTTACATTTTACATTTTACATTTTACATTTTACATTTTACATTTTACATTTTACATTTTACATTTTACATTTTACATTTTACATTTTACATTTTACATTTTACATTTTACATTTTACATTTTACATTTTACATTTTACATTTTACATTTTACATTTTACATTTTACATTTTACATTTTACATTTTACATTTTACATTTTACATTTTACATTTTACATTTTACATTTTACATTTTACATTTTACATTTTACATTTTACATTTTACATTTTACATTTTACATTTTACATTTTACATTTTACATTTTACATTTTACATTTTACATTTTACATTTTACATTTTACATTTTACATTTTACATTTTACATTTTACATTTTACATTTTACATTTTACATTTTACATTTTACATTTTACATTTTACATTTTACATTTTACATTTTACATTTTACATTTTACATTTTACATTTTACATTTTACATTTTACATTTTAATTTTACATTTTACATTTTACATTTTACATTTTACATTTTACATTTTACATTTTACATTTTACATTTTACATTTTACATTTTACATTTTCCATTTTCTGTTTTTCATTTTCCATTATCCATTTTCCATTTTCATTTTCCATTTTTCATTTTCCATTTTTCGTTTTTAGTTTTCATTTTTTCTTTCATATTGGCGATTTTTTTTTTATTATAACGTGATAACGTTAAAAAAAATATGTGGCAATACTACTAACATGAGCTATGTTATTGCGTTCTTGGTATTGTTAATATATGTAAGTGCATAATTTTTTTGTGGCATTTTTTTATGTTGTTGTACAATTATAATGTTCAACCACTAAACTGATACAACAAACACACTGGGTTTTCTGTTTTTTTAGAGGTATCTACATATTTTTGCTCGTATCTACTCACGATGATGCCTGATTTAGCCAATTTTCAATACCAAACTGCTGGGAATTATGGCAAATGATATTATTGTAGCCTTATCCAGTAGGATTGCTTTTTTTGTGAATGAGCGTGATTTCAACAGACAGACGGACAGAAGGAACAGACGGACAGACGGACATCGCTATATCGACTCGAGCTGTGATAAGGATCAAGAATATATATACTTTATGGGGTCGGAAATTAGTTTTTCGATGCGTTACAAACGGAATGACAAACCTATATATACCCTCTGCCACTGACGTGTGGAGGGTATAAAAATACTTTGGTATTTTTTAAGGCTTTCAACCTTATTATTATTATTTTTTTAATGAGTTTTTTTTTTCGAATATATTGTGGTGTAAACCAACCAATAAACCAATTTATAATATAGATTAGTGAGTTTTGGAAAAGTATCCATGGGTGGGGATGATCATAACCTAATTTTCAGTAGGATTTACATGTATTTTTGTAGCTCCAGAAATGATCCGATAATGCCCATATATCAACACTTTAATGGCTTAATCGATTCTGAAACTGAGTCTTCGTGGCTCTAGGTGAAGTAGTTTTTGCTAACTGCAAACGTCCGCCCAAACTTATAATACCCTGACGTAACGGCTTTTGAAATCTTGCGATTGAACAGAGGCGAAGAAACTACACTACAAATAGAAAAATCTATATATGTATATAAAACGAACTCAAGTTAACGGCTGGACCGATTTTAATAATTTTTGAATAATTAATTTTGAATAATTATTATTAATAATTTTTGAATAATTATTAAAATATCTGAAAACTTCACGGAAAAATAAGTGGGCGTCTGTCTCCCTTCCCATACAAAGAGAATTTCCAATATCCTATATCTCGAGTAATATAAAAGCGAGAAAAGAGATACTTTGTGTGAGTTCACAGCTTATTAGTGGCGTTGCCGAAAATGCGAGAAATCGGATGAGTAGGCGTGGCACCTCCCATATAAAGTAAACTTTAAGTATCACATATCTCGAATACGATGACAGGGGGAGCTTTGCAAATTTGTGTGAGGTCATCTGCTACTACTATGAGTAGCCGTACCGAAAATGGGCGGATCGGTTAAGTGGGCGTATCACCTCACATACAAAATGTATTTTCAATTAATTATATCTTGAATACAATAAAAGGGAGCTGAACGATACTTTGTGTGATTTACCAGGTTATAAGTGTAAGTAGCCGTACTGATCAGTAGGCGTGGCACCTCCCTTACAAAGAAGTTGTTGAATATCACATATCTCGAATACTACGATATGAAGAGCTTTGCAAATTTGTGTGACGTCATCTGTTATTATAGAAGAAGATGAAGGGGTGAATTTTAGAACTGACTTGCCAGTTCTTCTCACATATAAGTAATTTACTCTTCAACGTAGGATCACCAATTACACTGCTTCGAAATCTTAAGACACCAAAATTATATAAGGGAACGTGGTTTATTTTCAAAAATCTTTCGTTATTGAATCGACAATAATCGATGGCAAATTCAAAGAAGAGCATATTGTATTGCCCAGAATCACGATGATTTTAAAAGATACTAGAATAAGTGTGCGAAGTTAGCCCCCCATTTTTGGAAATAAATTTTTTTGAAGATTGTTCTGAATTGTTCTAGGATTGTTCTACAATGTTCCAAAACGATGAGTTTCTAAAATATAATTTGTACCGGTAAATCGAAAGAAACGAATTTTAAGCTTTGCCCCCCACTTTTGAAAAAAAATGGCGGTTTTTCTAGGTTGTTCTAGTTGTTCTAAACGTTGTTCCAAAATAGATTTGTCGCAAACCGTAACGTATTTTGTATTATTTTTTTTTGTTTTCTTGCGATTTTTGTATTTTTTTTTTTGTGATTTTTTATGTTTTTTATATTTATATTTTATGTTTTTTTTTGTTTTTTTATTTTTTTTTTTATTTTTTTTTTTATTTTTTTTTTAATTTTGTATCTTTTGTTTTTTTGTAATAACTATATATACTAGAAATTTCCAGCGCTCGAAATTCGAGTGCAATTTCTAGGCAGCTTTATTTTTCAACTTAGCCAATACACAAACCAACACTTTTATGGTTTATTATTATTGTGAACGAAGATAACAAACACATTAACAAATTTAATAAAAGGCACATAGCACATGTATAATTTTATTTATGTGTTAGTAACAACTTTAATTGCAATTTACTCGAAATAAGAAAAAAAATTTAAAAATTTGTAAATCTGCAAAACGGTTAAAAAGAAATACCTTTCAAATAATATACGTTTGGTCAAAATCGGGATAAAACGGTAGAACAAAACATCGGTCACAAGTAATCGCCTAGCCTATTAATATTATAGATTTTACATTCAGGTGCCATTCAGGATACCTTGTATGAAAGAAATTGTGGAATCTGTACGTTAACTTTTGTGTTGCATAAAAATATTGATATCGTTTAATAACGTTGATATCGCGGAAAAAGTGTTTTTCGTTCTCATTTACGTACGTTACGGTTTGCGACATATCTATTTTGGAACAATGTTTAGAACAACGTGAACAACCTAGAAAAACCGTCAAATTTTTTTTTTCAAATTACATTTTAGTAACTCATCGTTTTGGAACATTGTAGAACAATCCTAGGACAATTCAGAACAATCTTCAAAAAATTTTATTTTCAAAAATGGAGGGCTAACTTCGCACACTTTACTATAATTCCATTTAAAGTCTTGCAATTTCCAATTCGTCTGGCATATGCAATGCCAATCAACAAATCTCAATGCCGTCCAATGCAACTCTGCAGCTTAGATTTGGAAAATTCATGCTTCGGATTTAAAAAAAATACTTGGTTCGCCTATGGTCAATTATATATAGCCTGCTGCAGAGTAGGTAAGCCAAACAATCAGTTTGTATTCTTATTAAAAAAATCCTTCCGTAATGGAAATACACATCAAAACAAATCTGGGAATAAAATAATTATTTTAGGCGGCACTATGTTTGCAGGTCAGCAAGTTCTTATTCAAGTTATATATCTTTTTTAAAATAGGTCGATAACTTCCCAAAAATAAGTCGCAGAACAAAAGCAGCGTCGTGAAGATGTTTCAATAGAGTGTTTCACCGCAATAAATCCGAGTTTTTGAGTAGATTCGTAACCATGGATGAGGCATGGGTCCACCCACTTCACACATGAGTCAAAGAAACAGTCAAAACAGTGGACTGAAATGAGAGAATCATGTCCAAAGAAGGCGACGACAAATCCATCTGTAGGGAAGGTTATGGCCTTTGGGAATATTTTTAATGATTATCAACGGCGAATATTATGCTAAATTATTGCAGCGTTAAAGTGATGAAATTAAGGAAAAAGGCCACATCAAGACAATGCACCAGTTCACACACCCACAATTGCGACTTAAAGTTCGAAATGCTTCATCACACACCGTATTCGCCAGATTTAGCTCCTTTTTGATTATTCTCTATTTGCAAACTTCAAAAAATGGCTCGGTGATAACAGATTTACCAATAATAAGAAGATGGAGGAGTCTGGGGTCTGGCTATTTAAGGGAGCTAGACAGTTCTTACTATAAACAGGGTATCGAAGCTATTCAATATCGCTGGGAAAAGTGTATCGAGCTAAAAGGTGATTATGTTGAGAAATAAAAATAACTTTTCACAAATTTCTTGGACCGCCCTCGTATTTCCCAAACCATAGATCATATAATTTTGACCTTTAACATTTGCCGTTAATTATTCATTTGTCATATTAAGTTTATAATGTTTCCTTTTTTACTTTTCACGTCGACATATTTCGGGAACTAGAGTTTTGGGAATAAAAATTAAACTTAGTTTAGATAAACTCACGATTTTTAGCACCACTCAGGGGGGGATGAGAAATTCCAAATCAGGGTGAGAGAAATAAGCCAATATAGTAAAAAATCCAAATGAGTTTAGCGTTCTCAGATCAAACCTTTTATACCCTAACCTAACCAAATAGTGGCGTACCATATACCTATGCCTATACCACTATGTGGTCAGGGTATAATGACTTTGTGCTGATGTTTATAACTACCGTAAATATTTAATCTAGACCCATCTCTTATTATAACGATCGAGTGAGAATAACTTTCGATTTAGCGATGTCCGTCCGTCCGTCTGTCTGACCGTCCGTGTGTCCGTGCGATCAAATTTGGGCAAATTTATGGGAAAATGCATGCTAAAAATGGGAATTTTTCTGTTAAAAATAAGAAAAATTTGCATGCTAAATATAAGGAAATTGCATGCTGAAGTAAGGAAATTGCATGCTGAATTACGAAAAATGATTTTCAAAGCTGCAAATAAAAAAAAATCTTTCGAAAAAATAGAAACATACACATGACATGCATTTTTACCATTTAGCATGCATTTTCTATAGACTTAACAGACATTTTCCCATAAATTAGCATGCATTTTCCCATTTCTGTACACCAAAACCAATTCTCTCCTAACCTTTTAGCTGAACTTTCTACAAAAAATTCATTTTTGCCGGATAGCGATCAACCACTGCCCGAACTCAAAAGAGTATCTTGTACTATGCCTAAAATATTATTCCGAGCACGTGCAGTTAAAAAGATTCTTTCGGATCTCAACATTAGTAAATTTCCGGGAATGGATGTATACCAGCACTGGTGCTGAAGCAGTGCTCTTCGATGCTAGCCAGTCCATTGTACCGTGCGGGAGTCTTTCCCTCCTGCTGGAAGGTTGCTAATGTCCAAACAATCCCTAAAAAGGGTGCGGCTAATAACCCTGAAAAGTACCGTCCAATTGCAATCTGCTCTGCGCTCTCAAAGGTGATGGAGAGCGTGATCAATTTCCATCTTGTGAACTACCTAGAGGCCAATTCACTTCTTAACGATCGACAGTATGGCTTCTGAGCGCTTGAGTCGATCCATTCGCAATTTTGGCGAAAGTAAAGTAGTTGCTCTGGATATTTCCAAGGCATTCGATCGTGTGTGGCACGGTGCATTGATATCAAAGCTTATTGCATTTGGGGTCGTTAATGACTTCCCTCGATTTATATCGAGTTTTCTCAGAGACCATACAATACGTGTTGTAATTGATGGGGTCTCATCTAATGAGTTTCAGCATAATTCAGGGGTACCCCAAGATTCCTTTCTTTCTCCTTCTATTTCCTTATCTTTGGAACGAGCATGTTTTTCAAGCGTCGAAAGAAGCATTCACGATGCAAAAATTACTTCACTTCTTCTGATCTCCTTAAAATCTATACCACTTACATCCGACCGAAAGTGGAATACAACTCCCATATATGGGCAGGTGCTTCAAAGTCTATTTTGGAGCTACTGGACCGTATGCAAAGGAGGGCGTTGATGCTCATCAATAACAGTAGGGTATCCAACTCTATTGTCTCATTGGAACATCGTCGGAATGTGGGGTGTTTAGCACTGTTCTATAGATACTACCATGAGAAATGTTCTTCTGAGATTAGCGAACTTATTCCAAGTGCCCGAGTTTCAGTTCGGTCTAACAGCTTCTCTAGGAGATCACATCTCTTTGTAGTCTATTATCCAGTTGACTGCACAACGCATTACAGAGGAAATTCGTAATTCGTTTATCAGTCGAACTACCCGGATGTGGAATAAACTTCCCGCACAGGTCTTTCCTTACAGTTATAATCTAATAAAATTTAAGTCAGATATCCACAAACACTAATCCCCCTCTTTCCTCCTTTCCATAACCTATTTTCCTGAGATCAACACAATGCACCGCATCTGTAGGGGGCACCCCCTGAGTGTTGGTCAATAAATAAAAAAAACTCTCTGTCTGTTTGTTTGTTTGAAGCGGATTTTTGTAACAGAATTTTCATTTATTTTTCGATTAGCTAGAATTCTGAAACTTTCAGCATTCACCTTAAATGGATGGCAAATTTATTATTTAATACTTTTCTAAATGATTTCACAATTTTTTCGTGCGGTTACCCTGAAAGCATTTGTTGAGGAAGATTTTTATAATTGAATTTTCACGAAGTTCCATATGAAAGCATGAATTGTTTTGGATTTACATGTTTGTTTAAGAGAATATTATATATTTATGAACAAGCAAAAATAAATATTTTTTTGAAATCGAGCCAATCTCATATTTAGGAAAACACGTTTTTGTTCTTTTGTTATTATTTCCGTTAAACATAAAAATTTTAGGTAGTTTTTTTCGTTTGGGGATGTGTAATAGGTTTGATGAGGTGGCACACTGTATATTATTTGATATTTAATGATATAGCTTTAAAAGCACCTGTTCCAACCAACTGCCACTGAAAATCAACTACTAACTTTAAATAATATTATTTTATGTCTCACCGCTACAAATTTATAAACCCATTTACATAGCATTTAAACGTTCAGTTAATAACTTTGTTTTTTAAAAAATTAATTACTTAAAAAAATTCACTATTATGTTCTCTATATAAAATCAAAAAATTCTGTTCTCTAGAAAGATAAAAACAACAGTTTAAGAACGAACCCTCAACATTAAACATCAACAAAAACAAGATTAGCATTAGAAACATTAAACAAAAAATTAAACAACTTTATAGCTATAAAAAAAAGTTAAAGAAAAATTGTTGGAGAAAAAGCAAGAACTTGAGCGATTTATAGCAATTCATTTCATAAATAAACTGGGACTCTCAGATTAACTACAGCAACTACAAAACAAATCATAAAAATGCAAATTATGTGTACGATGGAGAAACAAACTCAGAACTGAACTGAAATGATATTGTTAGAATAACGAATATGGCGGCGACGACAATATGTGAAGTTTTCAAACAATATAGTAGAATAATATTAATAAAGAGATGAAATAGCGAAATCATTGACGTAGAGAAACAGAAAGTACAATAAAACAATGAGGCGATAAAAAAGCCCACAAACATGAGTTAAATAATGATATGAGGTTTAAATTTATCGTCAAATGGAAAAACAAATTGTGGTTACAAAAAAAAAAAAAAATAGAGGAAATAACTTTAAAATGTGAATATAGTAGAGAAACAACAATGCGACATTATTTGTTTATAGAAAAAAAAGTTGTAAGAACTAGAAAATCCAATCAAATATTTATATATTTATACCCTATACCACTATGTGGTTTGGGTATAATGACTTTGTGCTGCTGTTTGTAACACCCAAAAAGATTTGACCTAGACCCATCTTTAATTATACCGATCGAATCAGAATCACTTTCTGAGTTGATTTAACAATGTCCGTCCGTCCGTCCGTCCGTCCGTCCGTCCGTCTGTGTGTCCATGTAAAGCTTGTAATCAAACTGCAGGTCGCAAATATGAATATATTTTGATAAAATTTGGTATATAAGCTTTTATCGGCCATGGGATGAACGCTATTGAAATTGGTGAGAATCGGTCCATGTTCAGACCTAGCCCCCATACAAATTACCCATATGAAATCGACATAGATTGCCATAAGATCCAAATTGTCATATAGATCTTACGCAAATTGGGTTTGTATGCGTTCATTACATCCACTAATGAGTAGTCCAAAAATGATCCCTTTGACCCCATATAGAGCTGCTTCCCGATCTTCAGTTAAATCAATTAAAAAACAAAAATATTGCACTGATTCTTCTCAAATTTTGTTTGTACATATTTTTGCAAAATACAAGAGACTTTACCAAACATGATCAGGATCGGTCCATTTTTGGACCTAGCCCCTTTATAGATATAGCATCCGATATGAACTTTTTTATATCTGCAGCCAAAAAAATTAATAAAAATCCCACTCAAACTTGGTTTTTGCTTATTTTCTATGTCCAGTTAGTTGGGCCTAAGAGATAGGGTTTCTAAACGCATGGTATAGGGTATCGTATAGTCGGTCTAGACCGACTATAATTTTCTTACTTGTTTTTATCATGAGCTTGAGGAGAATATGCCCCTAGAATTTCTAGAAATTCCAATATGACAATGGCCCAAAACACACCTCCAAAGCTGTAACTGAATGGCCCAAATGTAATGTAGTTTAGTGTTTTTCAATGGCCAGTCAGTCCAATAACGACATCTCAATCCGGCAGAAAAGCTATGTGAAATTGTAAATCGAAAAATACGGACACGAAATTATTCAAACAATACAGATCTCATAGAGGCAGTTAGTTGAGATTGTCAAAAAATTTGAATGGCGTTTTCGGCGTTGTAAAACAGTACTAAAATATAATGGATATCCAACAAAATATTGAAACCAAAAATAGAGGGAAAGTTTTCAATTATTGTATAGTAAATATTTCCAATGTTTTGTCAACAGCATAACATTGCATAACCTTTAACGTTTGTTAATTTTTTCTGAAATTAAACCATTTTATGTTAATATTTTTTCTTTTTAAACTCTTTTAACTCATACTCTCTGCCTGTCTGTCTGTCTGCCATGGGGAAACCCCATTCCCCCTCATCAAATTGATCTGAAACTTGGCTCATAGTCTTGTTGTGACTATAGATTAATTTTGGGGTAGTCATGCACAGTCACGCATAGTCACGCACAATCACGGAGTGATTTAAACCCCATTTTCCCTCATCCAATCAATGTGAAACGTGGTCTATAGCAGTGGTGTTCAAAAATAAAAATGTAATTGTGTTAGTGAGAAAATGAGAATTGCACTGTAAGAAATGTTCAATGGGTTAATAGCAGTGTTAGTCTCTGAATGAATTTATTTTTTATTGAAAATATGAAACTGTAAATGTTGTGTGTAAAACTGTTTTAAAGAAATAAAAATTAAACAAAAATTCAATTTTTGAAAGGAAAAAAATAAATACATGTATATGTACATTAGGTCGGCTTTTTTTTCATTCTATAAAAACAAAAAGTTGTAGATTTTTCAATCAATATTAATGATTTCATTCTATTTACATATTAAAATAATATCTTTAATATGTTATCCTGTTAAAAAACTTTAAAAAATACACTTTTTGGAAGGAAACAAATACATTAAATGAATGAATGAATGAACGATCAGACTCAAATTTTTAAAATCATTTCAACTTTTATAATAAATAAATTCGTTTTTTAATAATTCTATTATAGATCTTGTATTATAAATTTTTCAATATTTATTCTTTCGCGACAATTGCGTATTAGTAAATTTTTCACAATTTTTATTTGTCGATCTTAGTTTCCAATTTGATTAACGATTCTTTTAATTGTTAACTAAAATTTTTTGTTTTTTTAATCAAACAGCTTTTCTTATTCATTTAAAATATTTTCCTCAAATATTTTATAACAAATTATAAAAAAACATTTATACTCATAAAATATTTTTCGTATATTACTATTAATTTTTTTCAGTGCATTAAAAAAATGAGCATACACCCGTCACACGTCTTCATTCGTCGCTGTTTCAGTGACGACTAAATGCAAGAGCGTAAGAATACATGTGAGTTGAGCAGGGACAATTGTCCTATGAAATGAACAGCACTGGTCTATAGTCTTGTTGTGACTACAGTTTAATTTTAAAATAGTCACGCAAAGTCACGTACAGTCATGAAGAGATTCAAAACTCATATACATAAGGAAAGAAAGAGTTTTAATAAAAACTTTGGTTTCAGTGGTTAGTTAAATTATTTAATTTAATAATACGTACAAATTTTTAAATTAATAATTTTTTTGGTATTGACCGTTCAAGTCGTCAAATATATACTTTGTTAAAAGTTGGCATTGAATTGTCACTCACGTAGAGTAAAATACAGGTATTGTGTTCTCGTGGAACAAGGTCCATTTTTCTTACAACCAACACGTAAAGAGGTTCCAAGAAAGATAACACAAAAACAAGTAAGCAAATTATAGTCGGTCTAGACAGACTATGCGACACCCTATACCATGCGTTTAGAGAACTGGTCTTAGATCGAACTAATTGGACATTAAAAATAAGTATAACCCAAATCTGAGTGAAACTTTTATTGATTTGTTTGCATGCAGATTTGAAAATATTCATATCGGATGCTATATTTATATGGGGAGTAGAACGAGAAATGGACCCATCCTGACCATATTTGGTAAAGTCGTTTCTTTTTTGCAAAAACATAGACCAATCAAATTTGAGAAAAATCTGTGCAATATTTTTGTGTTTTGATAGATTTAAATGATGAACGGGAGGCATATTTATATGGGGGATATGAAAATAATTGTCCTACAGAGTTTATTTTTAGATTAATGGTTGTACTTAAAATACACAAACCCCATTTGACCCAGATCAATATGATAATTTGTATCAGCGATTTTCAACAATTTCAATAGCGTTCATCTCATGGCCGATGAAAGCTAAAACACCAAACCTCATTAAAATATATTCATATTTGCTACCTGTAGTGTGATTACAAGGTCTACATCGCTAAATCGACTCAGAAAGTGATTCTGAATCGATCTGTAAAGTAAAAGATGGGTAAAATATTTTTGGTAGTTACACTTTAAAATCTTTTTATTTATATGTACAGTGACACAGAAAAGTTTACATGGCCCCTTGAAAATTCTTGTTCTACAGAACGTATGCAAATGAAATTAATCTATGAATAATAACAAACAACTATCAAAGTATTGTTAACTATACATTATTTGTTAACAAAAAAATAAAAAAAATTACATTTAATAGCACAGAAAAGTCTAAATACTATGAAACATAAAAATATTATTCTCATATTTTATGATAAAAAAAATCATATTTAATACTTTGTGGGTCCATCTCCAAGTGCTAGAACGGCTTCCAATATGTCTTTCATGGAAAAATAATCATGTGAGTCTGATCACAGGGGAGATGTATAAACATCTAGTACTTAAAGATTTTTTTATGGCACTTTTTTAAAATCAAACAGAAAGCGTCATCTATGTATCACTTCTAGCAAACAACTGCAGGGGCTCAGCTAATATAAAAATATTTATTATTATTTATTATTTCAACTGGTTAATTTTTATTTATTAATTTTTCATTTTTCGTTTTTCATTTTTTATTTTTCTCTTTTCATTTTTTATTTTGTATTGATTATTTTTAATTTTTCTTTTTTAATTTTTATTTTTCATTATTTATTTTAAATTTTTATTTTTCATTTTCATTTTTCATTTTCCATTTCTCTCATTTTTAATTTTTCATATTTCATTTTTTCTTTTTCATTTTTCATATCTCATTTTTCATTTTTTATTTTTCATTTCTCATTTCTAATTTTTTTAATTTTTCATTTTTTTTTTTTAATTTTTCATTTTTTTTTTTTAATTTTTCATTTTTTTTTTTTAATTTTTCATTTTTTATATCTCTTTTCCATTTTTTATTTTTAATTTTTTATTTTTTAATTTTCATTTTTATCTCAATTTTCATTTTTCATTTTTCATTTATTTTTTATTTTTCATTTAATTTTCATTTCTTACTTTTCATTTTTAATTTTTTATTTTTCATTTTTTATTTTTATTTTTTATTTTTCATTTTTCATTTTTTATTTATTTTTTATTTTTCATTTAATTTTCATTTCTTACTTTTCATTTTTCATTTTTTATTTTTCATTTTTCATTTTTTATTTTTCATTTTTTATTTTTCATTTTTCATTTTTTATTTTTCATTTTTAATTTTTTACTTTTTTTATTTTTTATTTTTCATTTTTTATTTTTCATTTTTATCTCAATTTTCATTTTTCATTTTTTATTTTAATTTTTTTATTTTCCGTTTTTTATTTTTAATTTTTTATTTTTTTCATTTATTTTTAATTTTTAATTTTTTTTCATTTTTTTCATTTTAGTTTTTTATTTTTCATTATTTATTTTAATTTTTTTTTATTTTTTTTCATTTTAGTTTTTTATTTTTCATTATTTATTTTTCATTTTCATTTCCATTTTAATTTTTTATTTTTTTTTTATTTATTTTTTATTTCTTATTTTTTATTTGCTAATTTTATTTTTAATTTTAAATTTTTAATTTTTTATATTTCATTTTTTATTTTTCATTTTTCATTTTTTATTTTTTATTTTTCATTATTTATTTTTCATTTTTCTTTTTTTATTTTTCATTTTCATTTTAAATTTTTTATTTTTTATTATTTATTTTTTATTATTTATTTTTTATTATTTATTTTTCATTTTTTTTTTATTTTTTTAATTTTTATTTTTTTTTTATTTTTTATTTTTTTATATTAAATTTTTAATTTTTTATTTTTTATTTCTTATTTTTTATTTGCTAATTTTATTTTTAATTTTTAATTTTAAATTTTTAATTTTTTATATTTCATTTTTCATTTTTTATTTTTTATTTTTCATTATTTATTTTTCATTTTTCTTTTTTTATTTTCATTTTCATTTTAAATTTTTTATTTTTTATTATTTATTTCTTATTTTTTATTATTTATTTTTTATTTATTTTTCATTTTTCATTTTCCATTTTTCATTTTTTTTTTTATTTTTTTTATTTTTTATTTTTTTATTTTAAATTTTAAATTTTTAATTTTTTATTTTTCATTTTTTATTTATAATTTTTCATGTTTCAAAATGTTTTTATAACGCTATTCGCTCCCTCATTTTATCTCCAAACACTTCCTAATGAAATCGTGCCTTCATTTTGTTCCAAACACTTCCCAATGAATTTTGCCTTCGTTTTATCTCCAAACACTTCCTTGTTACTGTCATTCTTTTTTTTATTTATATTTGATTAGCATTAATATTAAATGCAGTGATAATTGTGTTATTTATATGGAATAAATTACTTTAAAATGATTGAGGAAATTAATTATAAATGTTTATAAAAAGTGAAGAAATATAATGCAGAAAACAGCGACAAAAAGGTTATTAAATATCATAATTTTGTCACCAATACAATCATAAGGCACACCGATTTTGTCTTACGTCTTACATCTTACGCCGTTCTTGTGATTGTATTGTGAAATAGATTTTTACCCCCCTGCGCGTATTGATGTTTACACATCAAAAACTAAAATTTTAGTAACATCCTTTGAAATACCGTTTCATCCCTCCATTTTTTAGATCCATCTTCTTCGGATACGGCGATCCAATTCACCCTACAGATGCTCTATGGGATATAAATGTGGCGATTGGGGTGGTAAAAGTAGTTGATGAGGCACATTATATAGGAGGCATTCCTTAACAATCCCCGAAGTGTGCTTGTTGGATATACCAACCTGGTTTAAGACCCATTTTTGCAGCAGACTGTTCAATATGATTTTTGTATCTCACGTTGTATTTTAGGAGTCAATATTAATGGTTGACCACTTCTTGACTTACTTGCGGAACTTTTCGTTTGATTAAAGTTTCTACTTAATCTTTGGATAGTTGCCTTTGAACGTGCAACCAACTTCCCAACTTCTCTAAGTGATTTTCCTTCATCTCTAAGCTTTATAATAATTCGGCGCTCATCCAAACATATTTCTTTTCCTTTCTGGTTCATTTTCAAATTTACATTTTTATTTGTTTTGTATATTGGTGGGTAGTGTATAGACTTTTCTGAGCCATGAAAAGGTACTTTTGCTCGTTAATGTTTTAAATGACTAGATATATACCATTTTGTATATTATTTTTTTCCAAAATACAATTATATTTTATAAAACTGGATTTTTCAAGAGGGTATGTAAACTTTTCTGTGCCACTGTATACTTATTAAGTAGTTTTAAATTATTCAAGCCAATTTTACTATGATTTAAAAGCTACAAACACATGGCATTTCTAGTGTATGTAGAGCCCAACGAAATGTGACACAAATTTACTTTTTTAAATCATTAAATACAATTGAGTAATGCTTTTCTATAAAATTAGTTTTTTTGTTAATGTGCACTTAATAAAGCAAAATGTGTTTTTTTTTTTATTTTCAATAGAAATAAATTGCTCCCAAGGTCTGATGTGTTTTCGCAGCTCATGATGGCACTTGGTCACGCATATAAAAGAAGAATACAACAAAAATACACACATTTTAAAAAAAAATGTGTTGAGATTTAAGCAAAAGTACTTGTAATTGCCGGCTGGTTATTGGAAGAACATAAGACGATTTAAATCTTTTCAAATGATAGAAAATTAAGAGGAAGAATAGCGAAATTGATATTAAGAAATGGAAGCTTATTACGCATTTGACTAAAAATAACGGTTTTATACAGTAGTAAATAAATATATAGGCGTACTAAAATGGAGAATAGCATATCGATGTTGTCATAGATTCGGTTAAATTTACATAGGGCGTTTTTTTTAATTTAAGATTCGTTATTCAATTTGCAACAATTTACTAAAACTGAGTACTCAATCTTACTCTCAAAACAGGGAATTTAACAATCTTGCCTTGAAAAAACACTTAAATTATCCAAATTGTATGTCTTCTTTGGCACTTGAGTGTTGAAAAAACTTAAGTATTTACTATAAAAACTCTAAACCTTTTTAGATTTCGTCGAAATCTCAAACTAAGAAATTTGTAAAAATAAAACTACGAAATTTGCAGGAATATAAGGCGCGTTTACCAATGAAAATGAAGAATTTTCTAAATTAAAAAATCTTTAAAAAATCTTAGTCTTAGGTGCAGAAGATATGAGCTACAACAAAGCGTATACAAAATATACAGTGACTCACAGTGAATATGGCCCACCTTCAAGTATAAAATATTTTGTAAATTTTTTTTAATAATGCAGTGCAACAACCATCCTGGGAAATTCCAAGTTTTCAGTGTCTGGAAATCATTAACGACTTATTTGACATGGGTAAAATCGAATCATGTAGCGTCAGTACTCGGAGGATTATTGTACAAATGCATCAGGATGGAAGCACTTACAGGGACATCGCAGCAGCCTTAAAAGTTTCTAAAACCATGGTTCGCAAACGCGGTGCAATATTTCCAGAAGCATTCGACTACTGAGAAGGTGGCCCGTAAAAAAAGGAGCCGTATTACAACGAATGTACAAATAGTCTGCGAATCAATAAAAATCCGCATAAATCCGAAAATGAAATTCGGGTTGTAATCTTTGGTGAAAATTAAGCAAAATCATGTGTTGATACAGCAAAACGACGACTTCGAGAAGCTGCACTCTTTGGAAGAATTTCCCGAAAGGAGTCACTATTGCCAGAGCGTAACCGAAAGAAGAAAAAGTACCGCCCTTGGAGCGCTGTGGTATGGAACGCAGTATTATTTTTAGACGAAACAAAAATTAATAGGATCTATCCCGATGGGACAAAATTTGTACGCCGTCCAAAGTCGAAAGAATTTCATTCCAAATACACACGAGGCACACTAAAGTGGACGAAACAAAAATTAATAGGATCTACCCCGATGGGACAAAATTTGTACGCCATCCAAAGTCGAAAGAATTTCATCCCAAATACACCCGAGGCACATTGAAGTGTCGATTAGATTTAAAGCACGTTTACCAATGAAAATTTAGAATTTTCCCCATAAAAGTACCTTAAGATCTTTCAGAATTTGAAGAATTCGGTATAAAGAATATCTATGAATATTTTTCTTAAAAAAAACAGTCTCTGGAAGGTGTAGGAGATATAACCTATAACAAAGCCTATACTAAATATACAGTGACTCAAAGTGAAAATGGTCCTTCCTTCAAAAAATAAAATATTTTGAATTTTTTTAAATAATACACTGGATTCTGGGGGGGTGAGAAATTCCAAGAAATTCCATGAAAGTACTAAGTATAGTAAAACCTCCAAAGGGTTTGGCGTTCTCAGGCCGAACTTTTATTTTATGACCCTTTATATTTTTTCCTTATCTTTATATTAGTTTGCTTAGTTTTTCAGCTATAACTCAAGAACCATTAATGATTTTTCATTTCATTCTTCGCCAAATAGTTTCACCAAATCAAGTTGGACTAATTTTATCGAATTATATCTTTAAAAATTATAATTTTTCCCTTTTATACCCACCACACCACAGTGCAGAGGGTACATATCAGTTGTCAATCCGTTAGTAACTCATCGAAAAAAAATACCGGAGACGCCATAAACTATATACATTCCGGATCCTTATAAAAGCAGAAGTCGAGATGGCCATGTCCGTCTGTCCGGCTGTTGCAAACATTCTCCTGTCCGCTATAGGTCGAGTGGGTCGCACTACTTAAACTTAAAATGTTCGTCATAAGATGCAGCAGTTTGATATTGAGTTTGGAGCCTGTAGCGTAAATAGGTAAGTAATAATGTACGAAAATGTTAAGATACTCTAATAAAATTTCATATAAAAAACAAAAAATAGTGACTAGTTTTCATACGTAAAAGAACATGTGCAAACATTTTTGTGTACAAAAAAATGTGTATGAATGACCCCGATTTGATTTCTGGTATATTTAATTTAACAAAATTATTATAAAATTGCTCAACCTACGATGGGGATTTTAAAATTAAAGCAGTTACTGAACCATAGGTCACATACTGTACTGAAGTTGTATTTTAGGTTTGAAAAAACATTTTACGTGGAATACATACGTACATACAGCTTGTCAATAAAATCTTTGCACATGAAGAAAAAATTAAAAACTTCAAAAGAAGCATTCATTTATAATTCAAATTAATGTGCAAATTCTAGGAAAAAAAAATTTTTTTTTATTCAATTATAAATATTTGCTGAACACACAGAAGATATATAACTGGGTTTGTTAATAAATAATTTTATAAGATCCTAAAGGTATGCTAATCAATTTTAGCCAATTCACTATTCAACACAAATTTAATAAACACACACACATCGTTGTATAGTCTTAAATATGTGTTAGTGGCAACTTTAAATGTATTTTACTCCACATAAATGTTCCAGACGGCGCAAATCTGTAAATATGGTGGACAACTAAAAAGAAATACCTTTCAAATGGTATATTGTTATCAAAATCGGTTAGTAATCACAGTTGTAAAATCGGCCACAAGAAATCGCCTTGCCTTTTAATATTATAGATAATAAATACAAAAAAAAAGCTCAGCTTCAATAAAAACTATTCTCATGACTATTAAAAAAGGACAACAGTTCAATTTCTGTGCTTAATTCGATAAAATATTTTATTTATTGTACATTTATGGGTTTATACAGTAGTTTTGACTTAACTGCCTTGTTCTTAAGTGCACTTTGCCTATAACTGCACAAAATTTTAGTTTTTTTTTTATTTTCAAAATTCAATAATAAATTCTTTCTTTAAGTGCACTTTTTGTACCTGAACATTTAAGAACACATTTTGAAAGTATTAAATTGGTTTCATTAAAAAATCACATTTAGCTGCCTCTTGCGAAAACAAAATCAAAACAAGTGGAGTGAAAAAGACGTTATTAATGTCGTTTTCTTTTCTGACAAAAAATGTCGCATTTTATTTACTTCAAAAAGTGAATTTTTTTGTATATTCTGAATTAAGAGCAACCTTACCTTACACATCAATTGAAAGGTCTCAAAGTCGAGCCCTCGTAAATCGCAAAAATTGCAGCCATTGTCTTCTTTCAGGTCGTAGTCCGAGAATATTTCCCCATTGTTCCCTTTTTTTTGTATATTTTCACCCTATGACTTTAAAGAGGATAATATCCAAAATTTTTTGTATTTTATAAACACAGTACTTTGTGACCTTTCGATTGATGTATAAGATAAGGTTGCTCTTAATTCGGAATATATAAAAAATACTCTTTTAAAAAAAAGTGGAAATAAACTGAGACAATTTTTGTCAGAAAAAAAAAACCGGCATAAGTTTGTTTATTTTACAATCCCACTCTTAATGAAAAAATGAAAAAAATATACACACAAAATAACTGGTGATGTCAAATTTTTTTGATATAGAAAACGGTCAAAACATATCTTAAAAACGATAAAAACGAACTTTAGTCATTTTAAAGCCTCAAAAACACGAAAGAGGGAAAATATACTTCTATACCTGCACATATAGACAGGTAAGCACATTTAACTTAAGAACGTTTTTGGCTTATCTGCACATAAACTCGTGTAAAAGTTGGATGTGCAGCTATGTCTACTGTAGCTGCTAATATTTTGTGTGTCCACCTTGACCATCAATTACTAATCGCAAACATCTGCGTATTGAATGAATAAGCAGCTTTGGAACATTATATTCTACAGGTATTTTTCCCACTCTTCTTTAATAAATCATTTTTATTTGTTGGTGACCTTTTACCGACCAATTTTTCATAGGGTTCATATCAGCACTCTGGGCAGTGATATCAATAACTTTGGTATAGTTGTATAATAACCAGAACATACACAAATAAGATTTATATGAACTTATGCGAATTTTCCGGGTCAATAAAACCGAATTGCCGAACAGTCACTAGTGGTCAGTTCATTTTAAAAAAAAATCAAGTTAAACATCTTTGGTCATTATTTCATCCAAAACACTGATTTTACCAACTCCCTTGCTTGATATACAACCTCATACCATAACTGACAGTTTTCCACAATTTACTGTAGCAATTACTTTTTTGTTTTCTAATGCCGTTCGAGGTTTTCGCCAAACTTTTTGGGGTCCATCGTGATAGTACACTTTCGTCTCATCACAGAAAATAACGTTATCCCAGTACTGTGGAAAAAGTGAAATTTGTTCAGTAGCAAATTTAAATCGATTTTCAATATTTTTCACTGAGAGCAGAGGTTTTTTCCTAGCCACTCATGAGGAACATTTGTGTTTTTGTATTGCATTTCGGATGATTTCATGTGAAACACTCAGCCCATAATCAATATTCACTTGAAGAGCTGAATCTCTTGTGCTGGATTGCGGCATATCGTAGTTTTAATTATTTTACTTTCACCATGACGCACAGTGAGATTCTAAGTGCAAAAAGTCTATTTTTCGACTGTATAATATTAAAAATCTAATGATGCAATTTTGTAGGAAATTGTTTAGTTAAGAGATATGCGTCATTGCTTTTTTTAAAAAAATATTTTTTAAATATAATTACTTAAAAATGCTTGGGAGAAGTAAAGCGAAAAGCGACTAAGATTTTAATGCAACTTGAGGGCCAGTATACGTATATTTGTTGTTCGTTTAACTATTTTATGTCATGATATTCTTAAAATATGGTATTTTGTGATTCTTTAAGAAAAAAAAACAACTGGAAAGCACAAATAGTTTCGAAAATCTTTAAATTTAAAAAAAGGCCTTGAAATTTCAGTGTTCTCAGTTTTCTTTGGAGGAAAAAAATTTTAGCTCCGGCGACCTCCATGCTCTGACTGCAATAAAATGAAAGAAGGGAGTATATTATTGCGATTTATAAAAAAAAATCCTTATAATATTTTATACTGCTGAACAAAGTTATAAATTTTATGAAAAAAGTCACAAGAAAATACGCTACAAATTAAGCAAAGAAATAAAGACAAAACACGTATATGGTGCATACTTTTAGGCAAACGTATTTAAATGCTTTCAACAATAACAACAATTTGTCAAGTAAGAGAGGAAAAAGAAAAATGCTATCCTAGTGAAATCAAAGTATCCGAAATAGATGCGTCTGCGTCTGGACCATACCGTAAGCCGTTTGTTTCCAAGTTTTTCGGATGAAGAAATTAAGCACATGAACACCACTAACTTGATCTTTATCAGCAAGTGGGGTTGCGATGGCTCCTCTGGTCACGTTGAATACAAACAGAGTTTAGCAGCTGATGTAAGCGATAAAAGTATATTCTTAGCGTCAATGGTTCCGCTTACTTTACAGTCAAATTCGAAAGAGGAATACTGGCGAAACAAAAATCCTTCTTCAACAAGGTATTGCCGCCCAATCTGTTTTCAATTTGCAAAGGAAACTAAAGAATATGTTTTAAACATAGTTCAAAAAATCAATTCTGATATTGTGATATTGGTACTTTGAAGAGTACTGTAGTTTTAGCTTGTGGAAAGCAATTTATTGTTAATCACAATTTGCTGTTTACAATGTTCGATGGCAAGACTGCTCAAACAGTTACGAAAACCTCGTCAGCAGCCGTTTGCTACATTTGTAAAGCAAAACCAACACATATGAACAACTTAGACGTAGTTGCAGCAAGACCAATTGATACCGATGCCCTCAAATTGGGGATTTCCTCGTTGCACGCTCGCATCAAGTTTATGGGGTGCATTCTTCATATTGCTTACAATAAACCATTTCAAAAGTGGTCGGCGCTCGAAGACGAACATAAGGCTATGAAACAAGAAAACAAAGTCCGAATTCACAACGCCTTTAAAGACCTTATGCATTTACGTGTTCAACAAGGCACTGGGACCTCCAACGACGGTAACACCTCAAGACGTTTGTTTTCCAATCCATCACATATTGCTGACATAACTGAAGTTGAAGAGGAATTAATTGATAGGTTTCGCATAATATTACAAATAATCACATGTGGTCAAACTATTAATTCTTTGAAGTTTAAAAATTACACGCGGGATACGGCAAAACTTTATGTCGAAAAATACGGCTGGTATTATATGCCAGTAACTGTGCATAAAATATTAATGCATGGAAAAGAAATTATCGATGCAGCTACTCTTCCTATTGGTATGCTATCCGAAGAGGCAGAAGAAGCGCGCAACAAGAATTATAGAAGATATAGACTGATGTTTTCAAGAAAATGCAATAGAATGGCAACTAACACTGATGTTTTCAACCGTCTCTTGGTATCATCAGATCCTTTTGTTACTAAAATAAGGCGTCAACCCCGTAAACAACATCTGGAATTAGATGATATTGTAAAAGAAATGATAGATGAATAAGTAAATATGTTTCCTTACACATGTAACTAATTATTTTATTTTAGGTAATCCTACTAAATATTTTACAGAAAATAATGGCGTTTTCTTTTCGGAAAAAATTGGCGCATTTTATTTGCACTTTTTCGAAAAGTGTATTTTTTTATATATTCTAAATTAAGAGTAACCTAATTTTATACATCAATCGAAAGGTCTCAAAGTGCTGTATCCATAAAATGCAAAAAATTTTGATTATTATCCTCTTTGAAGTCATGGGGTGAAAATATTCAAAAAAGGGAAACAACGTGGAAATATTCTCACACTATGACCTGAAAGAAGTCAATGTCTTCAATTTTTTGCGATTTAGGAGCACTCGACTTTGAGACCTTTCGATTGATGTAAAAATGGGTTGCTCTTAATTTAGAATGTATAAAAAAATACACTTTTCGAAAAAAGTGCAAATAAAATGCGACATTATTTGTCAGAAAAGAAAACGGCATAAGTCAGGCGGGTAGTGGGTGAAATGGTGGCCGATTTGGATGAAACTTTCTAAAAATTTTGTTTTCGTAGTACAGATGATCCATGACAAGTTACAAGAATTTCTACCTAACAGAAAAAATTTTATACGAAAATTTCATTTTTAGTTGTATGGGCGGTGGGCGTGGCCGATTTGGATGAAACTCTATATTTTTGCTATTCTACGTTATAAAACGCTCTATGCCGAATTTCAAGACTCTACGACAAATCCTTATATTTTTTGCACAAAAATGTATGAAGCAATCCCACTGTGTGCCGCGTCACTTTTTTTGGTATGCCTGGTGACCCTTTTACAATTATTTTGTACATAAACGCTATCGAACCTCTTTAACATGCAATAGCATTAATGATAAAAACCCAAATGCAAATAATTCGCGGAAAATTAACGCATTTTTTGCTGTCTTCACTCATTATCCAAAGATTTTTTGACACCAAAAAAAATAATATTTTATTGTTGTTGTTGTAAAGTGAGTGTCCTTTTAATGTACCATTGCGTCTTATAGTCCTGAACAAGTACAGACTCAAATGTGTGTAAAAATAAGGAATATATTAAAAATATATTGTAGATATTCTTAAATGAAAATAACATTTTGAACTTTTTTCTTTTTTTTGTGCAAAAATATTTTTGTCCAACTGTATATGCGAAATGTATACGGCTTCTTTGTTAGTTATAAGAAAGCTAAATACAAAAGAGCTGTCGTTAAGAAATGACTTTCGAATTTAAGAACTTAATTAACTACAAAATTAACTGATAAGTTTAGAAACTTTTTCCAAAGGACAGATTAATTGTTGTCGTTTAATAGAAAATAAAATTACCATACTCCTACATGTAATACATTATAACTTGTGGTAGGACTAAAAAAATGTGTTTTACATTCAAGTTTATTTTTCTATATAGAGTAATAAAAGCAATTATGCTCTTTTGAAGATTATATTTAGACGAGAATGGCATTTAAAATGTGCAATTAGTGAAGCTATTTCAAAGATTCACTCATACAGCCAATAAGTTGGAAATCAAAGCAACACATAAAACTGCTGGCGTGGCGGTAAATAAAGTTTTCCGGTGGTTAGATGCCTAATTTCGACGTTAAAATTTTATATTTGTGAAAATAGAATATCAAGCAAATTAAAGAAATGCGTAACTGCGTAAAATGTCTTCCGGTTATTATACAAAACACGTAGAAAAGAATTATGATTAAAAAGTTTTGGCTGTATGTGTTTAGTATACAATACCTTTTTTTTTCAACCCCCATTAATCAAGAAGACATAGAACGTTGATGATGATGATGATGATGATGATGATGTGAAAGAAGAAATAGAAACTCTGCCACCACCATAGGGGCTTAAATTACTAACAACATTTATAACCTAAGGCCGTTAGCCCTTATCCTCGGCATGTTAATGCACGTATGTCTACTAGTGAAGTGTTGAAATTAATTTTTTTTTAACTTATTTAATATTTTTCTTTTTTCAGTTTCTGTTTTGTGTGACTTTAAGGTTGATGCATTAGAAAATTGTTCATACAACCCCAAACCACCCACCATTGTTAATGCATATTTAACAAAAGAAATGCTCACACTTTAATTTTTTTGTTTTGTTTTCGGATTTTTTCTTTCTGTTGTTATTAAATGTGTATGCGTGCGCACTTATACAAATATAAATAAGTAGAAAAACATGTCGTGTCGTTGTTACTTTAAAAAAAATTGCATTAGAACAACAACAACAAGTAGCTGTTTACACTTAGCGAAAATCAATTAAAGGCATCTAATTATTTTTGATCATTAAGTTAAGAATTGAACATATAATATGGCATGTGATATTAACCCTCTCCATGTCAAAAACTATTTTTAAAATGTAAAAATGTTTAGGTCGTAATGGCTATAAAGCAGGAAAAAAATATAATTTTTACCTGAGATTTCCCACCTAACAGGTAGATTATATACATACATACATACATATATTTCTAATCATAGAAATAAACAAAGCAATGCAAAATTTAAATATGCCCTTTACTTTTACATTTTAATCAATGCCTGCTTTGATATCGAAAAGGTTAAAAATAAGTATGAAAGCTTTGACTCACTGTGGCCGAAGTTTTGATTCCATTGGCCAACAGTCTAATTTTTTTTGTCATCGATTTTTAAAATTTTAACGCCTTTTTATAGCTAATATATCCAGATTAAGGTAGCCAAAAAATTAGGTTAAACTATTGCTAAATGTGGGCGTGGCATGCTGGCAACCTCAACTGTTGTTTTTATTTTCAGAAAAAGGTGATTTTTTTTTGTTTTTTATCAAAGATAAATGGTTACTACTCGCAAGCTATCATCGATAATGACCTGCGGTCTTTTTTATAATGTTGGTAGGATTATTTAGTTGTTGTAAGTGGTCACAGCTCTACTATTTAATAAGGGGCGTTATGAAATATTTATGAAACTACTATATTTTTCTCAAATTTCAATTTTAGTGGAATAGAACTTCTAGGGAACAAAAGGGAACAAGAAACGTATACCACCCGGAGAAAGGTGAAAGTGTCCTCTTTAACCCTATATATACTTTTGCATAACGATTTTATTTTACCTAACAATGCACTAATGCAAGTAGTAAAGAAAACTCACACAAGTAATTCATTTGTATAGTGGGTTTTTTATATATTATTTTAGATAGTAATGCACTAATGCCATTTTCTTACCTTTTAATTTTACCTAGAAACATAGTATGATGGCTTATGAGAAGGCTTATAAGAAAGCGACATTTGAATACAAACTCAATTGCTCTAATATACTTCAGCAATAACAGTCGCAAATAAAAATATTCAGAAAAATATGGAGAGCTTCAGTTATAAATAACTGGCCGAAGAGTATTTTAGAAAAAAAACCTTGAAGATGTTCTTAGTTACGTTAAAATAAAATTAAACTTAAATTCGCGTAGCACCGAAATGCAAGAGCAATTATCTAATTTCGTCAAAGCACTAAATTTAAACCTTTTTTTTCAGATTTAAAATAATCCTGAAGTACTTGCATGCAATGAAGAAATTAACTCTAGAAAATTTTGAGATTATGCTAAGGAAACTGCAAAAATATATACAACCAACTACCCATGGAGAAATATGTCTACAACAGTTCAGAAAATCCTTTATCATGGAGAAGATGTCATTAAATATAATTTGGTGCCACTTGGAGAGAGCACAATACTAGAAAAATTTTACATAATTCCAGAAATGAAGATCTATTTAGTATATTATTGGCAATGTCAGATCCGTTAACAAAATCCTTTATCATGGAGAAGATGTCATTAAATATCATTTGGTGCCACTCGGAGAGAGCACAATACTAGAAAAATTTCACGAAATTCCACAAATGAAGATCTATTTAATATATTATTGGCAACGTCAGATCCGTTCATCTCCAGTATTCGAAATCAATGGAAAGTGGAACATCGGGATTTAGATGAAGAAGTCAAAAAACTACTAAAGAACAGAAATAACACAGAACAAAATATGGAATATTTGCAATCAATATTTGAGTCAAACGAATAATAATTATAATTGCCTTTCATTGATATTTAAGTACGAAAACCATAGTATTAGTAAAAAAATAATAATAAACAGAACCTACCATTGTTACAAATGCAATTAAAATCTATTGCAGTTTTTATTTTTAAAATGTTTTTTAAAATTATCAAATTTGACAGCAAAAAATAATAAATTTTTCTGTAGTAATAGCAAGATTTTTAGATAATATTAATAACGTTTTTTTTTTTTAGTGTAAATATTCTTTGAGTGTAAACAAATTTGCTAATTTGACAACAAAAAATTTTTAATTTTTCAGTAATAATAGCAAAATCTCCAGTTGATTTTACAATATATTTTTGAGTGTAAAAATATTTTTGATTGTAACATTAAAAAAACCCCATTATTACAAAAAATGTTTATAATTATTATTAAAATCCAAATATTAAATTTTTTAATAAATAAAAAAAATAATAAACACATATTTCACTATAAAAGTTTAAAAAAATCAAAAGTTCAACTTTGACCTAGAATTCCTTAAAAAGTCCTCAATCAATTTTAATGTAATTAAAACTCAAGTCAAGCTGAACTAAATATCTATCCATTAAAAAAAATTATTCAAATATTTTGATCGGTTCAAATGTTACAGAATTTTGGCCAATGAAAATGATTTTCAGCCACTGTGCGGCCATACGATTCGATACACAATGAGTTTCACTATTGGTCATACTTAGCTGAGTAGGATATTTATTTGTTTGTTGCCTAGAAATTCTTTAAAGTTCATATCGAATGCCCAAATTAAATATTCCACAAACATATACAGTGACTGCCATTAATATTCGGTTTTAATTTATTTTTTTTTTAATCAGCAAATTTGCCCAATTCGATGTCCTGCAATTGTAAATCATTTGGTTGTATATTTGCCACAATCGATACGCAAGACCTATTTAAATAATACTAGCAGATTCCAGCCCTCGAAATTCGAGTACAAATTGTAGGAAATTTTATTTTTTCATTAAATAAAGATCCTAAAGGTATGCTAATCAACTATAGCCAATTCGCAAATCAACACAAAAAACAAACTCATTTTTATTACAAATACATAGCATTGTATAATTTTATGTATGTGTTAGTAGCAACTTTAAATGCAATTTACTCAAAATAAAGGAAAAAATTTAAAAATCTGTAAATCTGCAAAACGGCTAAAAAGAAATACCTTTCAAATAATGTACGTTTGGTCAAAATTGGAATAAAACGGTAGAAGAAAACATCGGTCACAAGAAATCGCCTAGCCTATTAATATTATAGATGTTGATAATTTGTTGATTTCATTTTAGACAAACGAAAGTTTGAGGGGAATGGTCAATTTTAAAAAAATTTTCAAACGTTTTATAAAATTTAACACTTCATCTAAAAATTGTATGGAATCGGAAGATGATGAAAAAACAAAATAATATTTTATATCTTTTTAAAGTCACTTTTTTTAATTTTAAAATAAACATATGTTTTTGTTTACATTTTCTATTTAATCTGTTACATTTATGCAGTGTTGTAAAACATATTTATTTCCGTCTTTTACAATACTGAAACAATAAATACTTTCGTTATTTAACGAGTAAACAAATTATAAATACTAGCAGATTCCAGGAAATTTTTTTGCTAGGAAATTTTATTTTTTCATTAAATAAAGACCCTAAAAGTATGCTAATCAATTATGGCCAATTCACAAATCAACACAAAAACAAACTCATTTTTATTACAAACCCATTAACAAATTTAATAAACACACACATAGCATTGTATAATTTTATGTATGTGTTAGAAGCAAGTTTAAATGCAATTTATTCAAAATAAAGGAAAAAAATTAAAAATCTGTAAGTCTGCAAAACGGCTAAAAAGAAATACCTTTCAAATAATATACGTTTGGTCAAAATCGGGATAAAACGGTAGAACAAAATATCAGTCACAAGAAATCGCCTAGCCTATTAATATTATAGATGTAATTACATTATCGAAATAAATTTCGATACGGAATAATTTCGTTCACGACTGCGAAAATTAGGTCACTGGAAGCTCGAGGAGAAAAAGTAGATTAGAAAATTGTTATACAAAATTTATTTTGTTTTATAAAAACAACTTGCTATTTTTATGATACATGTGCATTTAATTAAATTAATTTGACGTGCATTTAATTTAATTGGGCTGAGTGTGTGTTGTTTAGTTAATATCACTGACGGTTTTTTTTTCATTGTTGATTTATATTTTATATTTTTTTATTATTGTAATTTTCTTGTCTTTGCAATTTTCTCCCCCATTGATTGGTGGTGTTTGTGTTTGCAGTTTGATACGACGATATGTTATTATTTTTTTTTTTTTGATAAGTGCAAAGTAAACATTTTTGATCCTCAAGTCAATTTAATTTTCATATAATACAAATGTTTGAGTTCTAAATGATGTCAATCAACAATGTTTGACTGAATTACGTATTATTAATATTTAGATTACAAAATTTATGATTTATTGGTAGATGATATACATAAATTATTTATCATGATATCTACTTGCCTTCTAAAAAGGTAAGTGACAGATAATTGAATTAAAAAAAAAACAAATTAAGACAAAATCTATTAAAATAAACTTAAAATGAGATTGGGGGAAAATTCTTATACCAACAATATAACAAAGATGATAAATAAATACAAATAAAAAAGAAATTGGTAAAAATTTATTTTATAAAGCGAAAAAAATTTTGTGTTAAAAAACTCTAACAATGCTTCACATATTCCTGGAATTGAAGAGCTTAACATTTTTTTAAAGGTTATAATGAATAACAAATATATTTCCTGAAGGAAAAAAATGCTAGAAAATTCATATTAATTTTAAAACTTGAATCAATTGCAGAAATATGACATCATTTACAAATAAATAAAACGGATATTATTTATTAAGACCACTTATTCAGAAGTAGCACCCATATTAAGCAAATTAAGAAGAAAACAGCAGGGAAGTCAAAAAACAAATTGGGGCTATTTTAAAGAATAATTTGTAGTATTTTTTACGCCGAATGAGAAATTTTTTTGATTTTCGAATTATTTATTACGGAAAACAAAAAAAACTACATAATGAATAAATTGCATTTGAATAGAAATATTTGTATTTTTTTTTTTTAAGTTGTAACTTTTTATATGCTTAATTTTACGTAAAAAATATGGGTTGAAATCCCAAAATGGTAAATTTTTTTATTCGTCCGGTGTGATAAATCTGTGGTTTTCTAGAATAACCGCGTATGTCATAAAATCAAAATGTTCAGGGGAGCCAAAAAACGTTATATTTGAAATTATGGGCTCGATATAAAGTTTTTTGAGCTTTTTATTTAACAGTCCTGTAGATATGGGCAATAAATACTTTATATAAAATTTTGAGTCAAAAATCTTCAGAGGAGTAGATCATAGAGAAGGACGAAAAACTATACGTAAATAACACTTAAAGTGTGTGCAGACAAAACAACTTATGTCAACTTATGAAAAAGAAAACTACCAATGCAACCAGCAACCACCCATGTAGACATAAGTTGTTGTTGCTTGAAAAATTGATTTTTTTTGTTCGTCAACAAAAAGTTAACGGGACTTGGGATGAGAATATAACAACGTATCAAGAATAATAGTGACAAAAAATAACAGAAATAAACACACAAGTTTTTATAAGTGGATAAACTGAAAAATAATTCAAAATTATTTTGAATTTGAGTCGCTATGTGTCGTTTTCTGAGAAAATAATTTGTCAGCGATCAAAAGTAGGTTGACATACTTCGATAGTGCTGCAAATTTAAATAATAAACATTTAAGTTACGTCGTTAGTTAAAGAAAAAACTCAAAAATGGTCAATATTTAAAAAAAAAAAAAATTAACAAATGTAAAGAGCGTTAAAAATTAATATATTCGGCATCGTTAGCTCAAAACTGACAAAAATGGACATATGCGGTTATTCCAGAAAACCACAGAAATATTGTTTTTAAACTCTTTCTTTTAACTCATACTCTCTGTCTGTCTGTCTGTCTGTCGTGGATCAACCCCATTACCCCTTATCCAATTCATCTGAAACTTGACGCATAGTCTTGTTGTGACTACAGATTAATTTTGGGGTAGTCACGCACAGTCATGATTGGTCACGCACAGTTACGGAGTGATCTAAATGTCATTTCCCCTCATCTCATCTAGACTAACTTTGACTTAGTCACGCACAGTCACGGAGTGATCTAAATGGCATTTCCCGTCATCCGATCGATTTTAAACTTGGTCCGTACACTTGCTGTGAAAAAACATTAACTTTGACTTAGTCACGCACAGTCACGCATGGTCACGTACAGTCACGGAGTGATCAAAATGTCATTTACCCTCATCCGAGCGATCTGAAACTTGGTCGATATACTTGCTGTAAAGAAAGATCAACTTCGACATAGTCACGCACAGTCACGCATAGTCACGCACAGTCACGAAGTGATTTAAAACCCATTTCCCCTTATCGATCGATCTGAAACTTGGTCGATAGACTTATTGTGAAAAAAGATTAACTTTGACATAGTCGCGCAGAGTCACGCATAGTCACGCACAGTCACGGAGTTATTTAAACTCCATTTCCCCTCATCCGATCGATCTGAAACTCTGTGCATAGACTTATTGTGACCAAAGATTAATTTTTAAATAGTCAAGCAAAGTCACGCACAGTCACGGAGAGATTCAAAACTCATATGCATAAGGAAAGGAAGAGTTTTAATAAAAACTTTGTTTTTATGGGTTATATTATTATTTCATTTTCATTTATTTATTTATTTTTCATTTTTAAATTTCTTATTTGACGAAATTCAAACACCGGTTTGGCAAAAATTAATGGTTGATAATATTATTCGATTTTGTATAATTCATTTATAAAAAAAAATCTAGTTTGACTCGTTCCCCATACAATACAAAGTGTTTTAATAAGACATCATGGTTGCCAATAGAACACCTAATAAGGGTAGTTGTATAAAAAGATTTTTCTTTTTAGTGCAACAGTTCATGTTAAACAAAATTGTATATATTAGAACAAATTCTCTCCAAATTGAAATTTGCTGTTTAGGTTATACAGGCATGTCACAAAAACAAATTCCGATCGAAAGTGGAATTGAAACCGTATTTGGCTTCTTCAGAAAACGTAAACCGACAAATGTTATCGATATGAAACCACTTTTAATTTCTTAAGTGGAATTGATATTTTAAGTAGCATAGATACCAAAAAACTATCCAGAACAACTTAAAATTAATAAAAAAAACTATTGGTTTATTAATTTTAGCAAAATATAGACATTTCAATCTTTAAAATGAATTTTATTACCAATTTAAAAGAAAATGATTTTTAGATGACGAAAAATACAAAACGTCGTAAACTAATTATTGCCACCTTTTTATTTCATACAAACCACTTTTTGTTTAGTGCAAAATATTTGTTTTTTCTAACAAAATGCAACGCTGACAGCAAAATGGCGAAGCAAAACAAACGAAAAAGAAAAACTACTGAGTAAACATGTAAGTATTAGAAAATTTATTTTTAAATTTTTTTAATTTTTTTTATTATTAAAGGGGAAAACATCGCAGTTCGGCACAAGAGAAAATTTTCCTTGAATATATGGAGTGCCATCATTATATAGCTAGGGGGTTTGTGAAGGGATATCAGGCTGTTGTGGAGAGTCATTGGGAAGACCTGACAGGAAAATTAAATTCTTTTGGCCCACCATCTAAAGATTTTTCAACGGAATGTTGGTTTCGTTCCTCTACTACTGCAACAATGGATATGCCGGGCATTTTTATATTTTTATTTATTTATTTTATTTATTTAACACAACACAATCTTAAAATTTAGCTTTATATTCTTTTTCTTTCCAACAATCAGCTGTGTATTTTTCGTTACGTTGCCATATTTAATACACAAAAATATCTTTTTCATTTTTTTTTTTTTTCGATTTAATGAAAGCGACAAATTTCTGAAGAAGCTAAAACGAAACCGATCGATTTGGCAATACGGAATCAAATCGATTTCGATTTTGTTCTGTGACATGCCTGATAGTTTTAGAAGGGCCTGTTTCAACCATAATATTGAAGAATCGGACAAAAGTTAACTAAGTTTACAGAATTTCGTATTTACGAGCTAAGACTAAATTAACATCTAATTTGAAAACATTAAACAAATTTTTTCAATAAACTCTGAAGATGTTATAAAAATTTATTTATAAAAGAATTGGTAAATGATAAAGAAGAAATTGAACAGTACGATTATTGTCTCTGCATTTTAAAACTACGTAAATGGAAAATTGGAGTCAGAACTGTTAACCTTAAAAACTCAGTCAATGAATTCCAGTTTTTTAAATTAACAAATTTTCGTACTCTAGAGCTAAATTCGAAAAATTATACATTACAAAGAATTTTTTAACAAAATAAGGAACTGAATTTTTTTTAAACACTTTAATACATACTAGCAGATTTCAGCCCTCGAAATTCGAGTGCAAATTCTAGGAAATTTTATTTTTACATTAAATAAAGACCCTAAAATTATGCTAATCAATTATAGCCAATTAACAAATCAACACAAAAAAACAAATTCATTTTTATTACAAACACATTAACAAATTTAATAAACACACATAGCATATGAATAATTTTATGTATGTATATATAAAGGAAAAACTTTAAAAATCTGTAAATCTGAAAATAGGCTAAAAATAAATACCTTTCAAATAATATACGTTTGGTCAAAATCGGAATAAAACGGTAGAACAAAACATCAGTCACAAGAAATCGCCTAGCCTATTAATATTATACATATTAAATATGGAATAAAAATTAAAAATGCCTGTTGTATTAATTGTAAAATTCCATTATGTTTCAATTAAAATGAATTCTCTTTCAACATATAAAAAGTCAATATTTTATATTAAATCAATCAATACTATGGCCTAAATATGAGGAAGAAAATTTCATGTTTTCATTTAAAAATTAAAAGGTATAAGAAAAATTATTAATGTATTTTATTTTTTTTATTATTGATATACACTTTAAATGTTTCAAGTTAGTTAGTTAGTTAAAGTTTATTGAGCCCTTTTTAAAAACATTATATGAATTTATAACATTGTAATAAAAGAAAACTTAAGTCTATAATGTAATATCTTAATTAACAAAAACAAAAGAAAATTCAGCACCATGCTTAACTTTTATGTGATTCACTATAATTCATTTATAAATAAGGCTAATCTGCTTTTGCTACCGAAGCTTTCTTATCTGGAGAGAATATCTTTTAAAATACACTAATACACAAAGCTAAATTACAATAAAAAAATACAAAAACTAATAAATAAAAAAGAAATAAATAAAAACAAGTAAGAAAATTATAGTCGGTCTAGACCGACTATACGATACCCTATACCATACGTTTAGAGACCCTATCTCTTAGGCCCAACTAACTGGACATAGAAAATAAGCAAAAACCAAATTTGAGTGGGATTTTTATTAATTTTTTTGGCTGCAGATATGAAAAAGTTCATATCGGATGCTATATCTATATAGGGGCTTGGTCCAAAAATGGACCGATCCTGATCATGTTTGGTAAAGTCTCTTGTATTTTGCAAAAATATATACAAACAAAATTTGAGAAGAATCAGTGCAATATTTTTGTTTTTTAATAGATTTAAGTGAAGATCGGGAAGCAGCTCTATATGGGGTCAAACGGATCATTTTTGGACTACTCATTAATGGATGTAATGAACGCATACAAACCCAATTTGAGTAAGATCTATATGACAATTTGGATCTTATGGCAATTTATGTCGATTTCATATGGGTAATTTGTATGGGGGCTAGGTCTGAACATGGACCGATTCTCACCAATTTCAATAGCGTTCATCCCATGGCCGATAAAAGCTTATGTACCAAATTTCATCAAAATACATTCATATTTGCGACCTGCAGTTTGATTACAAGCTTTACATGGACACACAGACGGACGGACGGACGGACGGACGGACGGACGGACATTGTTAAATCAACTCAGAAAGTGATTCTGATTCGATCGGTATAATTAAAGATGGGTCTAGGTCAAATATTTTTGGTTGTTACAAACAGCAGCACAAAGTCATTATACCCAAACCACATAGTGGTATAGGGTATAAAAATTTTCAAATGATTCTTCGCTAAAAATGTTCAGATATTAATATAAAAAAAGCTAATTTTAATATATTTTTATCTGAATTAGCTAGCAATAATAAATTATCAGGTAATAATTAAAGTTACCCTGTAAGACTTAAAAATGTTCCCGATAAAAGCTTATATACCGAATTTGATCTAAATATATACTTGTATAATTGCGATTTTTAGTTTGCGTACCAGGTTTACGTGTACTGACAGACGGCTGGGTGAACGTAGTTAAATCGACTAAATAGTGATTTAGTTTCGATCGGTATAAGAAGTGTGCCTGTGTACAGTATTATAGATAGTTAAAAACATCAACACAAACTTAATAAATTTATTTTATCAAAATTTTTTTTCTTAACATGTTAATGAATACTAGCAGACTCCAGCGCTCGTAATTCGAGTGCAATTTCTAGGCAGCTTTATTTTTCAACTTAGCCAATTCACAAACCAACACTTTTATGGTTTATTATTATTGCGAATGAAGATAACAAACTCATTAACAAACACATTAACAAATTTAATAAAGCAAACAAACACATTAACAATTTAATATGTATAATTTTATGTATGTGTTAGTAGCAACTTTAAATGCATTTTACTCAAAATGAAGGAAAAAATTTAAAAATCTGTAAATCTGCAAAACGGCTAAAAAGAAAAACATTTCAAATAATATACGTTTGACCAAAATCGGGATAAAACGGTAGAACAAAACATCGGTCACAAGAATTCGCCTACCCTATTAATATTATAGATATATATAAAAAAGAAAAGAAAAATGTTTTTACTTTTTTTAAAAATGGTATTTTTTAAAAAAGCGTATTTTAAAAAAGGGCGCTTTTTTAAATAAGGGTAATTTTTAAAAAGGGAAATCTTTAAAAATAATTGTATTTTGAAAAAAGTCGAAATTTTAAAAAGGCATACTTTAAGCAAAGGATACTTTTTTAAAAAAGTTATTTTTTAAATAAATCGTAATTTTTAAGCAGGACCACTTTAAGAAAAATACACTTTTTTAAAAACGGGTACTTTTTAAGAAATTAACTTATTTAAAAAAGCTTAATTTAAATAGGGCACTTAAAAAAGGGTACTTTTTCAAAAAGGGTACTTTTTCAAAAAAGGTATTTTTTTAAAAAAAGAATTAAAAAAAAACACAAAATGAACTTTTTTTTAAAAAGCGTAATTTAAAAAGGGTACTTAAAAAGGGTACTTAAAAAGGGTACTTTTTCTAAAAGGGTTATTTTCCAAAAAAGGGTACTTTTTCAAAAAAGGTATTTATTTAAAAAAATATTTTTTTTTAATGTTATATATTTTAATAAAATAGTACTTATTTTTAAAAAAGGGTACTTTTCTTTAAAAAAAATTTACTTTTTGTTAATGGATATTTTTTTAAATGGTATTTTTTTTAAAGGTACTTTTAAAAAAGGTTACTTAAAAAAAATTATTTTTGAAAAAAAGGATATTTAAAAAAAAAATACTTTTGGACAAAAGTTACTTTATAAGGAAATGCACTTTTTTAAAAATGTGCTTTTTAGGGATTATATTTTCAAATTTCTATTTTTATATTTTTTGTTAACGCATTTAAATAAAGTAATAACTAATGAGAATAAGGAAAGTAATAGAGATTTATTTTCATATATTTTTTTGCCTATGAATATTATACATATTAAATATGGAATAAAAATTAAAAATGCCTGTTGTATTAATTGTAAAATTCCATTATGTTTCTATTAAAATGAATTCTCTTTCAAAATATAAAAAGTCAAAATTTTATATTAAATCAATCAATACTATGGCCTAAATATGAGGAAGAAAATTTCATGTTTTCATTTCAAAATTAACAGGTATAAGACAAATTATTAATGTATTTTATTTTTTTATTATTGATATACACTTTAAATGTTTCAAGTTAGTTATGTAGTTAGTTACTTAGCTAAAGTTTATTCAGCCTTTTTTAAAACATTATATGAATTTATAACATTGTAATAAAAGAATACTTAAGACTATAATGTAATATCTTAATTAACAAAAATAAAAGAAAATTCAGCACCATGCTTAACTTTTATGTGATTCACTATCATGCATTTATAAATAAGGCTAATCCGCTTTTCCTACCGAAGCTTTCTTATCTGGAGAGAATATCTTTTAAAATACACTAATACACAAAGCTAAATTACATTAAAAAAATACAAAAACTAATAAATAAAAAATAAATAAATAAAAAACACAATCTAACCCATAAAAACAAAGTTTTTATTAAAACTCTTTCTTTCCTTAAGCATACGAGTTTTGAATCTCTCCGTGACTGTGCGTGACTTTGCATGACGATTTTAAAATTAATCTTTGGTCACAATAAGTCTATGGACCAAGTTTCAGAGTGAGGGGCTGAGGGGAAATGGGGTTTAAATCACTCAATGATCACTCTTTGACCACAACAAGTCTATGGACAAAGTTTTAGATTGATTGGATGAGGGGAAATGGGGTTTAAGTCACTGTGCGTGACTATGGGTGACTATGTCGAAGTTAATCTTTCTTTACAGCAAGTATATCGACGAAATTTTAGATTGATTGGATGAGGAGAAATCCGTTTTAAATCTCTTCGTGACTGTGCGTGACCATTCGTGACTGTGCGTAAGTCAAAGTTAATCTTTTAATCAGATAAATCGGATGAGGGGAAATGACATTTAGATCACTGCGTGACTGTGCGTGACTACCCCAAAATTAATCCGTAGTCATAACAAGACTATGGGCCAAGTTTCAGATCAATTGGATAAGGGGAATAAGGTTGCCCCACGACAGACAGACAGAAAGTATGAGTTAAAAGAAAGAGTTTAAAAAGTACTATCCTCTGTGAGTATCCGGATTGCTTTTAATAAAAAAGTCATAACACAATGAAATATTCAAATAAAAATTTGATGGTTCTTCATTTAAATCTAAATCGAATAGGTGACAAATAATTTATATTTGACCAACTAAAGTTTCTTTGTCCATTAAAAATATCTTTAGTGAAATGATTTTCATGAAGTGTAAGTCTTCCTATAAAAAATTGAAAATAGTTGGTATGCCATTAGAATCTACTCCTGTGGGGCTTTCACCTGATGTAGACGAGCCTCATGCAGGTCGGCCAGAAATAACCGGTTTGGCCCCTTGAAAATAATACTTATAAGAAAAATCTGTTTTTTTTTTTATATTTTGATCCTTTGTAATTTTTTTCCTGAGAAAAAATTGAAAATAGTTGGTATGCCATTAGAATCTACTCCTGTGGGGCTTTCACCTGATGTAGACGAACCTTATGCAGGTCGGCTAGAAATAACAGTTTTGGCTACTTTAACATTATATGCTGTTATATGCGAATATACATTATTTTTTTATATGAAATTAAAAAATAATAACAAAATAAATTTATTATTAGTCAGATACATGTTTATAGTCTAAATTTAATGATGAAAATGTTTAGATAATTGTTTTTTACTTGAATAAAAAATTTCGTTTGCTAAAGGGAAGTACTTAACAGAAAATGTTAACATTAACATTCTCTGTTAAAATTCTTAACAGATATTTATTTCGATATTTAACTTCACACCCTTTGTAAATTGTAGTAAATATTTCCACAAATGGAAAATCGAAAATTAATTCAAACAAGACCAATAATTTTTCCATTCCACAAATCTCCCAAAAGACTGCTAAGTCGTCATTTTCTTATTGGAAATAATACCATAATGTCAAATATCTCGGAGTTGTCTTGGATAAAAAGCTTACATTTAAACAACATATTATGGCTACGTGCCAAAAAGCTTTTAAAATCATTTAAAGCATTATGGCCTCTTCTAAATAGAAGGTCATTTCTAAACCCTAAAAGCAACAAGTAAGAAAATTATAGTCGGTCTAGACCGACTATACGAACATTAGACCGACTATACGATACCCTATACCATGGTTTAGAGACCCTATCTCTTCGGTCCAACTAATTGGATATAGAAAATAAGCATAAACCAAATTTGAGTGGCATTATTAATTTTTTTGGCTGCAGGTATGAAAAAGTTCATATCGGATGCTATATTTATATGGGGACTAGGTCGAAAAATGGACCGATCCTGACCATATTTGGTGAAGTCACTTATATTTTTAAAAAATAAATACAAACCAAATTTGAGGAAAATCTGTGCAATATTTTTGTTTTTTGATAGATTTAAGTGAAGATCGGGAAGCAGCTCTATATGGGGCATATGACTAAGTATTGTCTTGAGATCAATTTGACTGAGATTTATATGATAATTTGGATCTTATGGCAATTTATGTCGATTTCATAGGGGTAATTCGTATGGGAGCTAGGTCTGAACATGGACGGAATTTCACCAATTTCAATAGCGTTCATCCTATGGCCGACAGAAGCTTATATACTAAATTTCATCAAAATATATTCATATTTATTATTATTTATTATTATTATTCTTTATTATTAGTATTTAAAATACTTTTAATATACAAAATGATTATAAATTATTATTTTTTACAAAGCATACAATATTTTTATTAAAGTCATTTATATTATGTTCCATTTTTATGTTGTTTGGCAATGTGTTGTATAGTTGTAATCCTTGCATTGCAGTTGTTGATGCCCTCTGAAATCTAAAATTTTCAATATTTCTTAGCTGGTGTGGTTGTGCCTCTCTTACGTAAACTAGTTGTTCCGTTAAATATTCTGGAGCTTTTCCGATTTTTATTGTTTGATTAAATTTTATTAATTTAAGCCCTTGTTCTATAGTCAGCCATTTAAGTGAATCTAACATGAAATTAATTGATGTGTACCGGTTACATTTCAATATGACACGCATTGATTTATTTTGAAATTTATGCAGTCTTTCAATTTGATTTAATGTGCAGCATGAGTATATTATTTTTGACCCGAATTCGAAATGAGATTTAATCATTGTATTATATATATTAATTGCTGTTAGTGTCGATATCTATAATATTAATAGGCTACGCGATTTCTTGTGACCGATGTTTTGCTCTACCGTTTTATCGCGAATTTTACCAAACGCATATTTGAAATGTATTTCTTCTTAACCGATTTGCAGATTTACAGATTTTTTTAATTTTTTCCTTTATTTTGAGTAAATTGCATTTAAAGTTGCTACTAACACATACATAAAACAAGTAAGACCGACTATATAATACCCTATACCATGCGTTTAGACACCCTATCTCATATGCCCAACTGGTATAATAAAAGATGGGTCTAGGTCAAATATTTTTGGTAGTTACAAACAGCAGCACAAAATCATTATACCCAAACCACATAGTGGTATAGGTAACGTGACCATACGTCCCGTTTTGAATGGGACCGTCCTATTTTCAGCTACTTTGTCCCGTTGTCCCCGAAAACAACTCGGGGACGCAAAAATGTCCCGTTTTCAGAAAATTCGAAAAAAGAGATAGTTGATTTGTTCAAAAATGTAAGAACAAATCTTCAAATTCGTCAAAGATAGTTTTTTTAATACATATATGTATGTTAAAATACATCACAAGTCAGCTGAAAAATAATTTCATTTAAAACATATTTAAAACGATTTAACTGAATTTCTTATGAATTTGGTTGAATCAATTCATGGTACATATACTTAAATTGCCGTTCTTAAAAAGCAAAACATAAAAAATTTAACCCCCTCTCAAAATAAGGATACGTTGCGTTTTACTTGTACGTCGCCCGTCAAACTAATAATCAAAATAAAACAAAAAAAAACATTGCAAAAAATAGAAATTGCAGTTCTATAAATTAGCTTGCTTAACCTGAAATGCAGCAATACAAAAATCATCTTCTTTTCTTTCTTTGTTGAAGAATATGAATAAATCTATATTAATAGGCTAGGCGATTTCTTGTGACCGATATTTTCTTCTACCGTTTTATCCCAATTTTGGCCAAACGTATATTATTTGAAAGGAATTTCTTTTTAGCCATTTTGCAGATTTACAGATTTTCTAATTTTTTCCTTTATTTTGAGTAAAATTGCATTTAAAGTTGCTACTAACATATACATAAAATTATAAATATGCCATGTGTGTTTTATTAAATTTGTTAATGTGTTTGTTAATGAGTTTGTTATCTTCATTCACAATAATAATAAACCATTAAAGTGTTGGTTTGTGAATTGGCTAAGTTAAAAGACAAAGCTGCCTAGAAATTGCACCCGAATTTCGAGCGCTGGAATCTGCTAGTATGAATAAATATATTACGAAACACAAGAGACAAAAATAGAGTAATTGTTTTTTTTTATAATGATGTTTTTGTACTTAATCAAAGAGTTTTAATATAGAAGAGGCCAAAGTACAGTACAGAGCAAAAACTAACCTACCCGAAATGGAAAATATGTTTTCTGTTATTGTACCAACCAGACAAACAAATTGTACTTTTCGATCCTCACGGTACCAAAATTTTTTCCGCTTTTTTTAAACAATTTTATCGTATTGAGTCAAATTTGCTTAGACACTAAAAAGACTTAAAAAATTTAAATTGACGGGGTGAAACAAAATTTATCGTTAATTTTATGTAGTCGTATAATTACCACAAAACTTTGTAAAATTTTATTATAATTTTTATAAATGTCAGAACTTTTTTTTCTGTGTGTCCGCTTCCTTTGGATTCTTCAGCTGATGTAGAAACTTGTAATGTATAAATTGCCAAAAAATTGAAACAGCAAGGGAAATTGACAAATTAGAAAAGGATTTGTTCCAGAAAGAGACAACTCACTTTTTTCCATATTCAGTCCGTGGCTTACTTGAAAAATTAAAAGAAGATGGTTACACCGATATTGACGAGAATATCATGAAAACTAAGTCTAAAGTATTTTATAAAACTAGTCGAGAGTATTTAGAGCAATGGACTATTTATAACAAAGATTTAGAAAAACTTAATTGGGCAAATTTAACAGAAGTACCACAGTGGGAAGATGTTCAAAAAATTCAAGATATATTGATGTTGCGTATCTAAATACGCAACATCGCAGAAAATTGATGAATGGAATGAACAAAATATTTCTACGGAAAATCGTTGGGTGGAAGTATTTAAACATTTTAAAAGCAATTACCTAAACCATGCAAATTTTCAAATTATACATAGTTGAATATATTTTATGTTTGCCTGGTACAAATGCGCCGGTTGAACGTGTATTTTCTTTGACGAACAAGTTGTGGACCGAAGATAAAACTCAATTAACGGTATCTGTGCTTAAGGCTATGTTAATTATTAAAGTTAATATTAAAAAATCCTGCCAAGAGTTCCACATATATTTGAAATCGTCATCTAAAATTTTGAAACAAATTTGTGCCTCGGAAAAATATAACAATGTATATACAATTTTTTTTGCCACTCACTATGGACAAATCTATAATATTAATAGGCTAGGCGATTTCTTGTGACCGATGATTTGTTCTACTGTTTTATCCCGATTTTGACCAAACGTATATTATTTGAAAGGTATTTCTTTTTAGCCGTTTTGCAGATTTACAGATTTTTAAAATTTTTTCCTTTATTTTGAGTAAATTGCATTTAAAGTTGCTACTAACACAAACATAAAATTATACAATGCTATGTGTGTGTTTATAAAATTTGCCAAAGTGTTTGTAATAAAAATGAGGGTTTTTTGTGTTGACCTTCAAGGTCTTTATTTAATGAAAAAATAAAATTTCCTAGAAATTCCACTCAAATTTCGAGGCTGGAAGCTGCTATAAAATATTATTATATTATCTATGCATTTCCATTTCATATAACCAAACCCATCAGAATTATTCGATGTCCCGTTTTAAGGTAAAAAAAAATATGGTCACTTTAGGTATAGGGTATAAAAATCTACTCTTCAAAAGTGTTATAAGGCCAATATTAACATACGCGTCTCCTATTTGGAGTGACGCTGCCACCTAAAACGCTTACAAATTATACAAAACAAATGTATTAAAATGATATATAAAAAGCCCTGGAGGTATCCTACAAATCTTCTTCATGAAGAAACAGGATATGAAAAAATTATCGATTTCATAACATACTTTGCCAAAATTGAAAATTCCTCTTACCCACTGATAAGAGAATGTAGAGAAATAACGTAAAATTAAAAAGAAATCACCAAATTGAAAATTATATGCTTATAGAGGTCAATTTAAGCATATAAATATTTTCAGATAGTATTTGAATATATTAAATCATATAAAGGATTGTTTGTTAAAATATGTAAATAAAGGAAGAATATATAATTGAAAAAAAAAAAATTTTAATATTTATTTTCTTTTTAAATAAATAAAACATACAAATTCTTAAATTAACAAGAGTTAATTATTTAATGATCCATTTTTTTACCGTATTGACCGTTCAGTCGTCAAAATATATTTTGTTCAAAGTTTTCATTCTACTGTCATTAACTTCACTGTAAATTGTGATTTTGGAAGGATACAACATCAAAAATATTTTCAATGCTCCTTATTGTTAATGAATTCTTTCTTTTTTCATTTCAATTAATCGATTTTACTTTATTTTTTAAATATTTGTCGTTTGTAGTTAATTTAAATTTATTTCATTTTTTTTATTGTCTTCCCCTCAGTTTTAGTTTTCAAAAAGCTAATATAATATACACTTAAAAAAATAAGTGCTGGTTTTATTATTCAAGTATAGAAGAAGCATAATTATAAATTATAATAACTTACCATTGTGTTCTGTAAAGATATTCAGTCCAATGGGATTACGATTATCCTTATTATTATGAGATGATCCTGATGAGACACCACCACCAGAACGATGTAAACCACCACCTACAGCAACAGGAGGACCGGATGATTTAATGCGTGAACCACGCAACGTAGAACCGGCACCCAAAGCATTTATCGGCAGACCATGAGAACCGACAGGACTACTACTCGACACACCAATACAACTGGCAGTACCCCCATGGCTGCCGCTCGAACCATGTGAACCGCGTTCTTTGCCTTGTTGAGCACCCATTATTGTTTCAAGTGAAAACGCAGGGGTCAAAAGGCACAGCACACAGACAACTTTAAAAGCAGGCAAATGTTTCTGTATTTATTTTATCGTCACTCGCAATAAGACAAACAATGAAAAAGTTGTTGTTGTAACAGCAACAATACAAAACAGAAGATTACACGAAGGATAAACTAATACACATGCTCGAACACACAAATACACTTAAAGCAAAATAACGGTATAACTTGAGGAGAAACAAGGATATAACTCAAAACGGTGGTGGGTGGGTGGTTTTTTGTTTTTTTTTGAAAATTGTTTTTATAAATTATATATTTTTTTTTTAATTTTAATTCAATACAGCAATTTTTTATTAAAATGTGTAACGTTTTTTTTATTTCTTGTTATGTATATATATTTAATTATCACTATTTTTTTATCTTTTCACAAGACGTCGTTTTAAATTTTTATGTATTTGCTTTTGTTGATATTATTCGCACTTGTAGTAGACACCGTATCCAAAGAAAATTACTACAAAAAGGAAGTTGCAATCATTAAATATAAAATACGAATTGATTTTTTTTCCTTTCTTTAGTACAACTTTTTTTGTACGTTGTTAAAATAATTTATTTTAATCAAAAAATTTAAGGAAATTTCATAAAAAATTTAACAGATATTTGTATTTGATAAAATTGTATTGAATTTTTTTTTAATTATTATTTTTAATGATTTTAAACACGCCCTAAAGAGTTTTGTAGTTGCTGGCTGCTGCTTATGGGGCAGAGACGAGCTCTTGCACTTCAATGTCTGCACTTTTTAATCTATTAACCAGCAGGAATCAGACAATTTTTATCTTTAACTTTTTCTTTTTACCACATTCATATTATAAAACAATCAAAATTTTCATGTAGTTCTCATTTAATATTCACTCCTTTTGGCTTTATTTTCTTCACTTTAAACAATTTTAACAATTCAATTGTCTGGTGACAATTTTGTTTGTTGGCCTTTATCACATTTTCTGTGGATTTTTTGTTTCACAATTTTTTTTTTGTTGGAAATTTTTAAACTTTTTTTTGCTTAATACTCCAGTTAATTATGTTTTCTTTAAAAATATAAAACTTTATTTTATGCGCACCGCAAAAAATAATAATTACACGTCGTGCGCCTTAATAGACATTCCGACTGCATTTGTTCGTTTTTCAATTTTTCTTGTTGTATTTCTTGAGTAGTTGTAAAATTTCGTATTGTTTTTCAATGTTTTCTTTTAATTTTCTCTTTTCGTTTTTGTATATCGTTTTTGTCAGGTTGTTTACTATTTTGTTTCTTTGTTTTCATTCTTCGTTAAAAAAAATGGTTGCAAATTTGAGTACTGAAAAATTCCAATTAGAAATTAAAGTGATAAGAAGTAAAATTGTACAATTAATAAAATTAATTATATATTAAAGGACCAAAGTTTTCTTCAACAAAAATTTATATAAAATTGTACAATCCAAAAGAACATTTTAAAAACAATTTACAGCATTCAAATTTTAAAAATATGTTCAATTTCAGCATAAGAAATTGATTAAAAGTTTTTAAATTTAGTAAAAAAAATTTTGAAACTTTATTGACAATAATTGAAATGATATATAAATAAATTTGAAGAATATGTTACATTTTTAAATTAAAAAAATAGTAAAGTTAAGATTTATGGATGACTGTAATAAGTTTTGACTAGTGTCTAAAATTAGAATATTTAAATATTCATTCAGCTAATCTACATTTTTTTGCATAAATATAAAATGAAGTATTCTAAAACATTAATATATAATATATATAAAAATCCCCCATTGCGTTTTATAATAGTACACAAAAATACAACTCTGTCATATAGACTAATAAATTTGACATTTAGTATTAAGAAATATTTCCATTTGCGACAAAATATTTCGTAAATTTAATCTAGATTGATATTTGGATAAAAATGTGTTTTATTATATAAATTTTCGTATGGGCAACATTTACTACAGTTAAAACAGGTCAAAAGCTAAACACCAAACTAAAGCCTACCAAATGATTCCATAGTGATTTTTATGGTGGTCATAAAAATTGATAAAAAATCGATTATTCTATAAAGATTTAAAAAATTAAAAAATTTATTGTATAGAGATTAAAAAAAAAATAAATAAATAAAAAAGCAACCTAATGAAAATTTATTAATTTACACAATTCTACTTCGTAACCAAGTATTTATTCGACTTGCGTCTGGATGAAACGTGTGGAATAAACTTTTTTGTTTTTCTCTTCATTTTTTAATGGAGCACCCGCAGCTGCAATAAATTTTCATAACTATCTCTTGGCTGCCATAAAAACACAGACGGAAACAAAGCTGGAAATTTTAAAATTTAAATTAAAAAAATGATTTCTGTTTATTATTATATTCTGTAACTACAATTCAAAAAATTTTGCATGTAAGTATTGTTTATTTAACAACAGACATTGAGTGTTATTTACATACTATTCATTCATTTGAATTTTGCAAAGAACGGGTAGATAAAACTTTTGTTATCATATGTTTTGTTTTGTTATATCTTCCGTAGTAGTTCATATTGCATTTGTTATTACAATAATTACTTTAAATACCGTTAACTTATAGAAAAGTTTAAGGGAAGTTATGCCCATAAATACTAAGACAAACGGACATTAACAAAATTGAATTAATGAACCACAATTCTGAGATAGTAAAGTAGTTTCTATTTGGCCGAATCAACATGAAATTTAACATTAGGTTGTCGTAGGAAGGAAGCAATTTCGCTATAAGTTAAGCCACTTCATAATTTTTTGTAGCATGTGCCTGAAATCTCCATAAAAAACTAAAATCAATAAAATTCTTCATATTGAAGTTTTTTAAGTTTAAAATATAACAATGGATGTTTCATTAGAAATTTCGTGGTAGCTGGAATTTTGGTGAAAAATTTCTTATTAAGTTATTTTTATAATCTAAAGTTTTGCCTACTTATAATTTTTTCCACATTAAAATCTTTTCTTACATCCCCTGACATGTGTATAAATTAAAATAAATATATTACACTAGTAAGTTTTTTTATACCCTCCACTCCAGTGTGCAGAGGGTATATATAAGTTTGTCATTCCGTTTGTAATAATTAGAAAAAAAAATTTGGACCCCATAAAATATATATATTTGTGATCCTTATAACAACCGGAGTTGATATAGCGATGTCCGTCTGTCCGTCTGTCCGTCTGTCCGTCTGTGGAAATCACGATGACGGCATCAATCGGGCAGCTAGGGTGCTCGTTGGCATAAAAAATGATTCATTAACATCCTGAAAAGTTTGCTATTTAAAATCGTCCAAATCGGTCGATTAGGGCCCGAGATTTGAATGAAGAACTAAAAAAAGTCTTGAAAAAATATAATTTTCTATGTTGCTCTTGTCACGATCACGCCCTCAATAGGATAGCTAGGGTGATAATTTTTAGTGAGAATGATTCACCAAATTCATGGGAAGATTTCTACTTCAAAAATCATTAAAATCGGTGGAACAGGTCCAGGTAAATCTATGAAAAATTAAAAAAAAAATGAAAAACATGATGTTTCCATATTGTTCCTGTTGTTATTCTAAATGTTGCATTGTTGTCATAGCTGGACTTGTTGTTTTTGTGGTCGTTGTGGTAATAATTTAATAAAAACAAACCCTTTGTACATTTTTTTTGTGAACTCTGGTAGAAAATTTTAAAAGTTTCCATTGTTTTGGCATCACTAAAAAAATTTGTTAGATCATTTCTGTCCTTGCCACGAGCCTGCATGCAAAATTTCAAATCGATTGGCTCACGGGAAAGGGGCTAAAAATCGATCCAAAATTTTGTCGACAAGCAGACACTACCAGTTAATATAAAGGCAGTAAATAAAGGGAGTAAAAGTTCACCAATAATTTAAAAAACAAATTTTTATGTATTAATTTATTTAAAGAAAAAAATAATTAAATGAAATAGTAATAATAATAAAAAAAAATAATATACAATACAAAAAAAAAGAATATATAAATAAAATAAAATAAAGATAAATGCATTCATAGCATTATAATACATATAAAAGGTCAATGTTTTCTAACCGTAACCGTAACGAGTCAGTTGTTTTCTTTTACATGAAAATCATTTAAAACAGTTACCGAACGTAACCGGAACGTCCCAATACTTTTCATGTGAAAAAAAGGCTGACACGTTACGTAACAGTTACATGTCGCTAACTTGTTCTTTACACAGGCTACTGCTTTTGCAGCCAACTTCAAGTCTATTTATATAGTTTCGTAAGCATAACTGATAAAATTGTTTCTATTATTTTTTGCTGTAAGTAATAAATTATAAATATACTGAATTTGCAAACTAAAATGGATACATATATTGGAGGTGCTTTAATACAAAAGAGTTAACGAAACAAAATCAAAAAAAAAAAAACAACTCTACAACATCAACAATGGCAGTCATATGTTCTTCAAATAGAAAAAAAAAACTGCAAGTGTGTTTTGTTGGCTACTAAACAAAAATAGTGTTGACAATATAACAAAATATGTAAAAGAAGTTAGTGCTATGAAATATTTTATTTTGTTTAAAAAAAAAATCGCAAAATGAAAGGCTATAATTCCATTAATAATCAAAAGGCGTTAAACTAATTTATTTATTTTTACGTTGTACTAATGCATTTTAAATAAGTAAAAGTAATTGTATATTTAAATAAAAATGCATTTGTATTACATGTTGCTGTCGTATTCAGAAAAATCAAGTAGCTGACTATACGACTACAAATGCTGCTGCCAGCAGTCGTCTATGTGTTTCATTCATGATGTTGCATTTTTTTGCGAGCAATACTTACATATATTCTAAATAAAGAAATAATAGTTCTTTTCATACTGCGAAATCTATACAAATATATGTACAAATACTATATGTCAAATTTCAAATTTGCAATAATTGATACATTTTTGAAAGAAAATTGTATAATATGAAATGTCTTTAATTTATTTCATAGAAAACAATTTTTTGAGGTGCGTGGATTTTCCATATTTACTGTTTTACTATTTTCGTAATGAGGTTAAATGAGTTAAAAAGAATTTAAAATATTTGAAAGAATTTAAAATATTTGAAAATATTAGGTGAGGATCCTCAAGATGTAATATACGGTCGGTCTAAAACTTTTCACTTAGAGCCACAGTTAAATTCGAAACAACAAAAACCCATATATTTTGTGCATAAAGTTTAACATTAAATGTGCTTTTCTAAAATGTCTATATATTTTTTCTCATTCATTTCTGACCATCTTCAATGTAAATTTACCAAAGTTTTTTTTATTGCAATATGTATATAAAACTTAAAAATTTAATATTTTTTATTGTGTATTAACTTATTATTCTGCGATTTTCATTACATCACAAAATGTTACAAATTGGCACTACTGTTTCAAAAACAGAAAACTTCTAAATCAGTTGAAAACAGTTGATCTGTAAAACTGTGTGTGAAATTGTGTCAAATAAAATTACAAATATTAATAAATATAGTAATACATATATATATATTTTATTAATTTTGTTAAGAATTAGCACAAAATTGATTTTCCATTTTGCATTTCATTTTTAAAGAATTCTGCCATATTTTGTTAAAGGGAAAAACCATTTTTGTTATATTAAAAAAAACAGACTTGCATTTAATTTTTCCGTGACTGCCTCAATAATTGCGTAGATGCCACCACAATATTTTTTGTAATTAAAACAGTTGATCTGTAAAAATGTGTGTGAAATTGTGTCAAATAAAATTACAAATATTAATAAATATAATAACACATATAAATATATTTTATTAATTTTGTTAAGAATTGGCACAAAATTGATTTTCCATTTTGCATTTCATTTATAAAGAATTCTGCCATATTTTGTTAAAGGGAAAATCCATTTTTGTTATATTAAAAAAAACAGACTTGCATTTAATTTTTCCGTGACTGCCTCAATAATTGCGTAGATGCCACCGCAATATTTTTTCTAATTAAATATTAACCAATATCTAACTAGAATTATGATTTATTCTGACTGAAAAGTTCCAATTAAAAGTTATTCATCCCAATTATGAATATTCTCAAGGAATTTCTTTCTCACAGAAAATACATTTCTCGAGAAAAAAATTCCTCCAATTATAAATTCCGCGTGAACAAAAAATGATTAACTGGCATCATCGAATTTCGAAGCCACTTGCTTTGCTTATTGACAATTTATTTTCTATTTTTTGTGTGTGTGCAAACGAGCCTACAATAAATGTCCCAATAAACATTTTTGTTTGCTATCAACTTGAGGTGCATTTGAGATCAAATACATTTCTCAAATCTCCAACGTTAATTCTCAAATGCCCTCAATAGTTCGAATATAGTCTTCTCAACTTAAAAGGCACATTTTTTATATGGCGTTTTTCATAGTTATCAAATTGAGAAATTTGTGATTCTCAACTTGATAGCAAAGAAATATTTCCAATCGGTATCAAATGGAAGGTACGGAATTGCCATATTAAAAAATATTATACCAATTTTAGAAATGAAAACAATGTACTTTTTTTAATGTTTTAATTTAATTTCATTATATATTTAACATTACTATGTACATATTTAACATTAAATGTACATATTATGTACATTTTTTAAAATTTATAATTAAAAATAAATGAATTAATTAGTTGTACATTTTCTGAAAAATTCGACAAAAAGCAGAAATAATTAAAAATATATCAATGATTTATTTGTACTTTTTTGGCATTTTTTAATTTAATTTATTATTTATGACATATTTAAATAATATCTCAGACTTAACACAAATCGTATTCAAGTTGAAAAAATGTTTGGTCTCAAGTGGAGAAAAGTGTTGGATATCCAATTGAGAGTAAAAATGTTTCTCAAAGATTGGAAAAAATGTTAAGTCTCAACTTGATGTCAAGTTGAAAGCAAACAAGGAGAAAAATTGTTCAACCCAAGTTGAGAATTACATTTGACATCAATTTAAGAACTTAACTTTTCTCCAACATTGTAGAAATAATATTTCAATGCATACTGGGGAATGACCGAAACTAACACATAAACAGTTTTTTCCTATTTGAAAAACATATGACTGTCATTGTTGCTGTTGTAGAGTTGTTATACCCTCCACTCCAGTGTGCAGAGGGTATATATAAGTTTGTCATTCCGTTTGTAATAATTAGAAAAAAAATTTTGGACCCCATAAAATTTATATATTTGTGATCCTTATATCAACCGGAGTTGATATAGCGATGTCCGTCTGTCCGTCTGTGGAAATCACGATGACGGCATCAATCCGGCAGCTAGGGTACTCGTTGACATAAAAATGATTCACTAACATCCTGAGAAGTTTGCTATTTAAAATCGTCCAAATCGGTCGATTAGGGCCCGAGATTTGAATGAAGAACTAAAAAAGTCTTGAAAAAAAATAATTTTCTATGTTGTTCTTGTCACGATCACGCCCTCAATAGTACAGTGATCATTTTTAGTGAGAATGATTCACCAAATTCATGGAAAGATTTCTACTTCAAAAATCATTAAAATCGGTGGAACAGGTCCAGGGAAATCTCTGAAAAAGTAAAAAAAAAATGAAAAACATGATATTTCTATATTGTTCTTGTTGTTATTCTAAATGTTGGATTGTTTTCATAGCTGGACTTGTTGTTTTTGTGGTCATTATGGTAATAATATAACAAAAACAAACCCTTTGTACATTTTTTTATCAACTCTGGTAGAAAAATTTAAAAGTTTCCATTGTTTTGGCATCACTAAAAAAATATGTTAGATCATTTCTGTCATTGCCACAAGCCTGCCTGCAAAATTTCAGATCGATTGGGTCACGGGAAAGTGGTTAAAATCGATTCAAAATTTTTTCGACAAGCAGACACTACGAGTTAATATAAAGGGAGTAAAAATTCACCAACATCTAAAGCAAATAATGCTAAAATACCTAGTTGTTAATAAAAAAAACAATTGGGCAATTCACAATGGGTAATGTATCGTTGTATCTCTTGTATCGTGTATCACTTTACAATAGTGTAAAATTGTTGTTGGTAATTTTCACTGAAAAATCTGATACACGATCCAACTTTATTTGCTATGTTTAGTAAATGTTGTATATTGTATCATAACATATCAGTTCCAAGTGAATGCCAGTTTTTATGAAAAAGAAAAAACAAATACATAGAATATTATCAGCATAAATAATTATAAAATAAAATATGGCAAATAATGCAAATAACGCAAATACATCGATAAGTTTATTTATATAAAAATTAATGTTTATATTTTTAGTATGTATTTTCTCTTTCAGTACCAACCAAAACATTTAACATTTTTTTTTTTTCATTTTAAATTAAAATGCAAGAGGTACGTAACTAAAACTCCAGGGTATATCTCACGACCAAAAAGCAAACACTGACAAGTGTTTTCTCTTATACAAAATAGCAGAAGCGACGAAGCGATCTTTCCTCGTTGGATCGAAAATTACTAAAGAAAGCGTTTTACAATATGAAAATACAACTGAGTGTTCACAACAAATGATTGTATTGTGTATTTCAATACAACATACAATATACAACACCTGTTGTGAATTGCCCAAATGTAAATTTAGCAAAAAAATTTATGTATTAATTTATTTAAGGTGCTATTACACGAAATGTTTTTTACATATGTACTGTCACTTTTTTATCCATATGAAATTCCTCATGTCTGTCAAAATTGTCTTTTACATACGATTCATAATTTTTGCTATCACACGTGCATATGTATTTCCGTCTGACATAACCTCTAAATGTAAACAACAGCTAATTTAATTTGTGAATTTACAAAAATTTATTGTTAAAAAAAGGTTATTTATTTTTTAATTGTTAATTAATACTAAAGAATTTATTTTTTTTCAATATTAATCTTTAAAATTTACTCTGTTTTTCTTTCGCCACAAGCAGTGTTGTATTTTCATATGTTTGTCATGCAAAAATAGAACCTGTTCTAATTGAAAAATGTACATGTGACTTTCCTCATGTGTTGTACACAAACAATGTTTCATATGTATCACACGATGTGTACAACTTTTGTTGTGGGAAAATTTGACAGTACATATGTAAAAAACACATCATGTAATAGCACCTTTAAAGAGAAAAACACAAAAACAACGTTTGATGTTGTATTTTTTGTGTGTAATATTTAAATATACATACATACACATATTAAATAATACAAATAATGTACATATATTATATATATGTATGTATGTATATTCATAGTAACTGCATGTTAGAAATAAATCGGTTATTTTATTTACATAAAATTCTGCAGTATTTTGTTGTGGGGAAAATACATTTCTTTTGTATTAACAGAGTGTCACTTCATTTTGCTCAGCGTGACTATGCCACAGTAGATGCCGCCATAATTTTTGTTTGTTCTAATTAGCTTTGCAATAGTTATTTCTATTTTAACATGAATGTTAATATTTTCAACTAGATATCATACAGAACAATGTTAAGAGTATACACGGGTTGGTCTTTTATTTCATACGTTTTTTCATTATTCTTTTACAAATATGAACATAAGTTTGGCATATTACCCACCAATCTCACATCACACTGCAAGTTCGAAAAACTCAATACACTCAAATTTTTTTTTACTAATACACACACATTTTCCGCAGTGGTCACACTAATGGCACCAAATTTTTCGTGCGAATAGTGGCAGACACTAACGATGATTAATGTTACCCTGTTATAAATTTAATGCAAATTTACTGGATTCTGTAAAATTGTAATTAAAGTAATTAAATCTATTATAATGATTTATTTTTTGAAATGCGCATACAAAAACGCAAGTTTGTTAATTATAGAGCATAAATATTATTAACTATTATTAAAATAATACTAATAATAATAAATGTAAACATTTTCCCTCAAACATGTGCCTGTATAATAAACTTGGTAACTCTACTTAAAATAAAATAAGAGAGAGAAGTATACAAATTTTTTCAAGTTTACTCTTTCGACAACATTTTAAAAATGAGATTGCAGTCAGATGTTTGAGCATAAAATTTAATGGCGATGGATTCGACTAATTCGAACAATTTTTCGTTGATAATACGTACACAACGATTTTACAATTTCAGTGTGATGTGATATTGGGGGGTTAACTTTTTGTTGTCTTTACAAAATAGAGTTACCGAGTTCGTCAATGAGTTTTTTGCTTACAAAACAGTTCTACATAGTTATATAGAATTATTATTCTGCTTTACCTATAAAATATCTGATTGCGATTACATCTAATTTTTAAAAATTGTTTATAATTAATAAAGCATTATTATTCACATAAATACAAAATTTCACTTTTTAAATTTTCATTCAAATTTAAGAAAATATCAATTATAATAAAAACTGAAAATAAAATTTCCAATTATAAATTAGAAAATATTAATTGAGTTTCAGAAAATCATATCAAAACGTCGGAAATAATAATTTTAAATTTAGAAATATCTTTACATTTAAAAATGTTTACATTTAAAAAAAATATTGCCATTCAGGAGATATTAATAACTTTTCAGTACCGCGATTCAGTAACTTCTTTTAACGATAGTCGAATTGTAAAAAAAAAGAAAATTGCAAAATTATCAGTAAAATTTTGAAACGATATTCGCTATTGTTAAAGTCAGCTGTTGTTGTTATCTAAACGACAACCATTTTTGTGTTGTTTATCCAATCGATAAAAACTTAAATTTTTAGGTTGAAATGTCGTCATACATAAATAAAAATCATGAAATAGTGAAAATATTTTGCTTTAATTAAAAAACTTTTTTATATAAATAAAAAAATTAAATAGCATATTCAATTCATTATTTCATTTTCAAATAAATAAACAGAAATATTAGCAAAAAAAAAATAAAGATATTAAACATAAACATAAAATCATCCTGTCAAACCCGAAGTAATTTGTTTTTTTCTATTCTTTGTGTTTTTCGCTTATTTTGACAGAGATGCCACTCGTTTACAATTTAAATAAATAGAAAAACAGATTTGTCGATATTAATTTAAATTCAATGAATTTAAGAAAACCTCAAATGATATTTAAGAATTGCTAACATAAAAATTGTTACATAAGTAAACGTAATTTTATGAGAATGTTATTTTTTATATATAAATTTTCACAATTTTTTTTGGATGAAAATTTGAAGTTTTTCAGAAAATAAAGATAACATTAAATTATTTTATTTAAAATGTTTGGGACTTTTCGTTTTTTGCGTTTTTCATCCCTAATTTGATTATTTATTATTATAAATTTATTCTCTATGTTTTCAAAATATGGCAATATTTTAAAAAAAAAGTTGAGAGAGCTTTTTTTTTGGTTATTATTTTGTTACTCCATCCGACCTATATGGCCACAATGAAGAAATATTTGGCCAGTTAAAAGAAACTATGCAGCCATCTCCAATTAGCACGATTTAATTCATATAGCCACTCTACACAACCATTACCTTTGCAATGGAGGTTAGGGCGAGCTATTTAATTAGCAAAAACTAAATTAAACGAGAAGTTATGTCATATAACCGGAAACGCATGCATATAGGTATATAACCAAAATGCATGCCGATCAGCAACCACGATGACCAAAAAGCAAACACCGAAATAAATCCGAAATAATAGAAAAGAAGAAAACCAACCCAAAGAATTTGCTGAAATAATTTGGTATTAAGTTTAACAAATTGTTTACTTTTTCATTTACATTTATTATCAAGACTCAAACCGAGGTGGAGGGTATCAAAGATTCGGCACAGCCGAATTTAACACTCTTACTTGTTTTTTTTCATAAACCTTTATTCTTTTTGATTAAGTGCACTATTCTATTGCAATTCTCACTTATACTCACAAAAATTGAAATGAACATATATTGCCAGATAAAGGCTTTACTTCCAGAAATGGGGATTTGAAATACTCATTAAGCTGAAGCAGTTTAAGGGCTTTGTAAATGCTTTGCAGTGTGATTTAAATAAACACAAATACAATTTAACATTTAGAAGCTGAAATGCTCTGGCAACTCTTAGATGAAATAACAAATAATTAACAATGAAAATGCATTAGTAAAGTGATTATAATCAAATGGACAACTGCAAGTAGTGAATTGAGGAAGAGGGGAGCTAAGGTGTAGATATACTTAGTTAAAAACAAATTCAAATCAAAATCGCAGGTAGTGACAGTGTACTTTTTAACATTTAACTAAATTTTTGTTTGTTTCTCTGGCTTTGTATTTAACTAATACCAGTTATTTATTTTTCTTTTTAATTTTCATAAATTACAGATATTAACACATACAAAATGACTGACAGTATGAGTGTCCTAAATATAAAACAGGAAATACAAGAATCGACATCAAATATTAACAGCATCACATGTTATAGTCCTTCAACGGCGGTTACGCCAACTAACAAAACAAACAATAGGCGAAATAGCGGTTCAAATAGTGGTGGTGCAAGTGGTTACAATGGCATGAAATCCTCACCCTCTGTCTCGCCGGAAAGACAAATGTGTAGTTCAACCACTACTTTAAGTTTGCATAGTAATGGTTCGTATGGCGCTACAGATGAGAATGGATCGAATACAAATGTTACTGCTGCCGGCAGTCAGTTGACAAATCCTAGTCAAAGTTCGGCATCAGCTGGCACCTCGATACGTGATGAATTGAGACGTTTATGTTTGGTATGTGGAGATGTGGCATCAGGTTTCCATTATGGTGTAGCCAGTTGTGAAGCGTGTAAAGCATTTTTTAAGCGTACCATTCAAGGCAACATTGAATACACTTGTCCGGCCAATAATGAATGTGAAATAAATAAGCGAAGACGTAAGGCATGTCAGGCTTGCCGTTTTCAAAAATGTTTACTTATGGGTATGTTGAAGGTAAGTTTAGTTACACTTTTGGATCGGTTTAATTTACATCATCAACTTTACCTTTTCATTTTTTTTTCTGAGATATCTTGGTTTAATAAAAAAACAAGTAAGAAAATTATAGTCGGTCTAGACCGATTACACAATACCCTATACCATGCGTTTAGAGACCCTATCTCTTAGGTCCAACTAATTAGATATAGAAAATGAGCATACACCAAATTTGAGTAATATTGTTATTAATTGTGTTGCCTTCGGGTATGAAAAAGTTCATATCATAAAAAATAATCTAACCCATAAAAACAATGTTTTTATTAAAAATCTTTCTTTCGTTATGCATATGAGTCCTGAATCTCTCCGTGACTGAGTGACTTTGCGTGGCTATTTTAAAATTAATTTGTGGTCACAGCAAGTCTATGGACCAAGTTTCAGATTTATTGGATGAGGGGAAATGGGATTTAAATCACTCCGTGACTGTACGTGACTATGCGTGACTGTGCTTGACCATGTCAAAGTTAATCTTTTTTCACAGCAACTCTATCGACCTAGCTTCAGATCGATCGGATAAGTGGAAATGTGTTTTAAATCACTCCGTGACTGTGCATGACTATGCGTGACTGTGCGTGACTATGCGTGACTGTGCGTGACTAAGTCAAAGTTAATCTTTTTTTACAGCAAGTGTATGGACCAAGTTTCAGATGGATTGGATGATGGAAATGACATTTAGATCACTCCGTGTCTGTGCGTGACTGTGCGTGATTACCCCAAAATTAATCTATAGTCACAACAAGACTATGGACCAAGTTTCAGATCGATCGGATGAAGGAAAATGACATTTAGATCAATACGTGACTATGCGTGACTGTGCGTGACTACCCCAAAATTAATCTATAGTCACAACAAGACTATGGACCAAGTTTCAGATCGATCGGATGAAGGAAAATGACATTTAGATCAATACGTGACTGTGCGTGACTATGCGTGACTGTGCGTGACTACCCCAAAATTAATCTATAGTCACAACAAAACTATGGACCAAGTTTCAGATCGATCATATGAAGGAAAATGACATTTAGATCAATACGTGACTGTGCGTGACTATGCGTGACTGTGCGTGACTACCCCAAAAATAATCTTTAGTCACAACAAGACTATCAACCAAGTTTCAGATCGATCGGATGAAGGAAAATGACATTTAGATCAATACGTGACTGTGCGTGACTATGCGTGACTGTGCGTGACTAAGTCAAAATTAATCTTTTTCCACAGCAAGTGTATGGACCAAGTTTCAGATCGATCGGATGAAGGAAAATGACATTTAGATCCCTCCGTGACTGTGCGTGACTATGCGTGACTGTGCGTGACTATTTCAAAGTTAATCTTTTTTCACAGCAAGTCTATCGACCTAGCTTCAGATCGATCGGATAAGGGGAAATGGGTTTTACATCACTACGTGACTGCGCGTGACCATGCGTGACTAAGTCAAAGTTAATATTTTTTTCACCCCGTGACTGCGGGTGACTTTGCGTCACAACAAGATCAATTGGATGAGGGGGAATGGGGTCCACCCATGACAGACAGACAGAGAGTAGGAGTTAAAAGAAAGAGTTTAAAAATTATTTTTTTATATATGTATGTATTTTTAAATAAATAGACGAACTCCCAGAAGAAGTCGACAAATAATCGACGAAACGTCGGGACAAATTTGTAAATTAAACATAAAAAATTTAGGCCGTATTAGCTTACAAAGGGAAATAAAACAGATTTTTTTTAACGTTCGAAAAATGTTTGGAAAAAGTAAAATACACATAGAATTCAAAATTTATATATCGCACCTGTACCTCTAAAGTGAGTCAACTCAAAATTTTTCAATTTTCACTTTTTGCAAGAAAACGATACCCAGTGGTCATATCTATCCACTGTAAAAATCTTACATCGACTTTTCTAGTCTTTCGCAAAAAAAAAAAAAAATACAGTTGTAACCCTCTTTGTGTTATAAGAGTAGCTTCTTTAGAATACACTAAAAAGACACATTTTGAGTTGCACCCAAAAAACTTGTTATTTTTGATGATCACTAAAAAAAATCGCAAAAACAACTACTGTTGTATACTTCTTATTCGCAATTCTTTACAATGAAACAACTGTTTTTAAATTTTATAGTAAATATTAAAAAAACCGTTTTTTGCCTCTACTGAAAATTTGTAAATTTTGAGTTGACTCACTTTAGAGGTACAGGTGCGATATCTGTTTCAAAAACTAGCAACATCTTATAAACAAAATTCATTTTGTAAATTAAAGAAAATTGCATTCTACGGAGTATTATTGATACGAAATTTATTTCGTAAAATTAAATACAATAGCAGATTCCAGCGCTCGAAATTCAATTGCAATTTCTAGGCATCTTTAACTTAGCCAATTCAAAAACCAACACTTTTTTGGTTTATTATTACCCTTAATGAAGATGACAAACTCATTAACAAACACATTAACAAATTTTATAAAACACACATAGCATATGTATAATTTTATGTATGTGTTAGTAGCAACTTTAAATGCAATTTACTCAAAATAAAGGAAAAAATTTAAAAATCTGTGAATCTGGTGAATAGCTAAAAGGAAATACCTTTCAAATAATATACGTTTGATCGAAATCGGGATAAAACAGTAGAACAAAACATCGGTCACAAGAAATCGCCTAGCCTATCAATATTAAAATAGCAGATTCCAGCGCTCGAAATTCAAGTGCAATTTCTAGGCAACTTTAACTTAGACAATTCACAAACCAGCACTTTTTTGGATTATTATTGTGAATGAAGATGACAAACTCATTAACAAACACATTAACAAATTTTATAAAACACACATAGCATATGTATAATTATACTCTATACCACTATGTGGTTTGGGTATAATGACTTTGTGCTGCTGTTTGTAACAACCAAAAATATTTGACCTGGACCCATCTTTAATTATACTGATCGAATCAGAATCACTTTCTGAGTTGATTTAACAATGTCCGTCCGTCCGTCCGTCCGTCCGTCCGTCTGTGTGTCCATGTAAAGCTTGTAATCAAACTGCAGGTCGCAAATATGAATATATTTTGATGAAATTTGGTATATAAGCTTTTGTCGGCCATGGGATGAACGCTATTGAAATTGGTGAGAATCGGTCCATGTTCAGACCTAGCCCCCATACAAATTACCCATATGAAATCGACATAAATTGCCATAAGATCCAAATTTTCATATAGATCTTACTCAAATTGGGTTTGTATGCGTTCATTACATCCACTAATGAGTAGTCCAAAAATGATCCCTTTGACCCCATATAGAGCTGCTTCCCGATCTTCACTTAAATCTATTAAAAAACAAAAATATTGCACTGATTCTTCTCAAATTTTGTTTGTACATATTTTTGCAAAATACAAGAGACTTTACCAAACATGATCAGGATCGGTCCATTTTTGGACCTAGTCCCTTTATAGATATAGCACCCGATATGAACTTTTTCATATCTGCAGCCAAAAAAATTAATAAAAATCCCACTCAAATTTGGTTTTTGCTTATTTTCAATGTCCAGTTAGTTGGGCCTAAGAGAGAGGGTTTCTAAACGCATGGTATAGGGTATCGTATAGTCGGTCTAGACCGACTATAATTTTCTTACTTGTTTTATGTATGTGTTAGTAGCAACTTTAAATGCAATTTACTCAAAATAAAGGAAAAAATTAAAAAATCTGTAAATATGGTGAACAGCTAAAAAGAAATACTTTTCAAATAATGTACGTTTGGTCAAAAGCGGTATAAAACGGTGGAATAAAAAATCGGTAACAAAAAATCGCCTAGCCTATTAATATTATAGATATATTTTTAATATATATTACGAATAAAAAGTGGCTACGAATTTTTTTTTCTTAAAATATTGCATGTATTTATTTCGGTGTGGTGTAACTAATATATATTTTTTTAAAGTGTATTACATAATTACTAGCAGAGCCCAGCCCTCGAAATTCGAGTGCAAATTCTGGGAAATTTTATTTTTTCATTCAATTATAAATATTTGTTGAGCACACAGAAGGTATATAACTGTGTTTGTTAATAAATAATTTTATAAGAGCCTGAGGTATGCTAATCAATTTTAGCCAATTCACAAAGCAACACAAATGTAATAAACACACACACAGCATTGTATACTTTTTGAGCTTAAATATGTGTTTTATGTACCTATGTGTTAGAAGCAACTTTAAATGAATTTTACTCCAAAAAAGTGGACAGCTAAAAAGAAATACCTTTCAAATGGGGGCGTTTTTTTTTTGTGAAAATCGGTTGGTAATTGAAGATTCAAAATCGGTCACAAGAAATTGCCTTGCCTATTAATATTATAGATATAAAAAAGACATTGGTCCTTCGAATCGGATATAAAATTGTTCAATACTTAACAAAGTATATATATAAAATAATTTGTATCTTTTTCTTTATTATAGGAAGGAGTTCGCTTGGATCGAGTTCGTGGTGGACGTCAAAAATATCGACGCAACCCAGTTTCGAATGCATATCAAACCATGCAATTACTATATCAATCAAATATAACTAATCTGGCTGATGTCAAAATATTAGATGCTCTTAGCAATTATGAACCTGATATTCTGTCTGTACAATCACCATCCACATCACAAAACAATAATGGTAACTCTTCAACATCCTCTCTGCTCGAAGATGAAGTAGCTACAACAACAACAACAACATCGTCGCCAAATATTAAACATGAACAACAGCAACATAATATCGTAGCAAATTCTAACGAGAACACAGAAGTAACGCCACCCTCAACACCCACTTCCTCCAACACAGGCAGTTCGTATACGCCCTTGAATAATAGTACATGCATTTTTCAATTGAAATCATCTTCAAACAATAATAATAACGATGCTCATGATATTCTGAGTGTTTTGAGCGATCTCTATGATAAGGAATTGCTGAATGTTATAGCATGGGCCAAACAGATACCCGGTTTTCCTGAACTCCAGTTGAGTGATCAAATGAAACTCTTACAAGTATCGTGGGCAGAGATTTTAACTTTGCAATTGATATTTCGTTCTTTGCCTTTTAATGGTAAACTTCGCTTTGCGGCGGACGTATGGATGGACGAGTTATTGGCCAAAGAATGCGGTTATACGGAATTCTATTATCATTGTGTGCAAGTGGCTCAACGTTTGGAACGAATATCGGCCAGACGCGAAGAGTACTATTTACTTAAGGCATTGATTTTAACCAATTGTGACATACTCTTGGATGATCAATCGTCGTTAAGAGCTTTTCGCGATTCCATCCTAAATTCTCTTAATGATGTCGTCTATCTGTTGCGGCATAGTGCTGCTGTTTCACATCAACAACAGCTGTTGCTCATACTGCCTTCTCTTAGACAAGCTGATAATATTTTACGTCGTTTCTGGCGTACTGTCAATACCGATGGTTTAGTTTCTTTAAAGAAACTATTTTTGGAAATGTTAGAACCTGTGCCGCGGTGAGGTTTAATACTTTCACAATATTAGCATTTGTTTCATTTAAATTGTTTAGCAAATTAATACTATAATTTTGGTTAGTTTTACGTTAAACGTTTTTGTTATTATCTTCTAGTTACTTAGAATAAAGTACCAAATCTTATACTTTATTATACCTCAGTTTTAGTTCAGTCTTCTCCTCTTTTCTATAGTCATAAAGTTTCTCTAGATATATATAAGATATATCCAAAGATAATTTATAAGCTTTAAGTTTATTGGTGTTTAGTTAATATTAAAACGCTCATACTTTATATAAATATCTAAGAAATTATTGTAGAATTTGTCTATACATATATTATGTATAAATATGTAAATATATGTAAATTAAAAAGAATTTAAAAAAATATATATGTATATAAATTTAGAATTTTAATAACAATCAGGAGGCAAATCGCCGCATTCGATATCGAGTAAAATCAATAGAAATTTCATATTTTGGTTTATTATACCCTCCACTCCAGTGTGCAGAGGGTATATATAAGTTTGTCATTCCGTTTGTAATAATTAGAAAAAAAAATTTGGACCCCATAAAATATATATATTTGTGATCCTTATAACAACCGGAGTTGATATAGCGATGTCCGTCTGTCCGTCTGTCCGTCTGTCCGTCTGTGGAAATCACGATGACGGCATCAATCGGGCAGCTAGGGTGCTCGTTGGCATAAAAAATGATTCATTAACATCCTGAAAAGTTTGCTATTTAAAATCGTCCAAATCGGTCGATTAGGGCCCGAGATTTGAATGAAGAACTAAAAAAAGTCTTGAAAAAATATAATTTTCTATGTTGCTCTTGTCACGATCACGCCCTCAATAGGATAGCTAGGGTGATAATTTTTAGTGAGAATGATTCACCAAATTCATGGGAAGATTTCTACTTCAAAAATCATTAAAATCGGTGGAACAGGTCCAGGTAAATCTATGAAAAATTAAAAAAAAAATGAAAAACATGATGTTTCCATATTGTTCCTGTTGTTATTCTAAATGTTGCATTGTTGTCATAGCTGGACTTGTTGTTTTTGTGGTCGTTGTGGTAATAATTTAATAAAAACAAACCCTTTGTACATTTTTTTTGTGAACTCTGGTAGAAAATTTTAAAAGTTTCCATTGTTTTGGCATCACTAAAAAAATTTGTTAGATCATTTCTGTCCTTGCCACGAGCCTGCATGCAAAATTTCAGATCGATTGGCTCACGGGAAAGGGGCTAAAAATCGATCCAAAATTTTGTCGACAAGCAGACACTACCAGTTAATATAAAGGCAGTAAATAAAGGGAGTAAAAGTTCACCAATAATTTAAAAAACAAATTTTTATGTATTAATTTATTTAAAGAAAAAAATAATTAAATGAAATAGTAATAATAATAAAAAAAAATAATATACAATACAAAAAAAAAGAATATATAAATAAAATAAAGATAAATGCATTCATAGCATTATAATACATATAAAAGGTCAATGTTTTCTAACCGTAACCGTAACGAGTCAGTTGTTTTCTTTTACATGAAAATCATTTAAAACAGTTACCGAACGTAACCGGAACGTCCCAATACTTTTCATGTGAAAAAAAGGCTGACACGTTACGTAACAGTTACATGTCGCTAACTTGTTCTTTACACAGGCTACTGCTTTTGCAGCCAACTTCAAGTCTATTTATATAGTTTCGTAAGCATAACTGATAAAATTGTTTCTATTATTTTTTGCTGTAAGTAATAAATTATAAATATACTGAATTTGCAAACTAAAATGGATACATATATTGGAGGTGCTTTAATACAAAAGAGTTAACGAAACAAAATCAAAAAAAAAAAAACAACTCTACAACATCAACAATGGCAGTCATATGTTCTTCAAATAGAAAAAAAAAACTGCAAGTGTGTTTTGTTGGCTACTAAACAAAAATAGTGTTGACAATATAACAAAATATGTAAAAGAAGTTAGTGCTATGAAATATTTTATTTTGTTTAAAAAAAAAATCGCAAAATGAAAGGCTATAATTCCATTAATAATCAAAAGGCGTTAAACTAATTTATTTATTTTTACGTTGTACTAATGCATTTTAAATAAGTAAAAGTAATTGTATATTTAAATAAAAATGCATTTGTATTACATGTTGCTGTCGTATTCAGAAAAATCAAGTAGCTGACTATACGACTACAAATGCTGCTGCCAGCAGTCGTCTATGTGTTTCATTCATGATGTTGCATTTTTTTGCGAGCAATACTTACATATATTCTAAATAAAGAAATAATAGTTCTTTTCATACTGCGAAATCTATACAAATATATGTACAAATACTATATGTCAAATTTCAAATTTGCAATAATTGATACATTTTTGAAAGAAAATTGTATAATATGAAATGTCTTTAATTTATTTCATAGAAAACAATTTTTTGAGGTGCGTGGATTTTCCATATTTACTGTTTTACTATTTTCGTAATGAGGTTAAATGAGTTAAAAAGAATTTAAAATATTTGAAAGAATTTAAAATATTTGAAAATATTAGGTGAGGATCCTCAAGATGTAATATACGGTCGGTCTAAAACTTTTCACTTAGAGCCACAGTTAAATTCGAAACAACAAAAACCCATATATTTTGTGCATAAAGTTTAACATAAAATGTGCTTTTCTAAAATGTCTATATATTTTTTCTCATTCATTTCTGACCATCTTCAATGTAAATTTACCAAAGTTTTTTTTATTGCAATATGTATATAAAACTTAAAAATTTAATATTTTTTATTGTGTATTAACTTATTATTCTGCGATTTTCATTACATCACAAAATGTTACAAATTGGCACTACTGTTTCAAAAACAGAAAACTTCTAAATCAGTTGAAAACAGTTGATCTGTAAAACTGTGTGTGAAATTGTGTCAAATAAAATTACAAATATTAATAAATATAGTAATACATATATATATATTTTATTAATTTTGTTAAGAATTAGCACAAAATTGATTTTCCATTTTGCATTTCATTTTTAAAGAATTCTGCCATATTTTGTTAAAGGGAAAAACCATTTTTGTTATATTAAAAAAAACAGACTTGCATTTAATTTTTCCGTGACTGCCTCAATAATTGCGTAGATGCCACCACAATATTTTTTGTAATTAAAACAGTTGATCTGTAAAAATGTGTGTGAAATTGTGTCAAATAAAATTACAAATATTAATAAATATAATAACACATATAAATATATTTTATTAATTTTGTTAAGAATTGGCACAAAATTGATTTTCCATTTTGCATTTCATTTATAAAGAATTCTGCCATATTTTGTTAAAGGGAAAATCCATTTTTGTTATATTAAAAAAAACAGACTTGCATTTAATTTTTCCGTGACTGCCTCAATAATTGCGTAGATGCCACCGCAATATTTTTTCTAATTAAATATTAACCAATATCTAACTAGAATTATGATTTATTCTGACTGAAAAGTTCCAATTAAAAGTTATTCATCCCAATTATGAATATTCTCAAGGAATTTCTTTCTCACAGAAAATACATTTCTCGAGAAAAAAATTCCTCCAATTATAAATTCCGCGTGAACAAAAAATGATTAACTGGCATCATCGAATTTCGAAGCCACTTGCTTTGCTTATTGACAATTTATTTTCTATTTTTTGTGTGTGTGCAAACGAGCCTACAATAAATGTCCCAATAAACATTTTTGTTTGCTATCAACTTGAGGTGCATTTGAGATCAAATACATTTCTCAAATCTCCAACGTTAATTCTCAAATGCCCTCAATAGTTCGAATATAGTCTTCTCAACTTAAAAGGCACATTTTTTATATGGCGTTTTTCATAGTTATCAAATTGAGAAATTTGTGATTCTCAACTTGATAGCAAAGAAATATTTCCAATCGGTATCAAATGGAAGGTACGGAATTGCCATATTAAAAAATATTATACCAATTTTAGAAATGAAAACAATGTACTTTTTTTAATGTTTTAATTTAATTTCATTATATATTTAACATTACTATGTACATATTTAACATTAAATGTACATATTATGTACATTTTTTAAAATTTATAATTAAAAATAAATGAATTAATTAGTTGTACATTTTCTGAAAAATTCGACAAAAAGCAGAAATAATTAAAAATATATCAATGATTTATTTGTACTTTTTTGGCATTTTTTAATTTAATTTATTATTTATGACATATTTAAATAATATCTCAGACTTAACACAAATCGTATTCAAGTTGAAAAAATGTTTGGTCTCAAGTGGAGAAAAGTGTTGGATATCCAATTGAGAGTAAAAATGTTTCTCAAAGATTGGAAAAAATGTTAAGTCTCAACTTGATGTCAAGTTGAAAGCAAACAAGGAGAAAAATTGTTCAACCCAAGTTGAGAATTACATTTGACATCAATTTAAGAACTTAACTTTTCTCCAACATTGTAGAAATAATATTTCAATGCATACTGGGGAATGACCGAAACTAACACATAAACAGTTTTTTCCTATTTGAAAAACATATGACTGTCATTGTTGCTGTTGTAGAGTTGTTATACCCTCCACTCCAGTGTGCAGAGGGTATATATAAGTTTGTCATTCCGTTTGTAATAATTAGAAAAAAAATTTTGGACCCCATAAAATTTATATATTTGTGATCCTTATATCAACCGGAGTTGATATAGCGATGTCCGTCTGTCCGTCTGTCCGTCTGTGGAAATCACGATGACGGCATCAATCCGGCAGCTAGGGTACTCGTTGACATAAAAATGATTCACTAACATCCTGAGAAGTTTGCTATTTAAAATCGTCCAAATCGGTCGATTAGGGCCCGAGATTTGAATGAAGAACTAAAAAAGTCTTGAAAAAAAATAATTTTCTATGTTGTTCTTGTCACGATCACGCCCTCAATAGTACAGTGATCATTTTTAGTGAGAATGATTCACCAAATTCATGGAAAGATTTCTACTTCAAAAATCATTAAAATCGGTGGAACAGGTCCAGGGAAATCTCTGAAAAAGTAAAAAAAAAATGAAAAACATGATATTTCTATATTGTTCTTGTTGTTATTCTAAATGTTGGATTGTTTTCATAGCTGGACTTGTTGTTTTTGTGGTCATTATGGTAATAATATAACAAAAACAAACCCTTTGTACATTTTTTTATCAACTCTGGTAGAAAAATTTAAAAGTTTCCATTGTTTTGGCATCACTAAAAAAATATGTTAGATCATTTCTGTCATTGCCACAAGCCTGCCTGCAAAATTTCAGATCGATTGGGTCACGGGAAAGTGGTTAAAATCGATTCAAAATTTTTTCGACAAGCAGACACTACGAGTTAATATAAAGGGAGTAAAAATTCACCAACATCTAAAGCAAATAATGCTAAAATACCTAGTTGTTAATAAAAAAAACAATTGGGCAATTCACAATGGGTAATGTATCGTTGTATCTCTTGTATCGTGTATCACTTTACAATAGTGTAAAATTGTTGTTGGTAATTTTCACTGAAAAATCTGATACACGATCCAACTTTATTTGCTATGTTTAGTAAATGTTGTATATTGTATCATAACATATCAGTTCCAAGTGAATGCCAGTTTTTATGAAAAAGAAAAAACAAATACATAGAATATTATCAGCATAAATAATTATAAAATAAAATATGGCAAATAATGCAAATAACGCAAATACATCGATAAGTTTATTTATATAAAAATTAATGTTTATATTTTTAGTATGTATTTTCTCTTTCAGTACCAACCAAAACATTTAACATTTTTTTTTTTTCATTTTAAATTAAAATGCAAGAGGTACGTAACTAAAACTCCAGGGTATATCTCACGACCAAAAAGCAAACACTGACAAGTGTTTTCTCTTATACAAAATAGCAGAAGCGACGAAGCGATCTTTCCTCGTTGGATCGAAAATTACTAAAGAAAGCGTTTTACAATATGAAAATACAACTGAGTGTTCACAACAAATGATTGTATTGTGTATTTCAATACAACATACAATATACAACACCTGTTGTGAATTGCCCAAATGTAAATTTAGCAAAAAAATTTATGTATTAATTTATTTAAGGTGCTATTACACGAAATGTTTTTTACATATGTACTGTCACTTTTTTATCCATATGAAATTCCTCATGTCTGTCAAAATTGTCTTTTACATACGATTCATAATTTTTGCTATCACACGTGCATATGTATTTCCGTCTGACATAACCTCTAAATGTAAACAACAGCTAATTTAATTTGTGAATTTACAAAAATTTATTGTTAAAAAAAGGTTATTTATTTTTTAATTGTTAATTAATACTAAAGAATTTATTTTTTTTCAATATTAATCTTTAAAATTTACTCTGTTTTTCTTTCGCCACAAGCAGTGTTGTATTTTCATATGTTTGTCATGCAAAAATAGAACCTGTTCTAATTGAAAAATGTACATGTGACTTTCCTCATGTGTTGTACACAAACAATGTTTCATATGTATCACACGATGTGTACAACTTTTGTTGTGGGAAAATTTGACAGTACATATGTAAAAAACACATCATGTAATAGCACCTTTAAAGAGAAAAACACAAAAACAACGTTTGATGTTGTATTTTTTGTGTGTAATATTTAAATATACATACATACACATATTAAATAATACAAATAATGTACATATATTATATATATGTATGTATGTATATTCATAGTAACTGCATGTTAGAAATAAATCGGTTATTTTATTTACATAAAATTCTGCAGTATTTTGTTGTGGGGAAAATACATTTCTTTTGTATTAACAGAGTGTCACTTCATTTTGCTCAGCGTGACTATGCCACAGTAGATGCCGCCATAATTTTTGTTTGTTCTAATTAGCTTTGCAATAGTTATTTCTATTTTAACATGAATGTTAATATTTTCAACTAGATATCATACAGAACAATGTTAAGAGTATACACGGGTTGGTCTTTTATTTCATACGTTTTTTCATTATTCTTTTACAAATATGAACATAAGTTTGGCATATTACCCACCAATCTCACATCACACTGCAAGTTCGAAAAACTCAATACACTCAAATTTTTTTTTACTAATACACACACATTTTCCGCAGTGGTCACACTAATGGCACCAAATTTTTCGTGCGAATAGTGGCAGACACTAACGATGATTAATGTTACCCTGTTATAAATTTAATGCAAATTTACTGGATTCTGTAAAATTGTAATTAAAGTAATTAAATCTATTATAATGATTTATTTTTTGAAATGCGCATACAAAAACGCAAGTTTGTTAATTATAGAGCATAAATATTATTAACTATTATTAAAATAATACTAATAATAATAAATGTAAACATTTTCCCTCAAACATGTGCCTGTATAATAAACTTGGTAACTCTACTTAAAATAAAATAAGAGAGAGAAGTATACAAATTTTTTCAAGTTTACTCTTTCGACAACATTTTAAAAATGAGATTGCAGTCAGATGTTTGAGCATAAAATTTAATGGCGATGGATTCGACTAATTCGAACAATTTTTCGTTGATAATACGTACACAACGATTTTACAATTTCAGTGTGATGTGATATTGGGGGGTTAACTTTTTGTTGTCTTTACAAAATAGAGTTACCGAGTTCGTCAATGAGTTTTTTGCTTACAAAACAGTTCTACATAGTTATATAGAATTATTATTCTGCTTTACCTATAAAATATCTGATTGCGATTACATCTAATTTTTAAAAATTGTTTATAATTAATAAAGCATTATTATTCACATAAATACAAAATTTCACTTTTTAAATTTTCATTCAAATTTAAGAAAATATCAATTATAATAAAAACTGAAAATAAAATTTCCAATTATAAATTAGAAAATATTAATTGAGTTTCAGAAAATCATATCAAAACGTCGGAAATAATAATTTTAAATTTAGAAATATCTTTACATTTAAAAATGTTTACATTTAAAAAAAATATTGCCATTCAGGAGATATTAATAACTTTTCAGTACCGCGATTCAGTAACTTCTTTTAACGATAGTCGAATTGTAAAAAAAAAGAAAATTGCAAAATTATCAGTAAAATTTTGAAACGATATTCGCTATTGTTAAAGTCAGCTGTTGTTGTTATCTAAACGACAACCATTTTTGTGTTGTTTATCCAATCGATAAAAACTTAAATTTTTAGGTTGAAATGTCGTCATACATAAATAAAAATCATGAAATAGTGAAAATATTTTGCTTTAATTAAAAAACTTTTTTATATAAATAAAAAAATTAAATAGCATATTCAATTCATTATTTCATTTTCAAATAAATAAACAGAAATATTAGCAAAAAAAAAATAAAGATATTAAACATAAACATAAAATCATCCTGTCAAACCCGAAGTAATTTGTTTTTTTCTATTCTTTGTGTTTTTCGCTTATTTTGACAGAGATGCCACTCGTTTACAATTTAAATAAATAGAAAAACAGATTTGTCGATATTAATTTAAATTCAATGAATTTAAGAAAACCTCAAATGATATTTAAGAATTGCTAACATAAAAATTGTTACATAAGTAAACGTAATTTTATGAGAATGTTATTTTTTATATATAAATTTTCACAATTTTTTTTGGATGAAAATTTGAAGTTTTTCAGAAAATAAAGATAACATTAAATTATTTTATTTAAAATGTTTGGGACTTTTCGTTTTTTGCGTTTTTCATCCCTAATTTGATTATTTATTATTATAAATTTATTCTCTATGTTTTCAAAATATGGCAATATTTTAAAAAAAAAGTTGAGAGAGCTTTTTTTTTGGTTATTATTTTGTTACTCCATCCGACCTATATGGCCACAATGAAGAAATATTTGGCAAGTTAAAAGAAACTATGCAGCCATCTCCAATTAGCACGATTTAATTCATATAGCCACTCTACACAACCATTACCTTTGCAATGGAGGTTAGGGCGAGCTATTTAATTAGCAAAAACTAAATTAAACGAGAAGTTATGTCATATAACCGGAAACGCATGCATATAGGTATATAACCAAAATGCATGCCGATCAGCAACCACGATGACCAAAAAGCAAACACCGAAATAAATCCGAAATAATAGAAAAGAAGAAAACCAACCCAAAGAATTTGCTGAAATAATTTGGTATTAAGTTTAACAAATTGTTTACTTTTTCATTTACATTTATTATCAAGACTCAAACCGAGGTGGAGGGTATCAAAGATTCGGCACAGCCGAATTTAACACTCTTACTTGTTATTAGAAAAAAACGGACAAACGCCAGACCTCGTTTCACTTTTATTCTTAACAAGGGCCATAACTTTTTAACTGCTACAGAGTAAAATTATTCTCAGTATTTTATTTTGGAAAATAAAAAAATAATTTTGATCGAAAAATTTCGATAACCAATGCGACGATAAGACCCCAGATGTTTTGCAATTCTAGGGGGGATGGCTATAAGTACACATCTGGGCGGAACTGCTGGAAAAAACAGACCCAAAAAAATGAGTATAGGGTTTGATAGCATAATATGATCGCTTGAAAAAAAAATTGCTAATGGAATTTTTGAGAATTTGCGATTTGAGCGATTTTTCGCGAAGACAGTTTTTTTTTAAAGATTTTTAAGGTGTAAACATCTATTCGCGCAGGGAGGTAAAAATCTATTTCACAATACAATCACAAAAACAGAAAAAGACTTAAGACAAAATCGGTGTGACTTGAATGAAAAATGAAAATGAAAAATAAAAAAGGAAAAAAATAGTAAATGAAAAATAAACAAGTAAGAAAATTATAGTCGGTCTAGACCGACTATACGATACCCTATACCATGCGTTTAGAAACCCTATCTCTTAGGCCCAACTAACTGGACATTGAAAATAAGCAAAAACCAAATTTGAGTAGGATTTTTATTAATTTTTTTGGCTGCAGATATGAAAAAGTTCATATCGGATGCTATATCTATAAAGGGACTAGGTCCAAAGATGGACCGATCCTGATCATGTTTGGTAAAGTCTCTTGTATTTTGCAAAAATATGTACAAACAAAATTTGAGAAGAATCAGTGCAATATTTTTGTTTTTTAATAGATTTAAGTGAAGATCGGGAAGCAGCTCTATACGGGGTCAAAGGGATCATTTTTGGACTACTCATTAGTGGATGTAATGAACGCATACAAACCCAATTTGAGTAAGATCTATATGACAATTTGGATCTTATGGTAATTTATGTCGATTTCATATGGGTAATTTGTATGGGGGCTAGGTCTGAACATGGACCGATTCTCACCAATTTCAATAGCGTTCATCCCATGGCCGATAAAAGCTTATGTACCAAATTTCATCAAAATATATTCATATTTGCGACCTGCAGTTTGATTACAAACTTTACATGGACACACAGACGGACGGACGGACGGACGGACATTGTTAAATCAACTCAGAAAGTGATTCTGATTCGATCGGTATAATTAAAGAAGGGTCTAGGTCAAATATTTTTGGTTGTTACAAACAGCAGCACAAAGTCATTATACCCAAACCACATAGTGGTATAGGGTATAAAAATTAAAAATAAAAAACGATAAATGAAAAATAAAAAATGAAATATAAAAAATGAGAATGAAAAAACAAAAATTAAAAGTTAAAAATTAAATATTAGAAATTAAAAATGAAAAACGAAAAATAAAAAATGAAGAATAAAAATTAAAAATGAAAAATAAAAACGAAAAACAAGTAAGAAAATTATAGTCGGTCTAGACCGACTATACGATACCCTATACCATGCGTTTAGAAACCCTATTTCTTAGGCCCAACTAACTGGACATTGAAAATAAGCAAAAACCAAATTTGAGTGGGATTTTTATTAATTTTGTTAGCTGCAGATATGAAAAAGTTCATATCGGATGCTATATCTATAAAGGGACTAGGTCAAAAAATGGACCGATCCTGATCATGTTTGGTAAAGTCTCTTGTATTTTGCAAAAATATGTACAAACGAAATTTGAGAAGAATCAGTGCAATATTTTTGTTTTTTAATAGATTTAAGTGAAGATCGGGAAGCAGCTCTATATGGGGTCAAAGGGATCATTTTTGGACTATTCATTAGTGGATGTAATGAACGCATACAAACCCAATTTGAGTAAGATCTATATGACAATTTGGATCTTATGGCAATTTATGTCGATTTCATATGGGTAATTTGTGTGGGGGCTAGGTCTGAACATGGACCGATTCTCACCGATTTCAATAGCGTTCATCCCATGGCCGATAAAAGCTTATATACCAAATTTCATCAAAATATGTTCATATTTGCGACCTGCAGTTTGATTACAAGCTTTACATGGACACACAGACGGACGGACATTGTTAAATCAACTGAGAAAGTGATTCTGTTTCGATCGGTATAATTAAAGATGGGTCTAGGTCAAATATTTTTGGTTGTTACAAACAGCAGCACAAAGTCATTATACCCAAACCACATAGTGGTATAGGGTATAAAAATGAGATATAAAAAATGAAAAATAAAAAATAAATAATGAAATTCCAAAATTAAAAGTTAAAAATTAAAAACTTAAAATTAAAAATTAAAAAGTAAAAATTTAAAATAAAAAATTAAAAAGTAAAAATTAAAAATGGAAAATTAAAAAATAAAAATTAAAAATTAAAAAAAAAATTAAAAATTAAAAGTTAAAAACTAAAAATTAAATATTAAAAATGAAAAATAAAAAATGAAAAATAAAAAATGAAAAATAAAAAATGAAAAAGAAAAGTGAAAAACAAAAGAAGAAAAATCAAAAATAAATGAAAAATAGAAAATAAAAAATTAAAAAAGAAAACTGAATGAAAAATTAAAAATAAAAAATGAAAAATAGAAAATGAAAAATTAAAAATGGAAAATAAAAAACGAAAAATGAAATATGAAATATAAAAAATGAAAAATTAAAAAATAAAAATGAAAAATAAAAAATTAAAAACTAAAAATTAAAAACTAAAAACTAAAAATTAAAAATTAAAAATTAAAAATAAAAATTAAAAATAAAAAAGAAAAGTGAAAAACAAAAAATGAAAAATCAAGAATAAATGAAAAATAGAAAATAAAAAATTAAAAAAAGGGAACTGAATGAAAAATGAAAAATAAAAAATAAAGAATAAAAATTTAAGAATTAAAAATGAAAAATAGAAAATGAAAAATAAAAAATGAAAATGAATAATAAAAAATGAAAAATAAAAAATGAAATGAAAAGTGAAAAACAAAAAACGAAAAATCAAAAATAAATGAAAAAGAGAAATAAAAAAACTAAAAAAAGAAAACGGAATGAAAAATGAAAAATAAAAAATTAAAAATGAAAAATAAAAAATGAAAAATAAAAAACGAAAAATTAAAAATAAAAAATGAAAAATGAAAAATAAAAATGAAAATGAAAAATCAAAAATTAAAAATTAAAAGTTAAATGTTAAAAACGAAAAATGAAAAATAAAAAATGAAATATAAAAAAATGAAAAATAAAAATGAAAAATAAAAAATTAAAAACGAAAAATTAAAAATCAAAAATTAAAAATCAAAAATTAAAAACGAAAAATAAAAATGAAAAATAAAAAATTAGTATAAAAATTAAAAATAAAAATGAAAAATAATAAATAATAATAAATATTTTTATATTAGCAGAGCCGCTGCAGTTGCTATAAGTGTTATATAGGTGACGCTTTCTGTTTGATTTTAAAAAAGTGCCATAAAAAATCTTTAATTGCTAGATGTTAACACATCCCCCTGTAATCGGACTCACATGATTTTTTTTGTGCTATTAATTTTTTTACTTTTTTGATATTTTTTTTTTTTTGATAACAAAAAAAATGTTTGGTTTCAAAGTACCCAATAAAAAATCGTTGGAGCGGTCTTCGTATAACAGCTATTTTTTTACCAACCATGAGGGTAGAAAAGGTTAATGATATTGAGCAAGCTATATAGAATATTAGGTAAAAAAGATGGAGATTCAACTGTTAATATGATCCAGGCTTTAGCATATGATTCATCTAGAACCATTTACTTTAACACCAACATTGAAAGTCATTATGCGCTTCTTCCATAAAGACTGCAAAAAAATTTTAAGATACTGTACCTAAACAATTACATTCACATAGATTACAAATATCTAATAAGAAATGGTAACATTTGCAGGAACTAATATCTCTGCTTCTCACATACCTTCATTATATCTATGACAATATTCCATTTGAAAATTAGAAATATTTTCCTATGTAAGTACAAATTTTATTTTTATATTATTTAATAATAAATTTTGTTTTTTTTTACTTAAACTTTAAATTATTTTTTGTTAATGAATTATCTATTTTGAGTATAATAAATATTACAAATCTTATCTTATCTTTATATCTTAATAAAGCCCTAAAATAGTTTTATTTCAAAACCATTTTAACCCTGCACCGTCATCCTTCGTCAAAACGACGAGTTATTCATATTTTAATTGTTTTGATCTCAATTTTAAGCTGAAACAACAATAAAATGATTGGAATTTCTTTTAATATTAATTAAAAATTACCTATATATAAAAATTAAATCAATTTTGCTCACGATATTTTTTTATAGCAACTCGAAATAGGTCGTAGTCAAAATGACGAAGGATGACGTTGTTCTACAAAAAATTAGGATGAGTTTCTAGGGTTAATGTTATTATATTTGTTTTAATATATGATAAAATATTCTAACTGATGATACGTTGTTTTGTATCAGAAAATATAAATTCAAAATAACGTAACATACAGAACTTGAAAATTCTTAACGAAAACAATTTTTTTTTGGAAATGTATTTCTTAATATGTATAAATTTTTGCTATATTCTTGATCCTTACAACACTCGTGTCGTTATAGCGATGTCCGTCCGTCCATCTGTCTGTTGAAATCACACTCATTCACAAAATAAAGCATTTATCTGGGTAAAGTTACAATAATATTGTTTGTCATTATTTGAAGCAGGTTGCTATTGTCCAAAAATATGTTAAAAATGTTAAAAATTCAGTGTGTTTGTTGTAATAATTTAGTATTAAGTTTATCAATTGTTTACTTTTTAAAATATTTTGTTTACATTTATTATAAATAGTACCTACTATAATTCCAGATATTAATATAAACTAGAAGATTCCAGCGCTCGAAATTCGAGTGTAATTTCTAGGCAACTTTATTTCTCAACTTAGCAAATTCACAAACCAACACGTTTTTGGTTTATTATTAGTGTGAACGAAAATAACAAACACATTAACGAATTTAATAACACACACATAGCATATGTATAATTTCATGTATGTGTTAGTAGCAACTTTAAATGCAATTTACTCGAAATAAAGGAAACAATTTTAAAATCTGTAAATCTGGTGAACAGCTAAAAAGAAATACCTTACAAATAATATACGTTTGGTCAAAATCGGGATAAAACGGTAGAACAAAACATCGGTAACAAGAAATCGCCTAGCCTATTATTATAGATAGATGTAAAACCCATGTGGAGGGTATCAAATATTCGGCACAGCCGAAACAAAAAATTTATCAAAAAAAACTTTAAAAAAATGATAGCAAAAGTACAAAAAAAACCGTCAAAAAATTCTATTAAGTCTTCGAAAAAATCGCTCAAAACGCCATATCTCTAAAAATTTCCTTAGTGATTTTTTAAGCAATTTTATAGTGCTATCAAATTCTACACTTTTTGCGGAGTATTTTTTTTCAAAGTTCGTCAATTCCGCCCAGGTGTATCAAACCTTCATTTTTGAAAAAATGATATCAGTTGTTTAAAAAAAGTAAAAACTTATTTTTCAAGTTTACAAATAATTCCAATATTTATTTAGCACTTAAAATTATTTTATCACATTTAAGATTCATTTTGTTCATATTTATCTTTAAAAAAAAAAAAAACAATTAATCCAAACAATCTTTTCTATAGAACGTACACGTATAACGTCGTAATTTAGTCGACTACAAATATAAATTTTAAAGGTTTTTCCAAATATAATTCCCAGGGCAAGGCAAGAAAGAAAAAATATAATTTTCTAGTACAAATTTTATTATAAAATATAAAAAATAAAGAAAATCTTACACTAAGTAGAGCAACTAAACACAATAAAAAGGAAATAGTCTACAAAAGAAAAAGTAAATTCATATTTGCACGTTAAATGTAGGTGTGTTAGGTTGTTATTAAAACTAAAAAAAAACATGCTAAACAACATTTTTTTTGTAGTATTTACATAAAAAGACTAGATTCAATGGGTGATTCTACGTATGTATATAGTTCTAAAATGAGTTTTAAATTTACTGCAATTAAAAGTATACTAAACTAAGTACCAGTTTATTGTTTTCTTTTTTTCTCTAACATTAATCGTTACCAGGATCAAAATGGAAACGTATTTGACTGCGTTGCAGATCACGAGATTCAAAATATATTTTTGAATTTTTCGTAAAACGATCTGAACGTTCGAGTTCTTTGCGAAAGTAGTCGATTGTATGGAGAAGACCCTCTTTTAAAGGAACCTTAGGTTCCCAATTTAGATATTTTTTAGCTCTACTTATATCGGGTTTACGACGTTGAGGATCGTCTTCCATGGCTTCAGATTTTTTCATTTCACTTTCTCCACCCACCAGTTCCTTAATCATTACAGCAAATTCCTCTATACTATGCTCAACCGGATTGCCGATATTGACCGGCTGCGAGTAATTCGAAGCCATTAATGCCATTAGACCATCAACCAAATCGGAAACATATTGAAAAGATCTTGTCTGCTTGCCATTGCCGTAAACGGTAATGGTTTCATTGCGCAAAGCTTGTAGTATAAAATTCGAGACAACACGACCATCATTCATGTGCATACGTGGACCAAATGTATTAAATATGCGCGCCACGCGTACCTGTACTTTATCCTGCGAATAGATAAATAATAAATAAATGTTTATACAAAATGTTTAATATCTTTTAATGCTATAAAAGACTTTAATTCAAGCCCGCTGTGCAACTCATGACATGTTATAATTATTATAAAGTTACAAAAAGGTATTTCTAATCTCACCCATTCAATAAAATAAATAGCTCGTTGTGTGCTAGATATCTATTTTAATACCCTATATCGCTCTGTGGTTATTATGAGTTGTTATTACTAAAAATGTTAGACCAACATTTTATTATTCCAATTGACTCATCATTAGTTTATAAATATATGAAGCGTTATCTGTCTGTCCTTATGTATTTTTATCTGTTCATGTAAACATTGCACATTTCATGGACTTTCGAATATTACATCGAAACATGTTGAAAGTTAGCCACCCCATACATGTAGTGGGTGCCAATACATTGGAAACTTTTACAAAATTCAAAATTTGCCAATTTGTTTTCTTAATAATATCGCGTTAAATCCTAAATTTATGTTTTTTTAGTGAAATCACTGTTTGGTATATTCTCTATCGAAAGATAACAAATTTGTTACAAAAAATACAATTAAAAAAATAGATAAACGAAAAAAACATATTTGATGCCAAAGGAATGGAATCTAAAAAAAAAACATGTGTTAAATTCGGCTGGGCCGAATCTTTGATACCCTCCACCTGCATCTTAAACTCAATATTAAAACCAATATTGGGTGCGGCTACCACTTTAAAACTTTTGTCGGTACTGAGATTTTAATTTCGAATACCAATTAAATTTAAAGTTAATTGCTTTTTTGTTTTCCAGTTTCTATTATAATTGTTTATTATAAACAAGTAAGAAAATTATAGTCGGTCTAGACCGACTATACGATACCCTATACCATGCGTTTAGAGACCCTATCTCTCAGGCCCAACTAACTGGATATAAAAAATAAGCATAAACCAAATTTGAGTGGGATTTTAATTATTTTTTTTGGCTGCAGATACGAAAAAGTTCATATCGGATGCTATATCTATATGGGGACTAGGCCCAAAAATGGACCGATCCTGACTATGTTTGGTAAAGTCTCTTGTATTTTGCAAAAATATATACAAACAAAATTTGAGAAAAATCAGTGCAATATTTTTGTTTTTGGATAGATTTAAGTGAAGATCGGGAAGCAGCTGTATATGGGGCCTATGACTAAGAGTTGTCCAATAGGGATCATTTTTGGACTACTGATTAATGGATGTAATATATACATACAAACCCAATTTGACTAAGATTTGTATGATAATTTGGATATTATGGCAATATTTGTTGATTTCATAGGGGTCATTTGTATGGGGGCTAGGTCTGAACATGGACCGATTCTCACCAATTTCAATAGCGTTCATCCCATGGCCGATAAAAGATTAAATACCAAATTTCATCAAAATATATTCATACTTGCGACCTGCAGTTTGATTACAAGATTTACATGAACACACAGACGGACGGACGGACGGACATCGTTATATCGAATCAGATAGTGATTTTGATTCGATCGGTATAATTAAAGATGGGTGTAGGTCAAATATTTTTGGTTGTTACAAACAGCAGCACAAAGTCATTATACCCAAACCACATAGTGGTATAGGGTATAAAAAGGAAGTTTTAAAATATTAATTAGCTAGTCATTTTTAATTTTTCAATTTTTAATCATTTTTAATTTTGAAATTTTCAATTTTCATTTTTAATTTTTAATTTTCAATTTTTCAATTTTTAATATTTAATTTTTAATTTTCAAGTTTTAATTTTTAATTTTAGTTTTAATTTTTAATTTTCAAATTTTAATTTTTAATTTTTAATGTTTAATTTTTGATTTTTAATTTTTTATTTTTAATTTAAATTTAAATTTTTAAATTTTAATTTTTAATTTTTAATTTGTAATTTTTAATATTTTATTTTTCATTTTTAATTATTAGTTCTTAGTTCTTAATTTTTAATTTTCATTTTTCAATTTTCAATTATCAATTTTCATATTTCATTTTTAGTTTTTAATTTTTCATTTTTCTCTTTTCATTTTCCATTTTTCACTTTTAATTTTTCATTTTCCAGTTTTAATGTTTCAATTTTCATTTTTCAATTTTCATTTTTCATTTTTAATTTTTAATTTTTCAATTTTCATTTTTCAGTTTTCATTATTCAATTTTAATTTTCCATTTTTCAGTTGTCATTTTCCATTTTTCAATTTTCATTTTTCAATTTTCATTTTTCATTAGGGATTATATTTTTTCTTTCATATTGGAGATTTTTATTATTATATCGTACTACTAACATAGCTCACGGTAGTTGAGGTTGTTGGTACGATTGCATCATTTTTTGTGTGGCTTTTTTGAACTGTGAATGTTGTACAACTATTATGTTCAACCACTAAAAGTGATTCTGAGTCGATCGGTATAATAAAAGGTGGGTCTAGGTCAAATATGTTTGGTAGTTACAAACATCAGCACAAAGTCATTATACCCTGACCACATAGTGGTATAGGGTATAAAAAGGTCTGGATTGTCCGTCTTCTTTAAATAATAAACCAAAATATGGAATTTCGATTGCTTTTACTCGATATCGAAATATACAATTAAAACTGTTAAGTTTAACGGCGGCAATATTATGGTATCTAGTGAATTTTCTGGTTGCTTTCGGTATGGGTCCAATTCATGTAGTAAAAGATACTCTAATTGGAATTGGATACTGGCAAATTCTAAATGAAAAACTCAATCGTATCCATACGCCCCTGAACTGACAGTTCCAACATGACAATGACCCAAAACACACCCCCAAAGTTTTAACCGAATGGCTAAAGACCTCAATCCTATAGAAAATCTATGGGAAATTGAAGATCGAAAAATTTGGATACGAAATTACACAAACAAGACAGAACTCAGAGTGGCAAAAAATGTCAATTGATATCATCAACAATTTAATTGACTCCATGTCTCGGCGTTGTGAAGCAGTACTAAAAAATAAAGGATACCCCAGAAAGTATTGAAACCAAAAATAGAGGGAAATTATTGTTTAGTAAAAGTTTCCAATGTCCTGTCAGCGGCATAAAAATGTATAATTTCAACCTTTATTTTTTTTTTGAAATGAAGCAATTTTATGTTAATATTTTTTTCTTTTTGTTTAAATAAATAAGTTTTTAATTTTATGATACAATTTATTGGTATTGACCGCTTAAGTTGTCAAAAATATATTTCGTTAAAAGTTCCCATTGTCCATTGTCACCCACTGTATGCTTGCTTTTGTCAAATCGTGTTAAAATATTTTTTGTCAGTCCTTTTCTTAAGCGACCTTCTGATATTTACTTAATCGAAATTAGTTTATATGTATGTATTTAGAACATGTAAGCAATACCCCAATATTATAGTTAGCTTTTAACAGGTCAACAAATACTATTCAATTATGCTATTGTAAACTCATGGTGTAGGAAATCGTATTGTCGGCCTACACCGATTATAATGTTCACACCTTTTTCATTGTTTGCTAAACATTTATTGAAATAAACTATTTTATTAGGTGTTATCTTGGTTCTTTACAAATTCATAATAAATAATAAAGTCACTTAATTGAGAGTTGATGTTATGATAACAAATTTCTACACATATGTATGTACATACATGTGATGAAATGAGTTTCATCAATTTCCAAAATTTTTAATTTTTTCAACAAAAGCAATTAAGTAAACATTTACTAAAGAAATTTTATAAGTAAACCTACAGTGGTGGTCAAACAATTAGAAACGATGCTTTCGAATTCACATATGCTATCAGTGCTTTCTTATAAAGCGTCGGTGTCTTTTGTAAGTCCCGTTATATGTACAACACTGCAGTTGTATATATTGTTTGTAAGTATATTGTTGTTGTTGTTTAATTTGTTTGGATCGGATGGTAAAGTGTATGTAAGGCGGCCCCTAAATAAATCTTTGGATCCAAGATACACCATCAAGACGATCAAGCACGGATGTGGAAATGTTATGGTTTGGTTTGGGGTGCGTTTATTTGGTATGGCGTTGGTCCCATACATCGTTTAGATGGCCGAATGGACCAATACCAATATAAAAAAATATGTTGGAAAATGTAATGGAACCCTATTCGTGAATGGAAAATATGGCAGTTAAATATATTTTCTAGCAGAATTACGATCCTAAATATATATATTATTGTTATATTATATTATATATCAATCGAAAGGTCTCAAAGAGCTGTGTTCATAAAATGTTTGAAGTTATAGGGTGAAAATATTCAAAAAAGGGGAACAATGGAGAAATATTCTCACGCTATGACCTGAAAGAAGTCAATAGTTGCAATTTTTTGCGATTTACGAAGGGCTGACTTTGAGACCTTTCGATTGATGTATAAGATAAGGTTGCTCTTAATTCAGAATATATAAAAAAATACACTTTTCTAAAAAAGTGCAAATAAAGTGCGACATTTTTTGTCCGAAAAGAAAACGGCATAAGTTTGACTTATAGTTATTTAAACGTACATATATATTTAATTTGAGGTATATGGAAGCAGTACTGATAATACATATTAAACGTAACGTGGTGTTTTTAATTGTATGACCACTTTATCTCAAGTCTATATGGATATTTTCTTAAAATGTACCAAGAGTTAAGTTACATACCTGTTTAGCGTAAGCATAACTTAATGTCTCCGAAACACGCTTTCCTTCATCATAACATGCCCTTGGCCCTATAGGATTGACATGACCCCAATATGTTTCCGGTTGAGGATGAACTGTAGGATCACCATACACCTCTGAGGTGCTTGCTATTAAAACTTTGGCCGCAACGCGTTTCGCTAGGCCCAACACATTTATGGTGCCCATAGTATTCGTCTTAATAGTCTTCACCGGATTAAACATGTAGTGTGGTGGCGATGCCGGTGAAGCTAAGTGATAGATTTCATCTACCTCTATCATCAGCGGATTCACAATATCGTGATGCATTAGCTCAAAATTTTCATGACCCAACCAATGTTCTACATTACGTTTGCGTCCAGTGAAGAAATTATCCACGACTATGACTTCGTGACCCGCCAACATAAGCTTATCCACTAAATGGGAACCAACAAAGCCAGCTCCACCGGTTATCAATATCCGTTTACGATTTTTATAATTTAAATACATTACTTTCGGATATTTTCTGGGAGTGTTCGATTGTAAGGCACGCATATCATCTTGTAATTTGTTCAACTCCGCCATTGTTCGCTCCAGTTCTAAACGTTGTTGTTGTATCAGTTTTTGTTGCTGCTCATAAATAGCCATCAAATCGTGACGCTCCTCGACCGTTGGGCCATTTGTGACACGTAGTTTCTCCCTGAGTTCGGCTAAATCTTTATACGAAAGAGTTTTAAAGAAGACTGCAATCAAAATACAAATGCTAACAATTAGTAGAATTGATTTCCATCTTTTTTTCGTTACTGCAGTTGTCCACATTACGACTAGTTCATATGTTGTGTACAGTGCAATGCCGTTGTTTTTCTGTTTAATATTAAACACAGTGTTATTAATATGGTGGGATTTTCTAAGCGTTATTTAAACGTGTCGGTTTTGATTAAAGCTGTTGTTGTTTGAAAACAAGTTGTATTTTAGTTCGGTGGTTAAGTTATACCGTGGTATTTGGCATTTGAATCTATAATTTTTATTTATCATTATCAGCTTAAGAATCTAACAGCTGTTTTGTTGCTTTGTTTTTCTTCTTGGTATTGCTGTTGTAGTTGTAGCCATTAGAGCAGCTGTACGTAGTAAACTAATGTTATGGGAGACATCTAGTTGTAAAATTTGTAGCTTAGTCACAACATATATTTGTAGTGGAAATAAATATGTTTTTTAAAATAATATTACGATTTTTATGATAATTTACGTTAAATTCGAATTTAACATTTATATCAGTTGCGTGCTATTGGAACTTTAGACTTTATTTGAATTTATTTTTAATTTTGACTTCAAAATTCACACATATTAAAATTTATTTACATATGTATTACGTTATAAGTAGCAGTACAAATAATATATTTGGCCTTAAGGGTATTTAAATTTTGTAACTAATTATAACAAAAAATATATGCGTCGCATCACAATTATCAAAAAAAAAAATCATGTGAGTCCGATCACAGGGAAGATGTGTAAACATCTAGTAATTAAAAAATTTTTTATGTCATTTTTTAAAATCAAAGAGAAAGCGTCATCTATTTATCGCTTATAGCAAAAACTGTTTCAGCTAATTCAACAACCCTTTGCTGTAAAACGTTAAAAATATCCCAATATAAACGTATATAAGTGATACATAGATGACGCTTTTAAAAAATTGGAATGAAAAAAACAATGTTATATCATAATTTTTTCACCAATACAATCATAAGTCACACAGCGTTATCTGCTTCAGCTCACACCGATATGAGTTACGCTGTTTTTGTGATTGTATTGTGAAATAGAAATTTACCCCCCTGCGCGTATAGATGTTTACACATCAAAAACTCGACTTAGATTTTAGATTGCGTTATATTAAACGATGAAAATGTATTTTTGATGTGTAAACATCTATACGCGCAGGGGGGTAAATTTCAAAAACAGCGTAACATGTAAGCATAACGTGAGCGTAACATGTGAGTCGTAATAGTGTGTTTACATCTGAGGAAAATCTAGTAGATTTAATTGAAATCTATTTCAAAATCTATATAACTTTTTTGACATTTCCACAACAATAAACATCTGATTAAAATAAAACATATATACTAGAAATACCTAAAATGAACAAAACAATAGGAAAATGGAAATATGGAAAATTATAAAAAGGAACAGATTTTATAATTATATAATCCATCAAAACTGAAAAAGCACTAACTGAAATAGAAATTTTGCGAAAAAAAAACATCAGCATTTGTTAAATGTATTGTTTGAACAACAAAAACAATTCATTTTCCACAATTATTATTTAGTAGATTGGAATGGGCACATGTCAGTATAAAAAGTTATAACTTTTCAATTACTAAATATTTTTTTATTATAGATTTGTAATTTTTTTGTTAATAATTAATATTTTATTTCCTTTTTATTCAACTTGTTTGCTTTGAAAATTAAAAATGAAAAATAAAAAATGAAAAAACAAATGAAAAATAAAAAATGAAAGATGAAAAATGAAAAATTAAAAATGAAAAACGAAAAATGAAAAATGAAAAATAAAAAATGAAAAATTAAAAATGAAATTAAAAATGAAAAATAAAAAATTAAAAATAAGAAATGAAGCATGAAAAATAAAAAATGAAAAATGAAAATAAAAAACGAAAAATTTAAAAATGAATAATGAAAAAAAAAAAATTAAAAATAAAAAAATGAAAAATAAAAAATGAAAAATGAAAAATAAATTAAAAATGAAAAAAAAAATTAAAAACGAAAAATGAAAAATAAAAAATGAAAAATGAAAAACGAAAAATGAAAAATGAAAAATAAAAAAATAAAAAATGAAAAATTTTAAAAAAATTAAAAATGAAAATTAAAAAAAAATTAAGAATAAAAATGAAAAATAAAATATGAAAAATGATATATAAAAAATTATAAAAAAAATAAAAAGGAAAAATGGAAAATAAAAAATGAATAATAAAAAATAAAAACTAAAAAATTAAAAATGAAACATGAAAAATAAGAAATGAAAAATGAAAAACTAAAATTAAAAATGAATAATGAAAAATAAAAAATGAATAATGAAAAATAAAAAATGCAAAATAAAAAATTAAATATAAAAAATGAAAAATTTAAAATTAAAAATAAACAAGTAAGAAAATTATAGTCGGTCTAGACCGACTATACGATACCCTATACCATGCGTTTAGAGACCCTATCACTTAGGCCCAACTAACTGGACATAGAAAATAAGCAAAAACCAAATTTGAGTGAGATTTTTATTAATTTTTTTGGCTGCAGATATGAAAAAGTTCATATCGGATGCTATATCTATATAGGGACTTGGTCCAAAAATGGACCGATCCTGATCATGTTTGGTAAAGTCTCTTGTATTTTGCAAAAATATATACAAACAAAATTTGAGAAGAATCAGTGCAATATTTTTGTTTTTTAATAGATTTAAGTGAAGATCGGGAAGCAGCTCTATATGGGGTCAAAGGGATCATTTTTGGACTACTCATTAGTGGATGTAATGAACGCATACAAACCCAATTTGAGTAAGATCTATATGACAATTTGGATCTTATGGCAATTTATGTCGATTTCATATGGGTAATTTGTATGGGGGCTAGGTCTGAACATGGACCGATTCTAACCAATTTCAATAGCGTTCATCCCATGGCCGATAAAAGCTTATATACCAAATTTCATCAAAATATATTCATATTTGCGACCTGCAGTTTGATTACAAGCTTTACATGGACACACAGACGGACGGACGGACGGACGGACATTGTTAAATCAACTCAGAAAATGATTCTGATTCGATCGGTATAATTAAAGATGGGTCTAGTTCAAATATTTTTGGTTGTTACAAACAGCAGCACAAAGTCATTATACCCAAACCACATAGTGGTATAGGGTATAAAAATGAATAATAAAAAATTAAAACTAAAAAATTAAAAATGAAACATGAAAAATAAGAAATGAAAAATGAAAAACTAAAATTAAAAATGAATAATGAAAAATGAATAATGAAAAATAAAAAATGCAAAATAAAAAATTAAATAAAAAAAAATGAAAAATAAAAAATTAAAAATAAACAAGTAAGAAAATTATAGTCGGTCTAGACCGACTATATGATACCCTATAACATGCGTTTAGAAACCCTATCTCTTAGGCCCAACTAATTGGATATAGAAAATAAGCAAAAACCAAATTTGAGTGAGATTTTTATTAATTTTTTTGGCTGCAGATATGAAAAAGTTCATATCGGATGCTATATCTATATAGGGACTTGGTCCAAAAATGGACCGATCCTGATCATGTTTGGTAAAGTCTCTTGTATTTTGCAAAAATATATACAAACAAAATTTGAGAAGAATCAGTGCAATATTTTTGTTTTTTAATAGATTTAAGTGAAGATCGGGAAGCAGCTCTATATGGGGTCAAAGGGATCATTTTTGGACTACTCATTAGTGGATGTAACGAACGCATACAAACCCAATTTGAGTAAGATCTATATGACAATTTGGATCTTATGGCAATTTATGTCGATTTCATATGGGTAATTTGTATGGGGGCTAGGTCTGAACATGGACCGATTCTCTCTAATTTCAATAGCGTTCATCCCATGGCCGGTAAAAGCTTATATACCAAATTTAATCAAAATATATTTATATTTGCGACCTGCAGTTTGATTACAAGGTTTACATGGACACACAGACGGACGGACGGACATTGTTAAATCAACTCAGAAAGTGATTCTGATTCGATCGGTATAATTAAAGATGGGTCTAAGTCAAATATTTTTGGTTGTTACAAACAGCAGCACAAAGTCATTATACCCAAACCACATAGTGGTATAGGGTATGAAAATGAAAATTGAAAAATAAAAAATGAAAAATAAAAAATGAAAAATGAAAAAAGAAAAATAAAAATTGGAAAATGAAAAATGAAGAAAGAAAAATAAAAATTGGAAAATAAAAAATGAAAAATTAAAATTAAAAAATTAAAAATTAAAAATGAAAAATAAAAAATTAAAAATTAAAAAAGAAAAATGAAAAATAAAAAATGAAAAACGAAAATAATAATAAATAATAATAAATATTTTTATATTAACAGAGCCCCTGCAGTTGATTGCTATAAGTGATACGCCTTCTGTTTGATTTTAAGAAAGTGCTATAAAAAAATCTTTATCTTTAATTACTAGATGTTTACACATCTCCCCTGCGATCGGACTCACATGATTTTTTTTTAAACAGGCATTTAAAGAAAACTATAATAATGAGAAGTTTCTTCTACGGAACCCTCGCCATCACTCTCCGTTCCGCTTAAAATTGGATCCTCTGATTCAGGGCAGTAATGCTCAACAATATCATCATCGGTAGCAGTAACATTTCCAGTAACTTTGTTTGCTTTTTACCACGCTTTGTAATCTACGTCAATTAGTTTATTATTTCATTTATACAATTACTATGTCATCTTCTCCTTCCCATTCGGAATATTGACCAAATCCAGTTTTATTGAATCAATTCGCTATATTTTGATTACTGACACCAATATTCCAAACTTTTGTTACATGATTAGTGCAATCCAAAAGTGTAATAGCAGTGTGATTTTCATTTGCCTCTATGCTACGATAGATAACTTTGAAGTTTTGAATTATTTCCTAATGAAGCGGTTGCAATTTGGCTTTCAGCTTGCTTTGTACGTCTTTTGGATGTGCTGAACAATTATGAGTAGACAAATGAGTAAAATAAATTTTTTCGGCCAGTACTTTGAAAGTTTTATCCAATTTTGAAACCCATTGTTCAAAAAATTTGCTCTGTCGTACAGGCCTTGAAGTTTGCTTTATACTGTATGGGTAACCACTTGGCACGACGAAAGCACCGAGGTTTGGCACTTTTTCTTTTTATATTCAATAGAATTTAAAGTTTTTCCGATCCATCCATATATTCTGTTTAGTCCGCATTAAAAACATTGCGTTCACAGAACTTTTGTAATAAATTCGGCAAAACGTCATTTTTCCATTTTTCGCAGCCTATTTCACTAACGTCATAGCTTTCGCCGTACGGTTTTTATAACCCACACCTACAAATTTTTTGTGTACGTTTTTTTTTTGAACGTTGCATCAATTGAACCTTTTGTCAATGCCTCTGCCTACATTTATCAACACAACCTGGCAAACACATAAAGTGATCATCGCATGCTTTGCACAGTTTATAGTGCGTTTAAATCTAAGCAAAATCTAGTATATACGAGATTTCGAAAACAATCTAGCTCATTTTTACTAGATTTCCCATACAAAACGAAATCTAGCTCGTTACTAGATTTTAGCAAAATCCCACTAAATCTTATCGAACTTGGGCACTACCAAATGATACTAGTGTGTATTTTAATTACTTAATTATTGTGACTGAAAACGACATTTAACATCAAAAACAAAAGCAAACAAGTTGAACAAGAAGGAAATAAAATATCTTATATATTAAAAGAATTTATGAAATCTAGTCAGTCAGTCTGGCCGTTCTATCCGGTATAGATTTTGAAATAGATTTCAACTAAAATCTACTAGATTTTCCTTAGATGTACACGCACTATTACATATATTTATATATAATTTGAAAATATTTGTAGCTCACAAAATAAATGTAGATGTCGCTAGTGTCTGTCTAGAATGATTAGACGGTGATGCTTTGCATCTCCATCGCCTTCTCCTTTAATGTTGCTCCAGATATATGCATGTTTTGATTTTGAGCTGCTGCAAACAATCGAGGACTATTTTTTTTTCGATATTTTGAAATACTGGACGAATCCAAATTCAAACGACATGCTAACCGGGTTACCATTTTTTCTTTGATACACTTTGATATCTTTTTCTTCAATCTACAAACATTTCAAATACCATTTTATTTACATATATCATCAAGAGCAACTGACACATATGCATAGAGCTGACACGCAAATAAAAGGAAGCATTTGATGTACAAAAAGGGGTTTCCCCGAGTAAAAAATACAAAATCTAAATAAACAAGCAAATAACGGCTTCCTAGAAAAATGCAAAGCGAAATTGCTCGAAATTCAGCATTATTGCTTCGAGTTATAGAGAATTGAACGTATTTATTATATTAACGCTACTGCCATACGATTTCGAGTTATGGAAGTTCGACTGTATATTGAATATATCTGAAAATTATAAACATACGCTCGTTCTGGCGACTTAACATTCAAATTGACTATAATATTAGAATGAAACATAGCTAAGAAATCGGTATGCAACGTTATTCTAATTTGCAAGGACTATATCGGTGGTATAGAGGTAAAACTTATATGCTTTTCTAATTTTTTTTTAATGAGTTATGCCCTTACTTCTATACCGACGAATATAAATATATAGTTTAACCATTTTAACAAAATTTAGGTCATAATCCGACTAAATAATGTTATTGTTTAATTCGTGTCTAAGTACGTTTTAAATACAACTCTATATAATGATACCATTTTCTACAGCTCGCCATAAAAGTATAAACAAGCTGTCAAAAAGCGAATAAAAAAATATTGTTGGAAAATTTATTAAAATCCTTAAAAATCTATTTATAACTGATTCGTAATATTCAGAATGGAGCGTGTTTTTATAAAAACACAAAATGTTTAACAACAATTAGTGTTATAACAAAAAAAACTAATTTTTGTCTCCAAGGGGCTGGCTTGTGTAAAAAAAACAAAGAACGGAGATAGAAAAAACTGAATGCGTGTCTTTTGTATCGATAAATTAGGCTAAAAGAGGAATATTTGAAACAAAATACAAAATTTACGATAACATCAACGTTCTACATGAGTAACTTGTGTGGCACTTTGTGTTCAGTTTTTAACAATACGACCTGTAACATTTAGGCAGCAATAGCATGTATTGTTTACAATGTTTGTTGCCGGTGCTCCTATTACCAAAGCCCACCAATCCTGCTCTAATGGAAACGCATGTGATGTTTATAGTGCTCTATTTAATTGGTTTCTTCTTGGAGCGCAAACCCTGCACCATTTGTAGTCTGGTGTTTTTGACAGCTGTTTTTCTTATTTGTTACAGTGGTGTCGGCAATTGCATCTTTTGGGGCAATTGCGAAGGACATCAATGTGAAAATGGCTAAAAAGGATTGTGTTAAGATGGAAACATTGATATACGTACATATTTTGCTCAAAAAAAGAAAAAAATAAGCCAGGCAACGGGTGAATAAAAATAAAAATTAAGTAGAGTCGAAAAAAATAAAAATAAAGGTAAGCGAAATTGTTCAATTGGAACAATTTTGAAAATGTAGTTAATATAAATAATATAGAAGTAATTATAGGCATGTATTTTAATATGTTAAGGTCCTTAAATACGTTCATACCAACGTATTTGTCCCTATGGTTGTATTATATATATATGTGTTTAAGTTTCTGTGTTTTAGAATTCTCTAATTATGGTTTTAATGTCATGTACTTTTCAATAATTTTCATCATCCAACGTTTCGCTGATATTTTTCCAGCCTCTTCAGGGACTATATTTTATTAAATAAATAATTTTTTGTAAAATTTTACACTTAATTTTCAAAAATAGTAATTGTTTTACACAGTACATATAATACGACATAAAACACATTTAATTTAAAAAATAATTGCAAATAAAAATTAAAAATATCACAGTAAAAGTTTTTCTAACGCTACTTATCACAGTTTTGGCCTTCTACTATATATGTACATACATATGTGTATGTTTGCACAATATTGAAAACTTAGTACAAAAAATTAGCAACTGGTAAATCTAGCTGACCACAAATAAATGATGTGCATTTTATGCAAAAATTCTAGTTTTTATTTAAAAAAACAAGTTATTAACTTAACGTCTGATTAGCGTTGACTTTAGTTTTTTCTTTCTTTTTAAATAAAAGTCAGTGTTATTAATATATATAAATTTTGCTGCATCGATGCCACTAAGCTTAGTATGTATTCAAATTCGAAAGTCCAAGAAATACGTCCATGTAAATGCTTCGCCCTTGCGCAGTACTTTAGTTAAATATGTTTAAAAAAATATTGTCGTTTTAAAAAGGTTTTTGATCTGGCAATAATTAGTTGTTTAGGGATTTAAGGTTGTTACTACTGAACAAGTTTCACATTATACTGTTAAATTAATTTCTTCTCTTTTTCTTTTAGAAAAAAAAAAACAACCCCAAATAGAATCATAGTCTTCTTAGATGTCAAGTGCTTTTGATAATTATGGCATGTATAAATTAAAAATACGCTTTTCATACGAAAATATATGACACCATATTATAATTTACAAGTATTATCGATAAAAATTAAACAAGGCCTGGTCTACGATTTAAAATTAATTTTAATTATAAAAAACAAAATAATATATAAAAATGAGTGGTTGTTTTTATTTAAACGAATGATATAAATTATAACGACAAAATATACATATATGTATGTATATTTATATATGTACATATATTGGATAAGATTTTGGGTTTTGTTTGTGTTCTTATGAGATTTTGTAAATATTAATTAGTAATTAATCAAAAACAAAATTTTATATACTTTTAAATATTTTTAAGTATTTTTTTTTTATTAATTTGTATTATGATATAAATAATAAACACTATAGTCAACAAATTTGAAAAAAGAAACAATAAAAATTGCAAAAAATAAGTTTTCTTATCACTCTTCTTTCTCTTCAGTGAAACCACAATTTATTTTTCTTATATACAAATATTTTTTATTTTATTTTAAAAAATTTCTTTAAAAAAAAATATTCAAATTCCTTTTACAAGATTTTTACAATTTAACAACAAATACTTTTTCGTTTTATAGAGATTCACAAAAAAATTACATTAATAACATTTATACAAAAAAAATTGGATTGGTTATAAAATTGTAGACGAAAAAAAGATGATAAACTTTTTATAAATTAACATTTTTACTTTATTTATTGTGATTTTTACCAATTACTTTATATTTTTACAATTAACCAAACACAAAAATAAGGTAAAATTTATACATGTTTTAAAAACATTACAGCTGTCATGAATATAGTTTTATATTCACATTTATAAGTTATTTAAAGATGATAGAAAAATAGCAGCAAACATCACAGATGATTTAATACAATCAAACGGTTAGACGGAACGTGGCTGGACAACTGTGAAAAGAAATAAAAAGAAAAAAAAAATTCTAAAAATTATTCAATAAAATTTCTTTTTATGGAATTGTACTATTCTTCAGAAAAGAAATTGAAATATGAGACCAAACATCATTCTATTCAAAATTGTTTAATTTGTTTTCTTTTTTTTAAAGTAACGTACAATTTTCATTTTTCAATTTCCCTTTTGCTTTAACATTTATAAAACTTACAATGTGGTCTCTCAGACTCTTCAGCTGTTTGAGCTGATGATGATTGATCTTCCTGGGCTGACATATCATTTTGAGCTTCCATCATGGGTACAGGAATGCTAACGGGTTGAGCTAAACTACGACCCCAGCCGGGATGTACCATGGGCAAACGTTGTTCAGGCATTGGTGGTGTCATGGTATCACGGGGTTGTTCAGGTAGAGGTTGAAGAATAAGTCTTTGAATGGGCATGGGAATGTCTTGCATGCGGGCTTGACGTTCAGCATTTTGTTGTTGTTCAGATTGTTGTTGAGGTTTCATTTGTTGTTGTTGTTGTTGCTGTTGATTATTTAGAGGAATATCATTATCATCATTGTCATCATCATCTTCGTTACTGTTGCTATTATCCTCTTCATCATCAGAATCGTTGGTCAGCAGGCGGAATTCTTCATTGATGCGCTTCTCGGTCAAACGTTGAATATTGTTCAAATCTTCAGCAGTAATGCCGGCACGTTCTAAAGCCAAACCTAAGGGCATACGTTGGATCTAGAAAAGAATTAAAATTTTTTTTTTTTTTAAAATTGATATTCTTAAAATAAAACAATTTTAATATTTAGCTGAGAAACTTTGATGTTTATTTAAAAATTACCTGGAAGAATGGCAGATCTTGACGTTGTTGTTGTTCTTGTTGTTGTGGTGAAAGTTGTTGAGGTTGAGGTTGTTGCTGTTGTTGAACTGGAACTTGTTGTTGAACAGAAATTTGTTGAGGTACATCGTTTGCAACATGGATCATGTCACGCATAGGAATTTGATGGAATTGTATACGTACAACACGTTGTTGTTGCTCAGGATGGGGAGCTTGCATCTCTTGTGGTGGCATTGGAGGACGCATGGGTAATTGTTGGAATGGTGGTGGTGGTGGAGGCATTTGACGCAAGAAAGCAGATTGTGGTTCTTGGTGGCGTGGAGGCATCATTGATTCCATACGTTGGGGCATCATAGGTTCCATACGTTGAGGCATATGGGTCAAGGGGAAACGTTGGGGAATAGCTCCAAATGGTATGGGTACACGTTGGAAGGGAATAAACATGGGACGAATAGATTCGACATCTTCATTATCTTCATCATCTTCTTCGCGATTGTTATTTTTGGCAGACTCTTGATCCTTCTTCTCATTGCCACCTTCGCAAAAGATTGAAATACGTTCACCGGTAATGCGGGCCTTCTTGGGATCAGTGGTCAAATTCATACCGAAGGGCAGAGCAACAGTTTTCGAGGGCGAGTCAACAATTTCTTCGGCATGTTTACGTTCTACAACACAATTCATGCGAGATCTGTACGAAATTTTAAGTATTTATAATAAGTAATTCTTTCTGAAAATCCAATTTATGCTTACTTTTTGTTATTTTGCAATAAAGCGGCAGCCAAATCGCTTAAATCCAATTCTAAGGGAATTTTAGCATGATGTTGTTGCATTTCTTCGGCTTCTGCACTGTCCCCATAGTTTTCGTTCAAGTTGGTCTCATCTTCAGCGGGTTTGGGTTCAGTTCTATGTGGTTTTTGTTCTACTTTCTTTATGGGCTGCTCTTTATCAAGATTTTGTAAATCAACATTGTCGCTTTCACGACCCAATAAAGCTTCAGCACGGGGAAGTTCCTAAAATAATTAAACGAAATAAAATCAATTAATAAAATCTGCAGGTAAATAAGAATAAATTAAGCAAAAACAGAAAAAAAAACAAAATAACAATGTGTTTCAATACAAAGTTAGTTGAATAAATACTCAGTCGAATCAAAAACATAAGATAATTTAAATGAACTACTAATTGTTGGTTTATTTATTTCATTTATTTTTTATTATTAAAGTATGAATATCTTTCTTCTTTAAAATCTTTTAATAGCTCAGGTTTATTAAAGAAAACTATCCAGTAAGCAATTGAGTTAATTAAATACCTATTTTTGTATCTTAAGTTCTAAAAAAACATGTCTATAAGATGGATTTTTCTTTTGAGTCCGATTTTTAATTATTTTCTGAGCCTTATTTATTGACTTATGAAGTACTAGAAAAATGCTTATTTAAGTAATAATGTTTCATTCCAAATTTACTCATTGAAAAATATTTATAAAAAAGATTATTGCCGGTTTTCTCAATGTATCGTCAAACTGGCTGTTACTTAACCAGGACATAAATTTATTGTACCGATAAACTGCCTGTTAACAATTTTGGTTTTCTCAATGTGCCGACAAAAACATTATTATTATCAGTCGGCAATGCCTCTCAAAATACGTATGAAAGTTGGGAGAAATTTTTTCAATTGGCAATGCCTCTCAAAATTGATATGAAAGTTGGGAGAATAATTTATCTGTACGATAAATAAATAATTGGCAGATGAGTGCCGGTTAGCTTTGCGACAAAATAAAAGCAAACCAGACATTGAGAAAACCGAATTTCTTTAATCGGCAGTTTCTCGTTGGGATAAAAGATAATCGCCTATTGAGAAAACGGGCATATGTATTTTAAAATCATTAACTTGTAATGATTTTTACCCATTTTGATCCGCTAAAATCTTGTATACCAAATTTTATCAAGAGACTTAAAAAGCTGAAATGCTTCATCAAAAAATACCCCAATAGAGATTTTATTATATATTCAGTTTGTATTCTTCATAATTATTTTTAAAAGAGCGCCACATTTATTTATTGACCTGATTTCAAGACAATTAGGTGGATATGGCAAAAATCAAGTCAAAAAAGGATATACCTCATGCAGCCGTGTGCATGGTAAAAGTATCTTCTCCAGGAACTTTTCAATCAATAAATCAGTATTTATCATAGTTTTTCTTATGTACGAACAACTCCTGTTGCCGCAAGAGCATGTCAAACTATTTTTTTTGTTTTATTTTGTGTTCTAAATTTTTCCTCTTCCATCCTCTTCCATGGCAGTAGTCAGCCAGGACACGTATGATTCCTCATCTATGATTTAACGTTCATATCTTGTTACAAAATTGTGTTCAAATTACCCCTACTATTTATGTTGCCGCCGACACAAGTCAAGTCGACGGCATAATAATGGCATTGTCTTAGGCATTATTGACAGATATTGATTGCAATTGTTAGCCACTTGGCGACTTTCAGGCGTGATTGTGTTGAAGTCACTCTGTTTTTGCCGACACAGTCTTTGACAACGACTCAAAACAAAATTTGTTGCCGTTAGACCAACAAAATTATATAAGAACAAAAAAACTCTTAACCGTTTGAATTAATAATTGCGAAATTTAAATGTAAACCAACAAAGGCTTTCCAAGTAGATCAACTCCTAATAATAACGACCGTCAAAATTGAATTCCATTGGACCACCAATCAAAGATAGAGATGGTTAGCCACTCTCTCGTTCTGTCATTTCAAACTTAATAAAAAGTGGGCATGTGACTCTTTCCAACACATCGAGTGCCTCCTCTAAAATTTTGGGTTATGATAATCCCAACAATTAATTGGTATCACCCTCTTGCCAAGAACTACAAACAAGAGAAACACTCCTTTTCTGCACGAATAATTTGTTCAAACAAGAATTCAGCAATAATTAAAAAAAAAAAAAAAAAATTTAATGATTTTAGGTAATAAGAGCATAAAACAACTATTTCGATATACACATTTTGGATTTATTCGAGGAAAGAAACTTGACGGCAAACTAATTTAAAAGCTGTACGATTGCATGGATTATACAGCACATTATTAGAGAAAAATGTTGCTAGAACAAGTCAATGGTGGAAATTCTATAACAAACAAGTAAGTAAATTATAGTCGGTCTAGACCGATTATACGATACCTTATACCATGCGTTTAGAGACCCTATCTCTTAGGCCCAACTAACTGGATATAGAAAATAAGCATAAACTAAATTTGAGTGGGATTTTTATTAATTTTTTTGGCTGCAGATATGAAAAAGTTCATTTCGGATGCTGTATCTATATGCGGACTAGGTCCAAAAATGGACCGATCTTGATCATGTTTGGTAAAGTCTCTTGTATTTTGCAAAAATATATACAAACAAAATTTGAGAAGAATCAGTGCAATACTTTTGTTTTTTGATAGATTTAAGTGAAGATCGGGAAGCAGCTCTATATGGGGCCTATGACTAAGAGTTGTCCCATAGGGATCATTTTTGCACTACTCATTAGTGGATGTAATAAACGCATACAAACCCAATTTGAGTAAGATCTATATAACAATTTGGATCTTATGGCAATTTATGTCGATTTCATAGGGGCCAAACCACATAGTGGTATAGGGTATAAAAACCAACTGTGTTTTGAAGCTATAACTCTATCAAATACAGTTGACGGTGATGGATGTGAGATACATTTTGCAAATCATGTTTTGATGATTGACATTCAAATTCGTTAGATGGTTTGGACATACATATATATTAATATTTAGTGATGAAAGCCATGTTGGCCCATTTGGTTATTGAAGTGCGCCCTTATTATCCGCTTGTGATGATAGTTGCTAAATGAGGTTTTTATTTTTTTGCTTAAATTTTGATTATTTGTTTTATGGACTTTAAAACATGTTTGTTTTATAAAAAGGTGATTTTTTAAGAGCTATAGGAAAGTTTTCAAAAAAAAAAACACATAAAATTCAGAAAAATGCATGAAATCTTTATTTGAATCGATAGTACGGTCCATATAATTTAACGTTTGAAGATTATTTCATGCAAATGTTGACCGTGACTGCGCCTCAAATGGTCCATCCGCTTAGTCCAGTTTTTCATACTCTTTCCAACATTTCGGCCGGTATCTCACGAATAAATGCTTCAATGTTGTCTTCCAATGCGTCAATTGAAGCGGGATTGTCTGTATAGACATGAGTCTAAAGGCGTTAAATCGCACGATATAGGCGGCCAATTGACGGGTCCCGAACGTGAAATAAAATGTTCACCGCTCGCCTCTCAATAAGTCCATTGTTGCGCGTGCTGTGTGGCATGTGGTACCGTCTTGTTGAATCCACATGTCATGCAAGTCAAGCTCTTGCATTTTGGGCAAAAAAAAGTTGGATATCATCTCTCGGTAGCGCTCACCATTCACAGATACGTTACGATTCGCATCATCTTTGAAGAACAGTGGGTCGATTAAACTGACCATAAAATGGAAGAAGCGCGCGATGAACTTTCTTAAAAGAGCACGCAATTTGATAATAAAATGCAATAACTTGCAAGCGTTGTTCGTTTGTAAAACGATTCTTGGTTAAATTATAGACCAAACTGAAGATGTTTGACAATGAAACAAAACACGAAACGTGCGTCAGCTGTTTAAACCAGTGTTGCCAAAAAGATAATAGCTAAAAATCACCCTTTATATGTTAATTTTTTATGTTTTAATTTCTTTTGGATTACATGTTTGTTCGGATCTTAAAATATACTTAGGATTTTTGTGTGTCCTATTTTACACGATTTTGTATACACGATTTTCTTTGGAACGTATCTACCGTGTAAAAAAAAGTTGGTTGTAATAAATATTGTCAATAACTCGAGCAATTGAGATTTGAACTTGAGAAATACTTCATTCAAAGTGCCTCTGAAACTACTAATTTTTAATGCTGTTATAAATTTTTTGGCTGCAGATATGAAAAAGTTCATGTCGGAAGCTGTATTTATATGGGGACTAGGCCAAAAAATGGTCCGATCCTGACCATCTTTGGTGAAGTCACTTATATTTTGAAAAAATATATACAAACCAAATTTGAGAAAAAGCTGTGCAATATTTTTGATAGATTTAAGTGAAAATCGGGAAGCAGCTTTATATGGGGGCTATGACAAGGAATTGCCATATGGGGTTTATTTTTGGACAACTGATAAATGGATGTAATAAACACACACAAACCCAATTTGATCGAGATCTATATGATAATTTGGATCTTATGGCAATTTAAGTCGATTTCATAGGGGTCATTTGTATTTGGACTAGGTCTGAACATGGACCGCATTTCACCAATTTTAAAAGCGTTCATTCTATGGCCGATAAAAGCTTATATACCCAAATTTCATTAAAATATATTCATATTTGCGACCTGTAGTTTGATTACAAGGATTACATGGACACACAGAGTCGATCGGTATAGTAAAAAGTGCGTCTAGGTGAAATATTTTTGGTTGTTAAAGAGATCAGCATAAAGTCATTATACTCTGACCACATAGTGTGCAGAGGATATATATCAGTTTGTCATTGCGCGTGTAACGCAGCGAAAGAAGAATTTATTCTTGATCCTTATAACAACTCGAGTCGATATAGCTATGTCCGTCTGTCCGTCCGTCTGTCTGTTGAAATCACGCTCATTCACAAAATAAACCATTGACCCGGATAAATATTATTTCGAACAGCTTCGTATTTAAAATTAGGTAAATCGGGCATCATTGTACCAAGATAGGACTTTAAATATGGAGACATCTTTACAAAATTATATAAATTCCGTGTCTTGGTTGTAATCTATAATATTAATAGGCTAGGCGATTTCTTGTGACTGATGTTTTGTTCTACCGTTTTATCCCGATTTTGACCAAACTTATGATATTTAAAAGGTATTTCTTTTTAGCCGATTTGCAGATTTACAGATTTTCAAATTTTTTCCTTTATTTTGAGTAAATTGCATTTAAAGTTGCTACTAACACATACATAAAATTATACAATGCTATGTGTGTATTTATTAAATTTGTTAATGTGTTTGTAATAAAAATGAGTTTGTTTTTTGTGTTGATTTGTGCATTGGCTATAATTGATTAGCATACCTTTAGGGTCTTTATTTAATGAAAAAATAAAATTTCCTTGAATTTGAACTCGAATTTCGAGGGCTGGAATCTGCTAGTAACTTATTATTAAGTTTATCAAATTGTTTACTTTTCCCAATATTTTGTTTAAGTTCGTTATAAATAGTGCAATTAGTCCAGATATTAATATCAGAGTTCAGAAAAAAACACACACTGAATAAAAAACTCGTACATATATGTAAACAAACATAACTTAGACCAACACACACATATTTTTATTTTCATACCAATTATGTTTGTTTTTAAATTTTCTTCGGTGCCCAACACAACCATGACTGTGTTCGTTTTAATATTTCGTTATTTACACGAACATTTTTGTATCACATACTTTTTGTTTCAATCACACATAAAGCACACATTTTTGAGTGTTGCTTTATTTGAAGTTCGTGTTCTGGTACGTGTAGTGAAAAAAAACACAGAACATGTACAATAAACAGGTTCGAGTTCAGTTATATTTTAAGTCGTGTTGTGGCTCGTGTAGTAAGAAAAAACACAACATGTACAATAAACAGGTTCGAGTTCAGTTATATTTTAAACACGACTTAAAACACGACTTAAAATATAACTGAACTCGAACCTGTTTATTGTACATGTTGTGTTGTGTTATATTAAAACGAACACAGTCATGGTTGTGTTGGGCACCGTAGAAAATTTAGAAACGCACATAATTGATATGAAAATAAAGATATGTGTTTGCTGTTTTTGAACAGAACATTGTGTGTTTCATGTGTGTATTTTCTGAACCTTGATTAATATACATAATCGTATACCCCAGGTGGAGGGTATCAAATATTCGGCATAGGCATTTAACACTTTAACTTTTATTTAATTTTTTTTTTGATATGTTGATATCAATTTGTAATTATTTTTTGTATAAACTTCATGTCTCTTTGATATTGTGAAAGTTAGAAAATGATAACAACGTTATTAATGATATTCTTGAAAGTTGTTTAAAATCACATCCAAAGAAGTTGTTACTTTGTAAGTAATTTTTGCTGGGCAGATACGGGTATATGTGGAAAACTTTATAAGAATAAATAAAATGTGTAAGCCTTTTAAAGCGTTACATTTAGAGGAATTCTATATTTTGAAAATTCAACAAAACCGAAAATAAACTTATTAACAATCAGAATAATTATAGATTAATTTAACAAAAAAACTCAGCTTGGTAAACTAAACACTGAACTTAGGCTTTATACCAGAAATATACAGTACATATAATGGTATAGAGTTCGAGTGTATATTCAAGTGTGTTAAAAAATTACAATTTCACAGTTTACGCTCTACTGTTTTAATATTTTAACACTGCTGGTTGGTAAGTATGTATTTACAAATGAGTGATTGTTAAAAAAAATATTACAAATCAAACAAGTAAGAAAATTATAGTCGGTCTAGACCGACTATACGATACCCTATACCATGCGTTTAGAAACCCTATCTCTTAGGCCCAACTAACTGGACATTGAAAATAAGCAAAAACCAAATTTGAGTGGGATTTTTATTAATTTTTTTGGCTGCAGATATGAAAAAGTTCATATCGGATGCTATATCTATAAAGGGACTAGGTCCAAAATTGGACCGATCCTGATCATGTTTGGTAAAGTCTCTTGTATTTTGCAAAAATACGTACAAACAAAATTTGAGAAGAATCAGTGCAATATTTTTGTTTTTTAATAGATTTAAGTGAAGATCGGGAAGCAGCTCTATATGGGGTCAAAGGGATCATTTTTGGACTACTCATTAGTGGATGTAATGAACGCATACAAACCCAATTTGAGTAAGATCTATATGACAATTTGGATCTTATGGCAATTTATGTCGATTTCATATGGGTAATTTGTATAGGGGCTAGGTCTGAACATGGACCGATTCTCACCAATTTCAATAGCGTTCATCCCATGGCCGATAAAAGCTTATATACCAAATTTCGTCAAAATATATTCATATTTGCGACCTGCAGTTTGATTACAAGCTTTACATGGACACACAGACGGACGGACGGACGGACGGACGGACGGACGGACATTGTTAAATCAACTCAGAAAGTGATTCTGATTCGATCGGTATAATTAAAGATGGGTCTAGGTCAAATATTTTTGGTTGTTACAAACAGCAGCACAAAGTCATTATACCCAAACCACATAGTGGTATAGGGTATAAAAAACAAAAAAATGGTTTACTAAGTCTATGGCTTTTATAAAATCTACATCACGATTTGTTTTTATTTATTTTTTTTTTTTCATTTTTAATTAATAAACATGTAGTCTTCCATTAATTTACAAAAGTTGCTAAGCATGATAAATTAATTTTAATAAATTAACTATTGTTTTGTTGAATTCTAAAAAAAAAAAAAATATTAAAATTTTGAAACAAAAAAATTAAAACGAAATGTAGGTTATGGTCACATTAAATGAAAAGTCTAGAAATATTTATGAATATAAATTTAATATATTTAATATATAAAAAAAAGAAACATGAAACGAAAGTTTAAATTAAAATACAAACTGTTTTATGTTAATACAAGTATGTATGAATATTAAGTAGCATTTGCTACTAGTATGTAATATTTTTAAATTGATTGAAAAAAATGCTGGTTGTATATTTGATATTTATACATTTTTATATAATTTATGTGCAAACATCTTTATTTGTATTACACAACCATATTTTTTTTTAGGTTAACAACCAACTAAGCTTTTTATAAAAGTCAATAAACTTAAAAAAGAAACAGCTACCAAACATACTTTAACCAAAAACCTTTTACGAGTATATATTTTGATACTAACAATATACCAAAATTGTTGAAAATCTGCAGCGACATTAAAAGCTTAAACAATAATGGTTGCGAAAATAATGCTAACAGTAAGTAAGATAAGATCGTTGAAACCGTTATAGAAAAACTTGTTTTTCCTTTACCAAAAAAATATCACTAATGATGAGAAGATGAATTATGACCAGTTGTTCGAGAGTAGAAGAAGAAGCTGCTTCAAGTATTGCTACCAAGTTGTTTAACAAATCTTTTTTTTTTTTGTAATATTTGTATTTTAGTCTTTCGCATACAAAAGGAAATGACCCTATAAAACACATCTGGCAAATATATACAATACATACATACATATATACATATGATTGTTAGTTTTTGGTTTACTAATTTTTTTGTTTTTTTTTTCAAATTACGTATTCATTATTAGACTTGCATAATACAATATGATGATGTTGTTGTTTATTTGCTTTTTAAAAGCAGCTTTTTACCAAAAATCATTTAAGCGTAAAACTTAATAAATTAAGTAGTAGTAGATTTTTTAAGGAAATATAAAGATTTCCGCGTAGTAAGTGTATTATAAAACAGTTTTTTTTTTGTTATTTAAACTATGAAATAACGCCATGTCAAATCATGAAGTTTTTTTAAACTAAAACTAAACCGTTAAAATGAAAAATAAACAGGTCTAACCAAAACATGTAATAATTAAACAATTTTGAAGTCATAAAATTAAAATAAAATAAAAACAAGATAATTATGGTCGGTCTATACCGAATATATGTACCCTATACCCCATACCCTAGCTCTTAGGTCCAACAAATTGGATATAGAAAATAAGCATAAACCAAATTTGAGTGGCATTGTTATTAATTTTTTTTTGCCATTGAATATGAAATTTTTTGCCTTTATATGTGGTCGAAAAATGGACCGATCCTGACCATATTTGGTAAGGTCACTTATTTTTTGCAAAAATATATAAAAACTAAATTTGAGAAAAATCTGTGCAATTTTTTGTATTTTGATAGATTTAAGTGAAGATCGGGCAGCAGCTTTATATGGGGGCTGTGACTAAGACTTGTCCTATAATCTTCATTTTTGGATTACTGATTAATGGATGTGATAAACATACACAAACTCAATTTGACCGAGTTCTATATGAAAATTTGGATCTTATGGCAATTTAAGTCGACTTCATAGGGGTCATTTGTATGGGTACTTGGTCTGAACATGCACCGATTTTCACCAATTTCATGCTGTGCTATGAAAGAAGCTTGTATACAAAATTTCATCAAAATATATTTAGATTGGCGACCTGTAGTTTGATTACAAGGTTTACATGGACATACAGGCAGACGGTCGGACGGACGAGCATTGCTAAATCGACTCAGAAATTGATTCAGATTCGATCGGTGATATATTTGATAGTTACATTAGCACAAAGTCGTTATACCCTGACCATATAGTAGTATAGGGGATATAAAAATACATATATAAAAAAATATTCAGATAATAAATCAAGTTTTGTAATAAATGTGCTAAGGTCTTGGCTGTATTAAAAGTATAAACATTTGATCTTGAGCCTGATTAATTTCCAACTCAATCATGAACAAATCTTTTTAAGTATAATGGAATGTAATTAAATCTCGGTATTAATCTTTTAATTTCGAAGTACACACACGGAAACAAAATTAAAATTTTTCTAAAGTTTAACAACAGAATTTTAAATGGTATCAACAGAAATTTTATAACTAACCATTTCGGATATTGTGTGTGTTTATTTCACCAATTAATCAGTAGTCCAAAAATAAGCCCTGGGTCACAATTCTTACCCATAGCCCCCATATAAAGCTTCATTCCCATCTGCACTTTACAGGTCAGGATCGATCCTTTTTTCGAACTATAATATAGCATACCATATAAATATAGCATCTGATATCAACTTTTTCATATCTGTAGGCAAAAAAATCATGTGAGTCCGATCACAGGAGAGATGTGTAAACATCTAGTAATTAAAGATTTTTTATGGCACTTTTTCAAAATCAAACAGAAAGCGTCATCTATGTATCACTTATAGCAAACACTTATAGCAGGGGCTCTCCAAATTTAAAATATTTATTATTTTTTATTATCTTAACGTGTTAATTTTTCATTTTTCAATTTTTATTTTTCATTTTTATATTTTATATTTAATTTTTTGTTTTTAATTTTTTATTTTTCATTTTTTATTTTTAATTTTTGATTTTTAATTTTTAACAAACATTTTTTATTTTTCATTTTATGTTTTTAATTTTTTATTTAAAATTTTTGATTTTTAATTTTTCATTTGTCATTTTTTATTTTTAATTTTTAATTTTTTATTTTTTATTTTTTATTTTTCACTTTTCGTTTTTATTTTCTATTTTTCATTTTTTATTTTTTATTTTCCATTTTTTCCTTTTTCCTTTTCTATTTTTTATTTTTTATTTTTTATTTTTTATTTTTTATTTTTTATTTTTTATTTTTTATTTTTTATTTTTTATTTTTTATTTTTTACTTTTTATTTTTCATTTTTAATTTTTCATATTTTGTTGTTCATTTTTTTTTTCAATTTTATTTTTAATTTTTTATTTTTTATTTATTATTTTTTATTTTTTTTTTATTTTTATTTTTTATGTTTCATTTTTAATTTTTAATTTTTAATTTTTAATTTTTAATTTTTAATTTTTAATTTTTAATTTTTAATTTTTAATTTTTAATTTTTAATTTTTAATTTTTAATTTTTAATTTTTAATTTTTAATTTTTAATTTTTAATTTTTAATTTGTAATTTTTAATTTGTAATTTTTAATTTTTAATTTTTAATTTTTAATTTTTAATTTTTAATTTTTAATTTTTAATTTTTAATTTTTAATTTTTAATTTTTAATTTTTAATTTTTAATTTTTAATTTTTAATTTTTAATTTTTAATTTTTAATTTTTAATTTTTAATTTTTAATTTTTAATTTTTAATTTTTAATTTTTAATTTTTAATTTTTAATTTTTAATTTTTAATTTTTAATTTTTAATTTTTAATTTTTAATTTTTAATTTTTAATTTTTAATTTTTAATTTTTAATTTTTAATTTTTAATTTTTAATTTTTAATTTTTAATTTTTAATTTTTAATTTTTAATTTTTAATTTTTAATTTTTAATTTTTAATTTTTAATTTTTAATTTTTAATTTTTAATTTTTAATTTTTAATTTTTAATTTTTAATTTTTAATTTTTAATTTTTAATTTTTAATTTTTAATTTTTAATTTTTAATTGTTAATTTTTAATTTTTAATTTTTAATTTTTAATTTTTAATTTTTAATTTTTTATTTTTAATTTTTAATTTTTAATTTTTTATTTTTAATTTTTAATTTTTAATTTTTAATTTTTAATTTTTAATTTTTAATTTTTAATTTTTAATTTTTAATTTTTAATTTTTAATTTTTAATTTTTAATTTTTAATTTTTAATTTTTAATTTTTAATTTTTAATTTTTAATTTTTAATTTTTAATTTTTAATTTTTAATTTTTAATTTTTAATTTTTAATTTTTAATTTTTAATTTTTAATTTTTAATTTTTAATTTTTAATTTTTAATTTTTAATTTTTAATTTTTAATTTTTAATTTTTAATTTTTAATTTTTAATTTTTAATTTTTAATTTTTAATTTTTAATTTTTAATTTTTAATTTTTAATTTTTAATTTTTAATTTTTAATTTTTAATTTTTAATTTTTAATTTTTAATTTTTAATTTTTAATTTTTAATTTTTAATTTTTAATTTTTAATTTTTAATTTTTAATTTTTAATTTTTAATTTTTAATTTTTAATTTTTAAATTTTTAATTGTTAATTTTTAATTTTTAATTTTTACTTTTTGATTTTTAATTTTTAATTTAATATTGCAACTCAAATTTTGTTTATGATGATGATTGTTAAAATGTAACAGTAACTTATCGTAGCGTTGGCATTTAGTGCAATTATAGAACGTAAAAAACGAACCAGCATGTTGCTGTGTAAAACTAACCAAACTTTATCAGGTGTTCACAAATGTCACATACAAACGTAGGAAAAATCAGAAATCAACAGAAAGTAACGATACGATACGTTTAGTTGGGTAAGCACTTGCATGTGTTTTCCATAAGACAGGTTGAATCAGCTGATTCGCGCCGATGCCGTTACGTGTGACTAACTAGGCATTTATTATCTAAACGAATGATATTTTGATTTTATTTTTTTTATTTAGAATTACGGAAAATTAACTTTCTTTTTTTAATTTTAAACAAAATCATATTATTTTAAGAAAACCTCTTGGATATTTTGTAATTTTATGTATATTGCCAGCCATTTTTTATCTACCTAATCTAACCTATCCTAATCTAATTGTTTCACTATGTACATTTGTTAGTTGTTTTACGACCTTAACAATAAGTGACTGGAAATTAATGAATTTGATATGAAACTACAGTCTACACTGTCTCAATGGAATTTTTAGCCATTTTAACTGAGATAATTTCAGCTAAAAATAGCAAATCTGATTTAAAATGTAGCTAGCTATTAATTTTTTTGATCATCTTTAAATATATATTTAAAACATCCGTTTTACTAATTTAACTGTTTTCATATGAATCAATAACAATAAATTATAAATCTTTAAACCATTAAAATTAATATAACCTAAAATTTTTAAACTTAATCACCTTTAAGCTTAAAAACTGGATTTTGTTGGATGGAAATAAAAGAACAACAACAAACCAGTAATTAAAAACTAACCGCAATTTTAGAAAAAACCAAGTCATGAAGAAAGCTAATTAAAGAAATACATGTGTACAACTTGACCCAACAAATGTTGTGGTACAAATATGTTTATGAAGTTATAATTAGAACATGGGTGTTAATGAAAAGGGAAAATATGTAGGTTGTGACACAAATATTTAGAATGGTAAATATGCATAATCATTTTTTTTAAGATAATTTAAAAATGTTATACGCTTAAGAAAGCAAATGAGGACAAATTTTAGCCATAACTTGGAGTCTGGTATTGGTAATTTAGAAATTTTTCTAAGAGAAGAGTTCAGCTGGCAAATGGGCTTCATAATGAGTAAAATAAAAATAAAATTAAATTTAAAATTCTTTATTAAAGAGTGTTTATTGTAGGGTATCCAAATTATTCGCTTTACCTTTTGTTCGATTAAAGCGATAATTCAAGTAAGAGATTTAAACTCGCTCGCTTAAACGATTATTAAAAAAAAAATTAAAAATATTTCGATTAAAAATGAATTAAGTTCTAAAAGGAACTAATTAAGTTTTTTTTTTGGGTATTCGAATAAATTAAAAATTATTTAATACAAAATTAATTTAAAGAATAATTCAAGTAACAGATTTAAACTTGCTCCATTAAGGCCCTATGCCCTTTGCAGGAGTAAAAGGACCAAATATATATATAAAGCGATTAAAATGAAAAACAAAAATTATGCCGAGTTCAGAGTATAAGCAAATCCAGGCCAGTGCGAATAATTCAAGTAAGGGATTTCAAACGAAATTGCTAAATTTTTTTGGTTATTCGAATAAAAAAAAAATTATTCGATTACAAATGTAGGTTGTTTATTTAGTATTATGCCGAGTTTTGAGTATAAGCACAACCAGACAGTTCAGGTAGTTTTTCCGTTGTGGAGAAAGATGCCTGAAAAAACATCGGACAACGGCGAAGGCAAAAATGTGAACAATTTGATTGTCTACATTTTGTTTTCTCCATTAAATTGTTTAGAAAATAAAATTATATTCTTTTTACTATAATATCTATTTCGTGCAAGTGAAATTAAATTAACAGCAATAAATTTAAATTGAATTTTTATTTTCAAAATAATTTATTTTTCAATAATTTCCATAGACTAGTATTTTTTTATTTACAGAATTGGTTTTCACCACAGAAATTTTGTTAAAAGCATTAGACCGAGGTGAGAGTTGAAAAATTGGAATATGAATGAAAATTAAATAAATGTTTTTTTCAGTGCGGTGACCCTCTGCGAATTTTTATTTAAATTTTATTCGAACAATACCGCAACGTTCTGGTTTAGTTTATACTCTTTTTTCAGTGCGATGACCTTCTGCGAATTTTTGTGTAAATTTTATTTGAAAATCACCGCAATGCTCTAGTTGTGCTAATACTCTCAATACTGGTTATTCCAGGAACATTAATTACAACTTGTGATCGAAAGTATTTAAATAAAATTTTTCCTAAACGTCTCTAAATACTTTTGGAACGAAATATTTTTTAAAATTTAAAGTTCATTTGTTTTACTATGACATGTCATTTACATGGCGTTCATTGATCTCGAAAATTGTTTTTAAAAATATTTTTAAAACTGTAGACCAATAATATAACGTATTTTTTATTTTTATTTTTTATTTTAACACAATTCAAGAAAGTGTTCTGTACTCCACAGATCTAAGCTTAACCTGGGAATGTTAATACCAAAATTTTTGACTAAATTATTATTTAAATTGAAATTTTCACTAATAAAGCCACTTATTTTTTGTTACTGAAATTTTTTTTAGAATCTATAACACAAGCTTTCTTTTTATATTTATGTAGAAAATTTAATTTTTTAAATTCCGAAAAGAGCTCATCGTGTTCTTAATAAAAATTCGAAAATGTGTTTATTTCTATTAACCAAATAATCGATATAAATTTATTGGCTATTTGTCATTTTAAAATTACTCCTCCAAAATTATTCGATTAATTGAATTATGATTTTTTGATTTATCAGTATTATGAAACATTTTGGGTGTTTTTTATATAAAGTAAAAAAAAAATCTAAAATAAATAAAATTTATTTTCCATATATGTAGCTTTAAATTGCTAAGGCAACTTTCGTACTCTTCGATTTCTTTTCTCCTTTTAAAATTTCTTTTATAACATTATTAACATCATTATAACTTTTTGTTTTAATTAATAAGTAATAGAATTTTTATTGTCGAAAGAAGAGACTTTGTGAACTCAAAGAGCTCCTGTTTAATAACTTGTTTTTCTAATTTTTTAGTGTGAAAATTGGCATAGTTAGAGTTCATATGGAGGAGATGTGTAGAAATTTTAAAATTTATGTATAATATGTGTTAAAAATATATTTAATAAAATAAAATAAAATAAAATAAAATAAAATAAAATAAAATAAAATAAAATAAAATAAAATAAAATAAAATAAAATAAAATAACATAAAATAAAATAAAATAAAATAAAATAAAATAAAATAAAATAAAATAAAATAAAATAAAATAAATTAAAATAAAATAAAATAAAATAAAATAAAATAAAATAAATTAAAATAAAATAAAATAAAATAAAATAAAATAAAATAAAATAAAATAAAATAAAATAAAATAAAATAAAATAAAATAAAATAAAATAAAATAAAATTAAATAAAATAAAATAAAATAAAATAAAATAAAATAATGTAAAATAAAATAAAATAATGTAAAATAAAATAAAATAAAATAAAATAAAATAATATAAAATAAAATAAAATAAAATAAAATAAAATAAAATAAAATAAAATAAAATAAAATAAAATAAAATTTAATAAAATAAAATAAAATAAAATAAAATAAAATAAAATAAAATAAAATGAAATAAAATAAAATAATGTACAATAAAATAAAATAAAATAAAATAAAATAAAATAAAATAAAATAAAATAAAATAAAATAAAATAAAATAAAATAATGTACAATAAAATAAAATAAAATAAAATAAAATAAAATAAAATAAAATAAAATAAAATAAAATAAAATAAAATAAAATAATGTAAAATAAAATAAAATATTAACAATAAATAATTTTATAAGATCCTAAATGTATGCTTATCAATTTTAGCCAATTCACAATTAAGCGAATTTCATTATAAATGTATATTACACGCCCTGTGTTGAATTGTGAATTGCCTAAAATTCATTAGCATACCTCTAGGCTTTTATAAAATTATTTATTAACAAACTCATTTATATATCTTCTGTGTGTTCAATAAATATTTATAAAGAAATTCAATGAATTTTATTTAAATATTCATACATTTTTGGTATATATACATAGATTAAAAAAGCATTGAAAGAAAAAATTTATAGGAAAAATAAAATTTCCTAGAATTTTCACTCGACTTTCGAATTACCTGGTGTAAGTTGTAGACCTGGTTGACTAAATCACTTTGAATGCACCGTCGAAATCTAAATTTATCAGCAAAAAAAAAAAAACGTTTTTCAACACTTCACGGACCAAAATACTTTTAACTAAATCAGTTTTGCAACCGATTTTAAATTTATGAACGGTTTTGGTTTGGTATATGTTTTCACTTTTAATAAACCTATGTGAAAATATTGTCCAAAATATTTCCAAATTTCAGTTTTTTTTTTTTAAATTTTTAAACATATTTTTTTATATTTTTTTTTGAAAGTACGTGTCTTTGTTTTATAGAATCGGTTACAAATTTTAAAAGTTAAAATTTTTTTTGCAATAAAAGTTTTAACTTTTCCCATATGCAATGGTTTGGTATATGTTTTCACTTTTAATAAACCTATGTGAAAATATTGTCCAAAATATTTCCAAATTTCAGTTTTTTTTTAAATTTTTAAACATATTTTTTTATATTTTTTTTGAAAGTACGTGTCTTTGTTTGATAGAATCCGTTAAAAATTTTAAAAGTTAAAATTTTTTTTGCAATAAAAGTTTTAACTTTTTCCATATGCAAAATTTTCTTTTAATTATAATGTAACTTGCCAATAAAAGAAGCTTTTTTGAAAAAGCTTTGAAATCAAGTTTGACATTTTAATTATTTTCCATAAATCAGCTCAAAGTGAGATGGTATAAGCGCTCAGCTATTAATTTAAAATTATACATAATTATAAAAACAAATTTTATGAAAGTAAAATTTTAAAATAATAGGATTGAATTTCTTAATACAAACTCCCACAGACTATTACAATATATCAAGTTATATATTTTTTTTTAATGGTATAACAACAATGTTGTTTTCATGTCATAAACCAGTCTTTTAAATAAACATATGATGCAAAAAAAAAAAAACAAAAAACGAACATCAAAAAAACTAACAATGAAATCAATGAAGTAAATTTCCATAAATTATTTCCAACTCACTTAACAATAACAATAAACAATAAAACATCTGAAATTCAATTTAAACAGACCATACAAATGAAATGAAATTACAAAAAAAAAAACAATAGTTACTCAGATTCATTGTAACAAACAAACACGTTGGCAATAGCAAATCAATGTTTATTGCAAAAACCATAACAATTTTTATGCAGATTATTGAAAAACCATTTAAATACCAAATGGAGTTTAATCTGCAATATAAAGAGCGTAATTGAAAATAAAGTGAAAGCAGTAGTTGTTACAAAAAAAAATAAAAAATGAATGAAAAATATAAAAATGAGCTAAAGAAATATCAAACAAAGTAATAAATCAATTTAACAATTTTCGAAAAATACATTTACTGCACATCTCTGATAAATGCCAAAGTTTAGCTTTGAAAATCAGTAATCTCAAGTTACCATATTGTATGTAAACACCAATCTCTTCTCATTATAAGTAAACATGATTTAAAGCAAAGGCTTTTAAAGTATTTTCAATGAAAAAAAAACTTAAATTTTGTAAAGCTCTTTGGGTTTGGTGTACACTGGCGCATGGCACCATTTCAGTTCAGTTTTTTTATGCTACGATGATGGGATTTAAAAAAAAATCAACCAACCAAAAACAAGCTTAAAACTACAATTACTTAAACAGAAAAAATAAATAATATACAATACATATATGTGTACATATGTATATAAGTATACTTGTCTCTCGGTTAACGGTCCCAGGATAAATTAAGATTACTTATGATTACGAAAATTTATATTTCACAAAGAATCAGTTTAAACATTCTCGATTTATGCTGAGATTTGTGTTTAATTGTGAGAATACCAAAAAAAGATTTCGCCTTTAAAAAAATAATTCAAAAAAATATTCGAAGTATGAAAAAACAAGATCCAGAAGTCTGTGACTTGAATTTTAGACATTGTTAAACTGAAGAAGTCAAAATTAAAAAATTAGTTCAAAAGGCTTGAACTATTAAGATATTAAATAGTTTAAGGGAATAACTTTCCAGAAATTCTAAATTTGAATACATAATCCGATTTTTTTTCTACACATTTCGACTTAAGAAAGTTCCTTACATTATCAACGGAGGTGTCTGAAGCAAATCTAGACACAAAAATGGTTTTTCGAGCTGGAACCATCACTATATCTATATAAGCAATACCAGATAAATGTCCTGGTTCTTTATAATAGGTATCAAGGTCTCCAGAAGATCGAAGAGATGGGGAAAAATAAGTAAGGACAAAAAGTTGTCGATATTGTGCCATCGATTTTTCAATAGCTTTTGGTATGAGCTCCACTATGACATATCAAAAAAATCATTTACGAGGCGCCCAAATTTCAATTTTTTTTTACTTTTTCTCAACTTTTATTTTTAAGGTTTTTTTTAGTAGGTAATAAAAAAAAAAATTTAATTGCGGGAGAAAATACATAATCTAACCCATAAAAACAATGTTTTTCTTAAAACTCTTTCTTTCCTTAAGCATATGCGTCCTGAATCTTTCCGTGACTGCGTGACTTTGCGTGATTATTTTAAAATTAATCTGTGGTCACAGCAAGTCTATGGACCAAGTTTCAGATTGATTGGATGAGGGGAAATGGGGTTTAAATCACTCCGTGACTGTGCGTGACTATGCGTGACTGTGCGTAACTATGTCAAAGTTAATCTTTTTTCACAGCAAGTCTATCGACCAAGTTTCAGATTGATCGGATAAATGCAAATGTGTTTTAAATCACTCCGTGACTATGCGTGACTTTGCGTAACTAAGTCAAAGTTAATCTTTTTTAACAGCAAGTGTATGGACCAAGTTTCAGATGGATTGGATGCGGGAAATGACATTTAGATCACTCCGTGACTGTGCGTCACTATGCGTGACTGTGCGTGACTACCCCAAAATTAATCTATAATCACAACAAGACTATGGACCAAGTTTCAGATCGATCGGATGAAGGAAAATGACATTTAGATCACTCCGTGACTGATCGTGACTATGCGTGACTGTGCGTGACTATGTCAAAGTTAATTTTTTTTCACAGCAAATCTATCTACCTAGCTTCAGATCGATCGGATAAGGTAAAATGGGTTTTAGATCACTCCGTGACTGCGCGTGACCATGCGTGACTATGCGTGACTAAGTCAAAGTTAATCTTTTTTCCACAGCAAGTATATGGATTAACTTTCAGATCGATCGGATGAAGGAAAATGACATTTAGATCACTCCGTGACTGTGCGTGACTGTGCGTGACTAAGTTAAAGTTAATCTTTTTTACACAGCAAGTGTATGGATCAACTTTCAGATCGATCGGATGAAGAAAAATGACATTTAGATCACTCCGTGACTGTGCGTGACTATGCTTGACTGTGCGTGACTAAGTTAAAGTTAATCTTTTTGCACAGCAAGTGTATGGATCAACTTTCAGATCGATCGGATGAAGGAAAATGACATTTAGATCACTCCGTGACTGCGCGTGACCATGCGTGACTATGCGTGACTAAGTCAAAGTTAATCTTTTTTCCACAGCAAGTATATGGATCAACTTTCAGATCGATCGGATGAAGGAAAATGACATTTAGATCACTCCGTGACTGTGCGTGACTATGCGTGACTGTGCGCGACTATGTCAAAGTTAATCTTTTTTGCACAGCAAGTGTATGGACCAAGTTTCAGATCGATCGGATGAAGGAAAACGACATTTAGATCACTCCGTGACTGTGCGTGACTACACGTGACTATGCGTGACTGTGCGTGACTACCCCAAAAATAATCTTTAGTCACAACAAGTCTATGGGCCAAGTTTCAGATCAATTGGATGAGGGAGAATGGGGTCTACCCACGACAGACAGACAGAGAGTATGAGTTAAAAGAAAGAGTTTAAAAATAGGTTGGGAGCCCTAAAAATAACAAAAAAGAGTAAAAAAATCGAAAAAAAATCGGGTTTTCGACAATAAACCAAAAAAAAGTAAACATTTTTTTTTTCGAAAAAAAGATATCGCAATAAAGAAGCCTATTACTTTTTTTATATCGTACCAAAAAAACCTTAAAAATAAAAGTTGAGAAAAGGTCAAAAAATTTAAATTTGGGCGCCTCAAAAATAATTTTTTTTGATATATCATAGTGGAACATTTGTTTCCTCATGCCAAAAGCTATCGACAAATCGATGTCACAATATCGATTGCCAAAGTGACCCACCCTAATGCACCTATTATTCGAATGGATAATATGTCAAATGCTAGAATCTGATTTTGATTTATATAGAATCAGTTCAGGCTTTCTGGATTTGAGCTGAGTTCTTTTAAGGTTGATAAAATATCGGCCCGGTTTACTTTTTTATTTTCAATATCTTCGTTCACAAAATCATGTTCTGAATATTTGATACCATTTCAACTCAAATTTGACAACTTTTTTTTTTACATACAAGAACCTTAAGATTTTTGTATTTTTTTAATCTCTAAATTTTCGAGTATATTTTTCTCTTTCCAAGCAAAGAATGAACATCCAAAGAAGTGAAAAACATTTTTTCAATGTTTGCTGACATGCAATATTTTTTGTTGTTTCATTCGGTGCAAAAATTATCAACTTTTTTGGCGTTCCTACTCTGTAACAAGCTACATATAGGTGCCCATGAGAAAAATATGGATTTTCCGCCAAGACTTAATGGTTGGAGTAGAATTTAGAATATCATTTGGCATTTTTTTATTTTAGCGTTTTTTTGATTTTGGCGATTATTGATTTTGGCGATTTCTGATTTTGAAGATTTTTGTTTTTTTTTTTCACGATTTTCGATTTTAACGATTTTTGAATTGGCGATTCCGGCCATATTTTCTACGACTGCCAATTTCATTTTTCTTAATATTTTTTCATATAGGAAGCGCCACGCACATTTTTTATCTGACTATTCACATTAATATTTGATGGACTCGTGCCAAGTGTCAAGGCTTTCCCTTTTATCGTACTCCAGTTATATGATATTATATAATTACTTTGTACGGGCGGTGCCATGTCCTCTGCTCTGATCACGCCCATTTTTTAGTCAACTATTCACATCAAAAATTAATGATCTCAGACAAATTTTCAAAGATGTGTCTCTGTCATAGTACTCCAGATATATATT
>OY821519.1:31750925-32098425 GCA_963682025.1 Cordilura impudica | reverse complement strand
ATGACATTTGTTTAAATATGCGAATTTGCGTTGTAAAATATGCTGGAGGGGGGGGAGGCGAAAAAAAGCATGGAAATAAAGTCATTATTATGGCGCCACTTTGGTAAGAGATCAAACGGTTTTTGCGCTTGTAGAATTTCAAAAAAAAAAAAAAATTCTTACAAAGAAATACCACTACAAAACCATGTCATACCTTAAGCTCACAAAACCCTGCCATTTCTGTTAATGCTCTAAAATCACGTTTCGAAAGCCCTTTTTGGAGAATTGAATTCCAAAACAATACTTGACTATATTTAACCACCATCATCTTATTCTTCATCTCATGGTCTGTGACTTTTTAGATCCATAGTATTTTTACCTTATTAAGTTGTTTGATTTCCGTTTACTGATATTCATAAAGATAATTTTTTTTTTCTTCTTCTTTATTTCATTTAATTTTTTTTTCTGCTTTATAAAGAGCTTCCGATTTCATAGCAATATAACTTTATCTTCTTTAAATGGGCCTGTAGGAGTTTTTTTTTTGTTGGAGTTTTTTTTGTGACTTGTAACTTTTTGTTTGCAGCTACTGGCTTTTGCTGGTATAACTAGCAACAGTATGTTCGTGTACTTGTTATTGCTTCTACTCCATTTTTGGCTACTGTAATTTTGAATTTACGTTGTAATTCACTTTAAAAAAAAAATGTTTTGTTTTTCATTAATGTCATTTTGCGACAACCACGTTTTGAATATTGTGGCATCAGCAAAAAAAAAAAAGATCACAATCAACCTCAACAAAATCGTTGTTTTGATCATTATTTATGTAAATTTGCCCATCATTGATCATTGTTTTTGAAGACAGTCAACGGACAAATAAAACTGTTTCTTAACAGGTATTGATTTAAATGGCTGCAATAAACTGTGATTTTATTAAAATAATTCTACTGGTCGACTTAAGAGCCTTCAATTTCTTGATCCTATATGTCTCTTCGGGAAGTTATTTATGTCACATTTGTTATAAACCTTTTAGCTAGCACGAATATTTCTCCAATTTCCGGCAGCTAATTAGAGTTTTAATAGAAGTGTTTCATTGCGCTTGTAACATATTAAAATACGGATAAATTTTCTAGATCCTGATAACGTCATAAGTTGACTATTGTTGTCCACATGTCTATTGAAGTCACTATTTGCAAATTTCGTGGTTTGGTTTTGTGAACAACAATTTTGAATTTTTATCACAGAAATCTAAAAAAATTTTGAAGCCAGTTTTCGCAGAAGGGCGAATCATTCATCTGGAATTTTAAAAAAATTAGCTTACCAGGATAGTTTGACAACTCCATGACATTTGGAAATTCGCTCATAGGTAATTAAAAATATACACTGCTGATGTCAACTACCTACTATTTTTGAGCAAGCTGCATGATTTAGTTTGTGCTTGACAGCCATTGAATGCAGAATGAATTTCGAGTGCTCATAAAAGTTTATTTTTTGCCGGAAAACCCCATCACCAACATAAAGGAAAGGCCTGATAAATACTATAAGGATTCGGCCCCATCAACTTCAGGAGACTATGTATGTTGGAAAATAAATATCTTCAGACAGTAACTAATATGTTATACCGCCCTCGTCTTTAGGTACCCTACATGTCATTTGAGGTATCAAAAAACTACTTTTTTTTAAATAAAACCAAAAATTAAAAAGAAAAACTTAAGGATAATTCCAGCCTTATGCACAATTTTAAAATTTTAATTTAAATAATTTTTGTCGATACCATTTCAAAGAAAAAGATTCAGATGGCTTGACAATATGACCATAATTTGTTATACGTATTTTTATAGCCCCCATTTTTCCAGTCAGACAGGAAAAGTGTACTTAAGTAATTTTCACACTAAAAGCAGTGTCATGTCTGTCACATTACAAAATACTTTTCACTGTAATTAATTTTTTTGAATTCATGTTTTTTATTATTGTGATTATTTTGCAAAATAATCACAATAATAATAATATAAACAACTGTTTCTTATATGTCATACAAACAACTTCAGAGCTTGTCATGTCTGTCACGACTGCTTTTTGACCCCAATTAATAACGATAATATTTCTCACTTTTGCCAATGGTAAATATGTTGTTTAAGTCAGTCTGCATATAATATTGGATCGGAGAGATCTCCCAATGTCATGTCTGTCACGATGGAATTAGCCTTAAGGGATATAAAAATGATATTTTTTTATAACGAACCAGAATAATTTCGAACATAATCATTAACTTGAAAACGATAGAAAAATATAGTGAGTGTGTGAACTGGTACATTGTTCTGATGAAACAACACTTTCTTTTCCGCCAAAGGCGTCATTTCTTTCTTAATTTAATTGATTTTTATTTTGCAAAATAATCAATAAAAATTATCCCACGTACATTCCAAAAAAAGGCCATAATCTTGCCTGAATCTGGAACTGTCTTCGCCTTCTTTGGTTATAATACTCCCATTTCAGTTATCTGTTTCAACTGTTTCTTTATCTCAAGTGTGAAGTTGTGGAGCCATGTCTCTTTCATGTACACATTCTGACAATGTTAATATACTACAGTTAAATTCATAATCAGGTTACCCATTTTGTTAACTTAAACTCCAAAAAACATCGGGGATCGATTAAATCAGTAATAAAATGCTTTTGGAGTTATCCCGAATAGCATTAAGAATCTATAATATAAATAGGCTAGGCGATTTCTTGTGACCGATGTTTTGTTCTACCGTTTTATCCCGATTTTGACCAAGCGAATATTATTTGAAAGATATTTCTTTAAAGCCGTTTTGCAGATTTACAGATTTTTAAATTTTTTCATTTATTTTGAGTAAATTGCATTTAAAGTTGCTACTAACACATACATTAAATTATACATATGCTATGTGTGTTTTATTAAATTTGTTAATGGGTTTATTAATGTGTTTGTTATCTTCATTCACAATAATAATAAACCATAAAAGTGTTGGTTTGTGAATTGGCTAAGGTGAAAAATAAAGCTGCCTAGAAATTGCACTCAAATTTCGAGCGCTGGAATTTGCTGGTAATAATAAATAGGAATAAACCAGGTAAAGATCACACAAAGGTCGATTCGTATAGACCAATAAGTTTCCTGACGAACTTGACGAAATTATTCGAGAGAATTTTGGTAAAAAAACTTACAATATTCGTAGATCAAAGTAATGTCATTCCATTACATCAATTTGGTTTCAGGCGAAAACACAGCACCACTAAGTAATTTCACAAAATTGTGAGTGCCATAAGAAAAGCTATTGAAGACGTCTCGCAAACCTTCGACCGAGTTTGGCACGAGTGATCCTCTATAAAGTTAAACAATTGTTGCCACCCGAACACATATGCTAATGGAGAGCTGTATAGTTAATAGAAAATTCTCTATAAAAGAGATAAACTTTGGGAGCCCTCCACAGGCAATTGATGCTGGTGTACCACAAGTTGTAGTATTTTGGGCCCCCCTCTGTACATCCTTTACACTTTAGACATGCCAACGATTGAAAACACACTTACGTCGACTTTTGGGGATGATACTGCAATTTTAAGCGTACACGAAAACCCCTCAACAACATCTCTTCTTTTACAAAGCCATATTGAAGAGCTGGAAGATTGGCTAGATATGTGGAAGATTAAAGTAAATGAACAACAGTGTATCCACGTAACTTTTACCCTACGAAGGGAGACTTGCCCTCAAATTCGAATTAGGAACCATCCTATACCTCAACATTTCTCTGCTAAATATCTCGGACTACATCTTGATCGCCGGCCATATTGAAGAGCTGGAAGATTGGCTAGATATGTGGAAGATTAAAGTAAATGAACAGAAGTGTATCCACGTAACTTTTACCATACGAAGGGAGACTTGCCCTCAAATTCGAATTAGGAACCATCCTATACCTCAACACTCCTCTGTTAAATATCTCGGACTACATCTTGATCGCCGGCTTACGCTAAATTAACACAAATAAAATTAAAATTAGTTCAATTCACATGGCTAATTGGCAGGAACTCAAAGTTAAGTCTCGATTTGATTTATAACTCGATTTTCAAACCCATTTAGTGCTAAAGCATTCGTTTATGGGTAACAGCCCCAGCTTCAAACACAGAAAGAATACAAAGATGCCAAAACAAGATTTTGAGAATGATTACAGGCGCACCATGGTACATGAGAAACTAGCATTTGCACAGAGACTTAAATATTTCTCTAGTAAAATGCGAAATCACTAGATATAGTGCAAACTATTTGGAAAAGCTAGAGTCTCACCCGAATCCTCTAGCACATTGCTTAATCAATAATCGTATCCAACAACGCTTAAGAAGAAGGTAGACTGCTGATCTCATAGGATGAGAAATGGATTGATATATAAACAATTTTTATCATTACATTACAAATATATATAGAATAAATGAAATTTTGTCCGGCACGGGCTGGATTTAATATTTAAGTTTTAGAATTTGAATAACTTATTATTAGTTCACAAACCTATGTGAAGATCCAATAAATAAAGATGAATTACAAAAAAAAAAGGTTACACTTTTTGCACTTCGAGATTTTATACAGAAACCCAAATACAGAATAAGGGCATACCTATAATGGCTTCGAATTGATATGTGGAATTCTAGAGAGTTTCCGGAATAGTGAAATCGTGACTGCCGGTTAATTTAAATATACGCAATTCCAATTGGCTTCGTCATTCGAGTCAAACAACTCGAGTCAAACGACTTGTACAACAAACGCACAATCCATGTATTGAAGGGCAACGGCAAAAGACTCAGGACCCCTTTCTCACTTCACACCCAGACAATTATGAAGTGAAAGTATTTGCACCTCTCGGCAATTCGGATCACTGGACCATTTTTGCATCCTTTCCGTACTCTGTACATCAAAGTGATTTAGCACAACTATGAAGTGCACAGTTTCTATTTACGAAAAGATACATTGGGCTGAGCTTAACGATTGCTTCAATTGGAAACATTGTTTCCTAAATGATAATGTTGATGTTGCTGCAAAAATATCGGAAAAATAATAGTGCTCTTTAGTCATTCCATCGAAGCGCATATCGGCTAAACGTAATCAAAAAAACTTGGTTTAGCCAGACTTCCAGAAAATCAGTCATATCCAGAGAGGAAGCTTTCACATATTGACCTGAAAATAAAAATTCCGTTACTGACCTGCCACGCAAAGTTTCTTTACGTTCAGCACCTTCATGCTAAAGTTCTTTTTGTTCCTCGGATCAGCAAGAGCTTTTGGTCATATGTTGAAAGAGAAAAGAATTATTCCGGCTCTGTTATCCCAACTCTTATAATGAACTTTTGCAAAAAACTCGTTTTTGCTGGGTAACAAATGCCAAAAATATTCTTCCGAGCTCATACAGTTAAGAAGGTTCGTTCGAATCTGAACATAAATAAGTCTCCGGTGTAGGATGGTACACCAGCACTGGTGCTGGAACAGTGTTCTTCGACGCTAGCTAGTCCACTGGCCTTTTTGGCTAATCGTACCAAGCGGGAGTTTTCTCTCTTCCAGGAACATTGCTAACCATTCCCATAAATGGGGTAAGGCTTATAGCCCCGAAAGTTGCAATCTGATCTGTTTTCCCTCAATTACCGTCTTCTCAACTATCTATTGGAAGACGTGTCAGATCTTATTTCTGAGCGCTGGAGTCGATCCATTCACAATTTTGGTGGAAGTAAATTGGTAGCTCTAGATATTTTCGAGGCATTCGATCGGGTGCTGCATTGATATCAAAGTTTATTGCAGTTGGGCATTAACTTCTTTCGATCGTAGAGGCCGGACAGTACGTGTTATTATAGATGGGGCTTCATGCAATGAGTTTCAGCTTAAGCCAGGGGTACACCAAAAGTTCTGTTCTCTTTCCATCTCTTTACCTTATCTTTCTGAATGACCTTTTTGGTCAAACCTTCAATCCTATATTCTCTTTCGCAGATAACAGCAATAGTAGCCATTCATTTTCCTCTAATTTTAGGCCAAGCCTTGTTGAGGTTTTGGGCAATGAATGACACATGCAATCAAGACCTGTTAACAATCTCTGAGAAGGTAAACCGAGTGGTTGATTTTAATGCGCAGAATACTCAATGTTGTTTGTTGATCCATAGGGCCTTGGATTTAATATTGTAATGAGTATATATGGGTGGTATATATATTGACGAATCGGATACTCTTGATGTTCTAGGAATGAGAATGTTCCGTTGGAATGAACATGTATTTCAAGTCTCAAAAGAAGCGTACAAGCGTCTTGATTTTCCAAAGCGCTGCAAAAGTTACTTCGCTCATTTTGAACTCCTTAAAATTACAAATCTCATATATGGGTAGGAGCCTCATAGTTCAGTTTGAAGCTACTGCACCGTGTGCAAAAGAGTGTGTTGATGTTCATTTCTATTGACTCGTTGGCACATCGTCGAAATTCGGGTTGTATAACACTATTCAATGGATACTCTCATGGGATATGTGCCCGAGTTTCAGTTCACTGTACCCACTTCTCTAGTAGATCACATCCGTTTGTGGTCTATTGTCCAGTTGACCGCACAACGCGTTATAGAAAAAATTCGTTGTAGTAGCTCTGTGTGTGGAATAAACACCCCAACCAAGTCTTTCCTAACAGTTACAAATCTAATAAAATTTAAGGCAAATATTCTCCTTCCCTCAACCTATTTTCAATACAATGCACTGCATTTGTAGAGGGGATCCCTTGAGTATTGGCTAATAATAATAAAAAAAAAAAAAATAAATAAATTTTCATTTTGGCACTTAAGCTATTATGCGGTTATTGCTCGATATTTGTTGAAAATAATTAATAGTGGCGCAACGGTTGCATCTGCTCTGCTTGATGTTCTTATTCCAATAAAAAAAATCAGTTTTTCGGTAATTTCTGAATGAGATGATTTCTTCAGCTCTTAAAAAAATTTAATTTTTATTAAATATAATTAACAAACTTCCCACATTGCTCTACTTTAATTCTAACGATCGATAATCTGGAGATTACGTTTTTTTTTTCAAATTTTTCTGAAAGAAATCAAATGGTTACTTGTATTTAAAAAAATTTCTAAAAATCCTGGGGCAAATCGTCGAATTCGATATCGAGTAAAATCAATCGAAATTCCATATTTTAGTTTATTATTTAAAGAAGACGGACAATCGTCAGACCTTGATTCACTTTTACTATTAACTATGGACCATAACTCTTTAGCTGTGATAGAGCAAAATTACTATTAGTATTTTATTTTGGAAAATAAAAAAATAATTTCGAACGAAAAATTTCGATATCGAATGCGACGATTCGACCCCTGTACTTTATTTTAACAAGGCCTTTTATTTCTACGGCCACAAATAATTAATTTATGTTACTTTGCCCATTTAAAGTATTTCATTTGATTATTTACTTTTTAATATCTCGTTTTCAGAAAGGTTGGCCATATTTTATTATTGACATACTACTGCTCCTATCGTTATTGATCTTAAATTACGAAAAAAAATATATTTCCATGTATTCTGTACTATGGGTTGATTAAAATATTACGTAACGACATTAATTAACACGCTATTTTAACATTAATCTTACGAGTATGAAAAAAAGCCAACAAACAAAAATATACATGAACATTACATGGGGCAAACATAAACTAAAGTCAAACTCTGACAGGTTAACTTTTTTTCTAACGAAGTCAAGAAAAAAAGAAGTATAAAAAAATTGTTAAATGAAACCAACTAATATACCAGTTAATTGCAATTATTGATTGTGTTTAGTTATGGTTGACATTTTCGAAAAAATAATATTAGAAAAAAAAACAACAAAAACAGTACAACAAACAATTACAAAATCTTTATGCAACAATTTAATGCCACGATCACACTGATTTGGAAAAGAATAACGATGATAATGCAAAGCTTTTTATGTAGAGGAAAAAGCCACTACCATTTAAATTATTTTGAATTAAGCTAACCCTGGTCAATTGTTGTACGTGCTGAAATCATTAAATATTTTTAGCAAAATCCGACCAAGTTGAAAAAAAGTTGACCAAAGAAAACCTGGTTCGGAATGAAAGAAAGGTCCTCATGGTGTTTATAAGGGCAAGAAAATCGAAAGCATATTTAAAAGAGCTATCAAGCAGTTCCGGTAGAAAAGCAGGTTAAATAAAATGCAGGTTTGAAAATATACAAAGTCTTTTGGACTTTGTTTCAATTTTTTCCAGGAATGCTGGAAAAAATTTTGTGGCCAAAAAAGAGCAGGAAAATTTAAAGCATATTTTATAAAAAAAAAAAAAAATACACCTACTGCATAATGGATGACGAAAATGGTGAAATGTTGAAAATAAGTTTGGGACCCAAAAGCAGATGAAATTAAAAAAAAAAAAATGTGATGCTGTGGCAAGCATAGGCAATTGCGAAAAAAAAACTCCAAAAAACCCGAAACTCATATAAGGAGTGTTTGCAAAGATGACTACTTCCTTTCATAAGGCAAAACAACGTGTTCACGTATTTTTGGCCAATTAGGCATCATATCACTACGTTAAGAAAGTTCTTAAGTGGTGCAAGAACAATAACATGGTTTTTGTACCAATGGAGGTAAATCTTCGAAACTATTTAAAGTGAAGATAAGTAGAGTGATATTGGAATCTTGTGGAAAGGAAGTTGAAGAGCACGAAAAGACGTTCCAAAAGGTGAAACAGTTTTAAGGGAGATGGACTAAAAATCCAAAATAGTGACAAAAACCACTATGGAAAGCCTAATGGTAGGATTTCCGGAAAAGATCCATAAGTACATATACATAATATAATTTCAAATAAATAAAAAAAAAAATCAAAACTCTATGTTCAAGTGTTTCCTTACTATTACATTTTATGTGTGTTAAGATTTGTGTGTGTTGCAATAAATACGTCTTTTTCATAATATATACTCGTAATACTAAAGAAAGTTAAAAAAATTTTAGAACAAGAAATTTAGCGAAAAAACATAGTTTTTTATTTGTTATCGAAATATTTTTTTTGAAAATATTTGAGATCATTGTAGTGCAATTCTAAAACAATAAACATAATATTGAAACAAATAATAGTGTTAAATTCGGCTGTGCCGATTCCTTGATACCCTCCACCCGCGTTCAAAATCATAATTATAACCATGGTTGTCAACTCTAACAGACAAGTAACAAGTAAGAAAATTATAGTCGGTCTAGACGGACTATATGATACCCTATACCATGCGTTTAGAGACCCTATCTCTCAGACCCAACTAACTGGATATAGAAAATAAGCATAAACCAAATTTGAGTGGGATTTTTCTTAATTTTTTTTGGCTGCTGTTATGAAAAATTTCATACCGGAGCTCTATCTGTTTGGGCACTAGGCCTAAAATTGGACCGATCCTGATCATGTTTGGTAAAGTCTCTTGTATTTTGCAAAAATATATACAAACAAAATTTGAAAAGAATCAGTGCAATATTTTTGTTTTTTGATAGATTTAAGTGCAGATCGGGAAGCAGCTCTACATGGGGCATATGAGTAAGGGTTGTGCCATAGGGATAGTTTTTGGACTACTGATTAATGTATGTAATAAACACATACAAACCCACTTTGAACAAGATTTATATGATAATTTGTATCTTATGGCAATTTAAGTCGATTTCATAGGGGTCATTTGTATGGGGGCTAGGTCTGAACATAGACCGATTCCCACCAATTTCAATATCATTCTTCCCATGGCCGATAAAAGCTTATATACCAAATTTCGTCAAAAAATATTCATATTTGCGACCTGCAGTTTGATTACAAGCTTTTATGTTTAAAATTAATAAAATAGTTTAAAAAATTGTAGGTATTTTTTGTGATTTTTTAATTGAAAGCAATTATTAAATGCAATATGCATATATGTTAATACATACATACAATTAGAATTTCATGTACAAAAAAAAAAAAAACAACAAGCTAACAAAACTGAGTGTTTATGGATCGGTGATACATATATCAACGCCCATGTTCTGTTACGTATGCAAATTTTTCACTATTTTTATTTTTTTATATGCAATGCTATAAATAGACCCCATCTTACTAATTTTAAATAACTAAATAAATTATTAATTTTTTCAATGAGCGTGATTTCAACTACAGACGGACATCGCTATATCGAGTTGTTATAAGAATCAAAAAACATGTATACTTTATGGGGTCGCAGATTCATAGTTTAAACGGAATGACAAGCTGGTATATGACGGCCATAACAAATAAGAGTGTTGAATTCCGCTGTGCCAAACATTTCATATCCTCCACATATGTGTTAAACTCAGTATAAAATATACCCAATGTTGGGTAGCGTTACCATTTTAATACAGTTACTTAACCTTTAAGTTCTAATACCATTAAAATTTATAGTAAACTGTTTTTCTCTTTTGGCCAGTATTTATTATAACTAGCAGATTCCAGCCCTCGAAATTCGAGTGCAAATTCTAGGAAATATTATTTTTTCATTAAATAAAAGTATGCTAATAAATTATAACCAATTCACAAATCAACAGAAAAAACAAATTCATTTTTATTACAAACACATTAACAAATTTAATAAACACACACATGGCATTGTATAATTTTATGTATGTGTTAGTAGCAATTTTAAATGCAATATACAATTTACACAGGAAAAAATTTAAAAATTTGTAAATCTGCAAAACGGCTAAAAAGAAATATCTTTCAAACAACACTCCGGAGACCAAGCAGCAGTCTCAACAATGGGTTTCTCCGGGTGAATCGGCTCCGAAGAAGGCCAAGGTAAGTTTGTCGGCCAATAAGGTGATGGCAACAGTTTTTTGGGATGCACGTGGGATAATCCACATCGAGAACCTTCAAAAGGGAAAAACTATAAACGGCGAATATTATGCCAACTTATTGGACCGGTTTAACGAAGATTAAAAAAAACGACCCCATATGGCCAAGAAAAAAATTTTTTTCATCAAGATAATGCACGGGTGCACATGTGTGAAGTCTCAATGGCAAAATTCCATGAATTAGGCTACGAATAGGTACCTCATCCGCCATATTCTCCGGATTTAGCCCCCAGTGACTATTTGCTATTTTCAAACCTAAAGAAATGGCTCGGTGGAAAGAGATTTAGCTCCAACGATGAAATTATTGATCAAATCTGCCTATTTCATGGACCTCGGAAAATCCTATTTTTTGGAAGGGCTACAAAAATTGGACAAACATTGGACTAAATGTATTGAGCTAAAAGAAGATTATGTTCAAAAATAATTTTTTTTTTTTTTTTTGCAAAAAAAATGTGTTTCATTCTAAAAGTCACGGACTTATTGATCCGCCCTCGTATAAAGATATCAAAATGTGTCAGATAAAAGTTAATCCTTTCAATGAAAAAAACTATTGTTGTTTTTAAAAAAGAAAAGAAATCTATAATATTAATAGGCTATGCGATTCTTTGTGACCGATTTTCTGTTCCAGCGTTTTATGCCGATTTTGACCAAACGTATATTACTTTAAAGTTAATTCTTTTTAGCAGTTTTGCAGATTTACAGATTTTTAAATTTTTTCCTTTATTTTGAGTAAATTGCATTTAAGTTTGTTACTAACACATACATAAAATTATAAAGTGCTATGTGTGTGTTTATTAAATTAGTTAATGTGTTTGTAATAAAAATGAGTTTGTTTTTTTTTTTTTGTGTTGATTTGTGAATTGGCTATAATTGATTACCATAAGACCCTAAGTCTTTATTTATTGGAAAAATAAAATTTCCTAGAATTTGCACTCGAATTTCGAGGACTGGAATCTGCTAGTATATATTAAAATACTTGGGCCTTTAACACATTGTTTAAAAATATGAAGAAATCAACTCGCCTTTTTTATAATAATTTCAAAAACTCTAAATCTTTTCTTAAAATTTATCAATTTTGACCAATACTGACCAATGCCTGTCGAAGAATATTCAGGATTTTGCTATCACGCAATCAAATATGCAAAAATATTATATATATTTTATTGGCAAAATTTAAAGAACGGGTATTTCAGGACCCGAGTTTTTAAAAAAGCTGTTATAACCAGAAAATAATAAAAAGTATTGGAGAAAAATTTTTATTTTGATAATATTAAAAAAAAAATTTACAGCTGCGCAAGCCTCTTCCATCTCGAGGTAGTCAAGTTTAGCGAAAAAAAAAACAAAAATGGAAAAATTTCTTATATATTAATTTTATTTTTTTTTTTAATTGTACCTTAATAAAACAGTTGTCGAATTGAGAAATATAGAAATAATTTTAAGGTTTTTTTTATAAACTAACAATATGTTAAGTACTTCTAGCCTTGTTTATGCATTGTCAATGGAAGTCCATTGGGGTGTGTGAAATGCCAAGTCAGGGCGAAAGTTGTAGGCCAATGTAATAAAACCTGCAGAGGGTCTGGCTTTCTCAGGCCAAACTTTTTTTTATGACCTTGTATATTTTTTATGTTTTGGTTTGGAATAGAAAAAACATGGGAACAACTAGGGACCGTATAATGAATATGATTTTTTTGTTGTTTAATAACTATCATATGGTCCGTAGTTGTTATGATTCGAGTAATTAAATAGATTCGTTTGTTAAATGATTTTTAACCACTACGAATTGAATTAATGAATTTGTGGTTTATTAAAAATTATACATAAACTAAATAAATTGAAACATAAAATTTATTTTATATTTAAATTTAATGTAGTTTATTTTAAAAAAAATATTATCACAATGACACCCGATCAAATCACCTCGCATTTACTCACAAATCAAGCATGTAAAAGGCTTTCTCATTACAATCACGAGTGATTTACTTGAATCCCTAACATTCTGTGAATTTTTGTTACTGTGTGAACTGGTTGGAAAAAAACCCATATAGTTAATCTTTGACTTAAACATTCGATCACCGAACCTGTATTTTGCCTTTAAACAAATATCAATTCAACATACATTCTCATATTTTAACTACTTGTGTACAACTCATTAAGACAATTTATTAATTTAAGAATTTATTGTTAAAAACATGCAACATTTTTACCATAAATTTTTTTTTGCATTTAAAAAAATTAATGCACATGTGTGTGTGTGTGTGTGTGTAGAAGCATTAAAAGGAACTTCATATCTCTATTATGAGAATTCATTATAATAAATAATATTCCACAATCGAACCGAACCGAACCGAACCGAACCGAGAAAAAAGTGCAAACCAAATCTAAATGTAATGTGATCTTAAAATGAATGGACCGACAAACAGACAGTCATACAACACTCTTTAAAATATTTATAAATGTTTATTAAAAAAAAAATCACATACACTAGTCATACCACACTACTTTGTAAACATAAATACTTATAAACACAGTATGAGACACGATTGAACGTCCAAAATTTAAATCTGGCAAAGAGTTTTATGCATTAAAAAATTAAAAAAAAAAAAAAAAATTGTAGTCGGTCTAGACCGACTATACGATACCCTATATCATGGTTTAGAAACCCTATCTCTTCGGTCCAACTAACTGGGTATAGAAAATAAGCAAAAACCAAATTTAAGGGGCATTGTTATTATTTTTTTTTGCCTTTGAATATGGAAAAGTTCATATCGAATGATATCTTTATATGGGGACCAGGTCGAAAAATGGACCGATCATGAAAAAAATATATAAAGACCAAATTTGGTTTTTGTAAACAATAGTTTTGTTTATTGATAGAATGAAGATCGGGATGCAGCCTTATATGGTGGCTAGAGTGATCCTACGTTATACGGACATTTTTCAAATTATGATTTTGGGGATAGGCGGGATCCAGTTTGTTACCTTTCAATATAAAAGTAATAAATATGAAGTTTGGGGACAATTGGATAAAAAAAGTCGCGCCGGAAATCGATTGAAAATTTCAAGTGTGTTTATATGCGAAAAATATGACTTTTTTAAGACTTTACGAAAATTTTCGGGATCAATATTAAATTATCTTTTCAGAAAGCTATAAATATTCAAAATCGAATAAAAATTCGCCAAGAAATAGCAAGTGCCCCAGACCACTTTTGTGCCAAAAAAAAACTAGGTCGAGAAATTTGATAACATTTTTTCTACTTTGAGAAATTGATTTAAGCCATAATTTTTTTTGTCTCTATACTTATAAGTAATCAGATATGAAGTATTGTTTCATTACCATGTTGTTAACCTATTGCGCATTGAGACCGAAAATGGGAAATTTTTTTTGATAAAATTTTGAAAACTCCTTTTTCAAGTTTAAAAAATTTTCTTAAACAAAATTTAAAAAACTGGATCTGCCACTTTAAGATTTTGTTAGCTACATGTTACAGATTAACTGTGTGAATTTTTATTAAATCCCTTTTGTAGAATCTTTTTGACAATGATTTTATTTTGGCGGATTTCGAGAAAAATGTGATTTTTGTAAAATATTTTGTAAATGTACTCTTTCTAAATACTTTGTATCAAAAATTCATCTCTTTTCTTCTTCTAAATGTTACATTTCATCTTAATAGCCTAGGGTTTCGGAAAAAAATAATAGAACCTCATTAACTCTTTTGAAATTGGGGTCACATATGACCCCATACTAGTAAAAGACAATTTATTCAAAAAATTCAAATGTTGTGTAAGTGCTGTTGAATTTTTAGATGTGACGCTTAAAATACAATAACCAAATGTGTAGAACTTCCGTTCGTAAAATTTTGGATAAATCCGAGAACGTTATCCCATTATTTGCCAAGGCCAACTTTGCATTTTAAGATATTTTTAAATAAAAATGACCGAAAACGAGTTTTTCTATTAAACTCGATGAAACCACTATTGGAATTTAAGAAAAATAATTCCGATAATTTTTAATTATTTAACCCTTCAGTGCTCCTGGAATCACAAAAATCCAATGTGATATATCTTTGGTGGAATTTTCTGCTCATTGCTCGCGAATGTAAATTAAAACAACTTTTAACCAATTTTTTTTTTGTTTAAATAAATTGTCTTTTATTACCTAGGAGTGATATGTGACCCCAATTCCAAAAGTGTTAATAGGGTTTTAAAAAGAAAAGTGATGAATTTTTGATACAAATTATTTAGAAAGAGTACATTTACAAAATATTTTACAAAAATCCCATTTTTCTCGAAATCCGCCAAAATAAAATCCTTGTCAAAAGAATTCTGGTGTAGGGATTTACTTTACCAGTAATGATTCTCGACTGCTGTTATTTGAACAGCTTTCTGCGTCAATGTTCTCAAGACATGATTTACTCTTTCTGTCTTATGATTTCAACCCCATATTTAAAAAACAATCACAAATCTTAACATTCAGAGATTTTAAGAATATAGATTATCAGCTCCTGGAAACTGAATTATCATCAATACCATGGGCCGATGTCTTCTATATGCCTACTGTGGATGAACAGCTTAGGTTTATACATTGCAATACAAATTGTCTATACGAAAAATATATCTTAGTTAAATCTAAGAAAATTCGAAGCGATAAACCATGGTTTACAAATGACATTAGAGCACTAATCGAAGAGAGAAATTATGCATATGAAAGATGGAAACGATTTAGAACAACAGAGCTCCATAACACTTTCAAACTTTCTCGAAGAACAGTAAATTCAAAAATTAGAACTGCTAAGTCAAAATTTTATGAGGAAAAATTTAAATCTGCTGTCTGTTCGAATGGAGGGAAATTCGCAAAATGGTAATGATGACATGAAAGCTGAGAACACAATAGATGTCAATCAGTTAAATCTCGATTTTGCCAATATTTCATTGCCTGCAGCTGATATAAACTTTTACAATAATATTTCCACCAATGATATATCAAACCAACAACATTCGCTTTGCTTTAATTTTATACATTTCACTCAGGAAGATGTTTTGGAATCATTTCTCAGCATTAAATCGGATGCTATAGGACACGATGGGGTTCATCCTAAATTTATAAAATTAATTTTGACTTATATCTTACCGCATATAACACATATGTTTAATACTATAATCACAACATCTACTTATCCATCTATGTGGAAACACGCAAAGGTTATACCCATACCAAAAGCTGATAAGACATATAGACCAATTGCAATATTACTTTATATATCCAAAGTTTTTGAGCGTTTAATTCATACTCAAATGAGTCATTATTTATATACAAATAGTTTGCTTACTGATAGACAATCGGGTTTTAGACCAAAACACAGCTGTATATCTGCTCTAATTGATGTTTCGGAGAAGCTACGGACCCAGATAGATGATAATATGATATCATTTCTAATATTACTCGATCACTCAAAAGCGTTTGACACTGTAGATCATTCTATTCTCTGCCTGAAACTGAGAGGCTTATTTCATTTTTCAACTACAGCTGTAAAGATAATTTACTCTTATCTTTGCGATAGAAGTCAGTCTGTATATAATGGATCGAATAACTCTAACAGCTGTTTAATGCCTAGAGGAGTGCCACAAGGATCGATACTTGGTCCACTATTATATGCTATATATGCAAATGACCTGCCTTCACAAATTCATTTCTGTGGAATACAAATGTACGCGGACGATGTCCAGCTCTACATTAGCTGTAAACCATCGAGTTTTACAGAATGCATTGGGAAGATAAACAATGATCTCAACTATATTTATGAATGGGCATCAGCAAATGGTCTTTGCTTAAATGCTAAAAAATCTATTGGTATGATCATTGGTAAAGCAGAGACCTTACCGACAAATCTAACACCTATACTGATTAACAACACAAAAATTGATCTAGCTGAAACTTCGAAAAACCTTGGCGTTATATTCAACAAAAAACTTGATTGGTCGGATCACATTAAATTTGTCTGCGGTAAAACTTTTGCTATGCTGAGGAATCTATGGATGTCACAGTATTATACGCCCTTGCATATTCGGTTGTTACTTGCCAAGACCTACTTATTACCAACACTAATGTATGGATGTGAGCTTTTCTCCAGTTGCGATTCATTAAGCAAACAAAGGCTTATGCCGGTTTTCTCAATGTATCGTCAAACTGCCTGTTACTTAACCAGGACATAAATTTATTGGACCGATAAACTGCCGGTTAACAATTTTGGTTTTCTCAATGTACCGACAAAAACATTATTTTCAGTTGGCAATGCCTCTCAACATACGTATGAAAGTTGGAAGAATTATTTTCAGTTGGTAATGCCTCTCAAAACTGATATGAAAGTTGGGAGAATAATTTATCTGTACGATAAATAAATAACTGGCAGATGAGTGCCGGTTAGCTTTGCGACAAAATCGAAGCAAACCAGACATTGAGAAAACCAAATTTCTTTAATCGGAAGTTTCTCGTTGGGATAAAAGATAATCGCCTATTGAGAAAACGAGCATTAATGTAACTTATAATAACATTGCCAGATACATATATGGCCGCAAAAGACACAGCAGCATCTCAGAATACTCGCAACAAATCTATAATATATCATTCGAAAACTTACTAAAATGCCGAACATTGTTGTATTTACATAAAATAATTTATACAGGTCAACCTGAATACCTTTACCACAGAATAACTTTTTCGAGGTCAATGCGAGTTAAAAAAATTAACACTGTACGATATAAAAAGCAAATATCTGAACGCCATTTCTTCCTGAATTCTACTCGCCTTTGGAACCAACTACCCCCCAACATTCAAATTATTAGCAATGCAAGGCACTTCAAAGCAGCTATATTTAGCAACTTAGCGTAATTAAAATATTTTATAATAACCACTATACTTGTTTTACTTATAATTAAATAATTGTCAAGTTATTGTTTTAAATATTTAAAATTGTATAGGTATTAATTTTATTTTATTTTGTTTAACAATATTCTATGTTTGCCTTAATCTACCCAATACTGTAATATAAGACATGCTCTTGTTGTATTGTATTTATCCTCAACAAATAAATAAATAAATAAAATAAATAAATAAATAAATACTTAAAAAATCACACACTTACTCTGTGACACGTATCTAACAAAACCTTAAAATGCCAGATCCAGTTTTTTAAATTCTGTTTAAGAAAATTTTTTAAAACTTGAAAAAGGAGTTTTCAAAATTTTGTCCAAAAAATTTCCCATTTTCGGTCTCAATGCGCAATAGGTTAACAACGTGGTAATAAAACAATACTTTATATCTGATTACTTACAAGTATAGAAATACAAAAAAAAAATTATGGCTTTAATCAATTTCTCAAAGTTGAAAAAAATGCTATCAAATTTCTCGACATAGTTTTTTTTTTTTTTTTGGCACAAAAGTGGTCTGGGGCATTTGCTATTTCTTGGCGAATTTTTATTCGATTTTGAATTTTTATAGCTTTTTGAAAAGATAATTTAATACTGATACCGAGTCTTACAACAACTTGTCGGAAAAATGGAACAATAGAACGAAATTTTCGTAAAATCTCAAAAAAAAGTCATATTTTCCCCATATAAACACACTTGAAATTTTCAATCGATTTCCGGCATGACTTTTCTTTATCCGAATGTCGCCAAACTTCAAATTTATTAGTTTTATATTGAAAGGTAACAAACTGGACACAACGTATCCCCAAAATCGCATTTTCATTTTCAAGGACCACTCTAATGGGGGCTATGACTAAGAATTGTCCTGTAGGGTTTATCTTTGGACTACAGATAAATGGATGTAATAAACACATACAAACCTAATTTTACCGGGATCTATATGATAATTTGGATATTATGGCAATATAAGTCGATCTCATAGGGGTCATTTGTGTGGGGACTTGGTGGAACATGAGCCGATTGTCACCAATTTTAATAGCGTTCATCCTATGGCCGATAAAAGCTTATGTACCAAATTTCACTAAAATTTATTCATATTTATATGCGACCTGTAGTTTGATTAAAAGCTTTACATGGACACACGGACGGACGGACAGCACTAAATCGAACTCAGAAAATGATTCTGAGTTGATCGTTATAATAAAAGATGGGTCTAGGTGAAATATTTTTGTTAGTTACAAACATCAGCACAAAGTCATTATACCCATACCAAGTGGTATAGGGCATAGTAATCGTCACATGATGATCCATGTTATATTCATTATCATTAATAGTGATCCCCTAGATGCTATTCCGGTTTCCAGGAATGGCATTAATTTCAGTTCCTAGAATGGTCTTTGATGCCAGCTACTTATTTATTGTAGTAACTGTTAATACGAGTATGTACTATATTATTCTCGATAGCATTCTCGTCTGGCTGGCAGGCAGTTTGCTGGTTCACAAATATATCGTTCTTTATAGAGCTATAAATTATACCAATAGTTCATATTTTTTTCAATTTTTTATTTTTTTGGTAAGTATCTGTCCAATAGCGGCATCAAACATTGGCAATTTATGCTTTTAATGCCAATGTAAATATGATAATTATTTTTTGCCAACTTAATATACAAAACTGTTCAGAATTATTGTTTTTCTCTCAATGATTTTTTGCAAAAACACTATTGTTAGATTCGCACATTTTGGTACATTTTTGTTTTTAGGCGTTGTTTTTAACAAAATGGGATAAATTTCAATTTTTTCTAAAATTGGAAATAGTGGAGAAAAACAAAACAATTCCCGTTTAATTTTCTTTCTAATGTTTGCGTTAAATAGTTGATTAAGCTTGAGTTGACTTAGAGGCAGGCAGAATGATGCTGACGATGAGCAAGTCGTGTTGTTTGAAAGTAGGTGGTCCATCTAGCGCTACCTTAAATGTTTTCTATATTTCTCTTACATTTCAAAAAATATATATTTTTTATTATTAGAAATTATATACATGATCTTGAACTAATTATATATTTGTAGAAATATTATTTTTAGTTAAGAAGTAAAAATATATAATATTAGTTGGCAAGGCGATTGCTTGTTACCGATGTTTTGTTCTACCGTTTTATTCCGATTTTGACCAAACGTATATTATTTCAAAGGTATTTCTTTTTAGCTGTTCACCAGATTTACAGATTTTTTTATTTTTTCCTTTAATTTGGGTAAATTGCATTTAAAGTTGGTACTAACACATACATAAATTTATACGTATGATATATTTGTGTTAATTAAATTTGTTAATGTGTTTGTTAATGAGTTTGTTTTCTTCATTCACAATAATAATAAGCCAAAAAAGTGTTGTTTTGTGAATTGGCTAAGTTGAGACATAAAATTGCTAGAAATTGTACTCGAATTTCGAGCGCTGGAATCTGCTAGTATAATATTAATAAGCAAGGTGATTGCTTGTGACCGATGTTTTGTTCTACAGTTTTATCCCGATTTGCACCAAACGTATATTATTTGAAAGGTATTTCTCTTTAGCTGTTCACTAGATTTACAGATTTTTTTATTTTTTCCTTTATTTTGAGTAAATTGTATTTAAAATTGCTACTAGCACATACATAAATTTATACATATGATATGTGCGTGTCTATTAAATTTGTTAATGTGTTTGTTAATGAGTTTGTTTTCTTCATTCACAATAATAATAAGCCAAAAAAGTGTTGTTTTGTGAATTGGCTAAGTTGAGAAATAAATTTGCTAGAAATTGTACTCGAATTGCGAGCGCTGGAATCTGCTAGTATAATATTAATAGGCAAGGTGATTGCTTGTGACCGATGTTTTGTTATAACGTTTTATCCCGATTTGGACCAAACGTATATTATTTTTAAGGTATTTCTTTTTATCTGTTCACCAGATTTACAGATTTTTTAATTTTTTCTTCTATTTTGAGTAAATTGCATATAAAGTTGCTACTAATACATACATAAAATTATACGTATGCTATGTGTGTGTTTATTAAATTTGTTAATGTGTTTGTTAATGAGTTTGTTATATTCATTCACAATAATAATAAGCCAAAAAATTGTACTCGAATTTCGAACGCTGGAATCTGCTAGTATAATATTAATAGGCAAGGCCATTGCTTGTGACCGATATAAAAAATGTACCTAATAACCGATTTTGACCAAAAATACCCCATTTGAAAGATATTTCTTTTTAGCTGACCACCAGATTTACAGATTTGCACCATCTCGAACATTTTTTTTGAGTAATGCTCATTCAAAGTTGCTACTAACACATACATAAAACACATACTGTGTGTTTATTATAAATATCAAAAGCCCTTTAGGCTCCTTTAAAATTATATACCATATTTATACATCTTCTGGGTATTCAGCAAATACTTATAATGAAATTTAATTAATTTTAATTAAAAAGTGTTGAATTGTGAATTGGAACATTTGTTTCTAAAATTGCTCTGTGTATATTCTGCAAGGTATGTTATACAGCTGTTTCGGGTCGAATCACCAACCTTCATCATTAACGTTAACACTAAATGCGAGTTTAGAAGAAACAAATTGACCTTTTCAAGCCTAACGCAAATACGTATGTATATTGTATGTAGTATACAGGGTGTACTCATATCTGTATATAAAAGCGAAAGTATGTAAATATTTTTGTTTGTTTGTAGCTTATAGAAGGCTGAAACATTGGACCTGAAATTTTTACAAAGTCTTACTGTTTATCTGGAAGGAACAATAGGCTATAAATGGTTTTCATATTTTTTAGTGGACGTGGTACCTCGCATACAAAATGAACTTTTAATATCATGAAGCCGTGCTAAAAACGGGGATAAGGGGGCGTGGCACCTTCCATACAAAATAATTATTAAATATAATGTATCTCGACTACTGTGGCAGAGACATCTTTGCAAATATGTCTAATTTGAGTAGTCGAACAAAAAACAGGCATGGGCGTAAATATATAACAGTATACAAATGGAGTATTATACATGAGAAAGCCTTGACACTTTCTATGCGTCAATCTCATATTAATGTGAGTAGTCAGATAAAAAATAGGCGGGATATGATTAGGGGGCGTGGTGCACCTTATGCAAAAAAATATGAAGTACTCTGAAAGCGACAGATCTGAAACTTTCGATAAGTACGTTAATTGCCGAAGTAAGTAGTCGTAGAAAATATAGGCGGAATCGCCAAATGAAAAATCGTAAAAATCAAAAATCGCTTAAACAAAAATCGTTAAAAACAAAAAATCGCTAAAAAAAAAAACAAAAATCGCTAAAAAAAATTTGCAAAATAAAAAATCGCTAAAATAAAAATTTGCCAAATGATATTCTAAATTCAAGGTTAGTATTGCGAGCGGTCCAAAGGGGTAAAAAATAAAAATTGTAAATTCTTAAAAAAAAAAACTGGTATGGCATTAGACTTCACCGTACTAGAAAGCACTCATGACATGCTACGAATCATGATATGTTACAACATCTTTTGCTAGCTTTAAAACTATTTAGTCAATTTATAGGCAAAGAGAAAAAAGTAAGAACTGACAAAAACATTTTTGCAAATTTTTTCCAAAATTATAATGGACGTAAATTTTGTCAAGAACGACAATATTGATCGATCATATTGTGTCAGATATAGACAGGTGCAGTGAAGATGTTGAAAGCTCATTAATTTTAATACCCTATACCATGTGGTTTGGGTACAATGACTTTATAACTACCAAAATTATTTGACCTAGACCCATCTTTTATTATACCGATCGGCTCAGAATCACTTTCTGAGTCCTTTTAGCGATGTCCGTCCGTCCGTCCGTCTGTGTGTTCATGTAAACCTTCTAATCAAACTACAGGTCGCAAATATGAATATATTTTTATGAAATTCGGTATATAAGGTTCTACCGGCCGGAGGATGAACGCTGTAGAAATTGGTGAAAATCGGCCCATGTTCAGACCTAGTCCCCATACAAATGACCCCTGTGAAATCGACATAAATTGCCACAAGATGCAAATTATCATATAGATCTTAGTAAAATTGTGTTTGTATGTGTTTATTGTATCCATTAATCAGTCTTAGTCATAGGCTCCATATAGAGCTGCTTCCCGATCTTCGTTAAAATCTATAAAAAAAACTAAAATATTGCACAGATTTTTCTCAAATTTGATTTGTGTATATTTTTTCAAAATATAAGTGACTTTATCAAATATGGTCAGGATCGGTCCATTTTTTGACCTAGTCCACATATAAATATAGCACCCGATATGAACTTTTTCATATCTGCAGCCACAAAAATTAATAACAATGCCACTCAAATTTGGTTTTTGCTTATTTCCACATAGTTGGACCGAAGAGATAGGGTTTCTAAACCATCGTATAGGGTATCGTATGGTCGGTCTAGACCGACTATAATTTTCTTACTTGTTTTGCTTGTTTTAATTTTTTTTTCCAAAAATATATTTTTGGTAGATGCGTTTGGGCCATGTTAAGGAGTGTACATACTGAATTGGAGTACACTAAAAAAATTTGTGGAATATAAAAGTTAGTGGAGCTAGGGGAATTTTTTAGTTTGATTTCAATGAAACTTGGTAGATGCTTTCGGGTCTAGCACCTACTAAATTAGAGAACAGTGAGACTAAATTTGTTGAGTTTATAAGGTTTTTTAACGTAACAGTATAGCGGAGCTAGGGGAATTCATGGGGTAATTTTCAAAATATATTTTTTTTACTATTTTATGCCAAGTAAAAACACGATATGACAACGTCTAGTACTTTTGGCCGTTCTTTATGTGAATGTATAATACTGTGTGAAATGACAACGTTTAGTACTTTTGGCCGTTCTTTATGTGAATGTATAATACTGTGTGCGGATTTAATTAGGAAAGTCCATGTTTTTCCCATAGGCAGCTATATATAGCAATGCTACACAGTAGGAACGCCGAAAAACTTGATAACTTTGGACAGAATGAAAAAAACGCGTAAGAGTGTTAAATTCGGCTGCGCCGAATCTTTTATACCCTCCACCTTTTTCAATTTCAGTTTTCATTTTTTTTTTATCATTTTTAATTTTTCACTTTTCAATTTTCATCTTTCGTTTTTCATTTTTAGTTTTTTATTTTTAATTTCTCATTTTCCATTTTCCACTTTTCATTTTTCATTTTCCATTTTCGATTTTTCATTTTCCATTTTCCATTTTTCAAATTTAATTTTTCATTTTTCATTTTCCATTTTCCATTTTCCACTTTCCATTTTTAATTTTTCATTTTACATTTTCCATTTTTCATTTTTCTTTCATTTTTCATTTTTCATTTTTATATTTTCATTTTTCATTTTCCATTTTTCATTGTCCATTTGCCATTTTTAATTTAAATTTTTCATTTTCCATTTTTCATTTTTCCTTTTCCATTTTCGATTTTTCACTTTCCATTTTTCATTTTTCATTTTGCATTATCCATTTTCCATTTATCATTTTCCATTTTCCAATATTCATTTTTCATTTTTAGTTTTCCATTTTCCATTTTTAATTTTTCGTTTTCCGTTTTCCATTTTTCGTTTTTCATATTCCATTTTTCATTTTCCATTTTCCATTTATCATTTTCCATTTTCCATTTTCCAATATTCATTTTTCATTTTTAGTTTTCCATTTTTAATTTTTCGTTTTCCGTTTTCCATTTTTCACTTTCCATTTTTAATTTTTCATTTTCTATTTTCCATTTTCCATTTTCCAATATTCATTTTTCATTTTTAGTTTTCCATTTTTAATTTTTCGTTTTCCGTTTTCCATTTTTGATTTTTCATATTCCATTTTTTATTTTTCATTTTCCATTTTTCAATTTTAATTTTTCATTTTCCGTTTTCCATTTTCCATTTTCCATTTTTCAATTTTCATTTTTCATTTTTCATGTTCCATTTTCCATTTCTCATTTTCCATTTTTAATTTTTCATTTTCCATTTTCCATTTTCCATTTTTAATTTTTCATTTTCCACCTTTCATTTTCCATTTTTCTTTTTTCAGTTTCCATTTTTCATTTTCATTTTCATATAAATGAAGATCTTAATGAAATCTTCTTTTCTCACAACCGAAATAGAAGACTTCTGAGGACCCTTCCATTGGACCTGGTCATCAACTAGAAAAACATTCAAAAATTTATAACTTTGAGGATAATTACTGAATTATTGCTCGTCACACTATTTTACCTCATATTGTAATATTACTAAATGAGTTTTACTCAGTTGTAATTGTATTAATAAATAAAAAAAAAAATTTTTTTTCATTTTTCATTTTCCATTTATCATTTGCCAATTTTCATTTTTAATTTTCCATTTTCCATTTTTAATTTTTCGTTTTCCGTTTTTCATTTTCCATTTTTCATTTTTAATTTTTCAATTTTCATTTTTCAATTTTAAATTTTCATTTTTCAATTTACATTTTCTATTTTCCTTTTTCAATTTTTCATTTTCCATTTTTCATTTTTCATTTTTCATTTTCCATTTTTTATTTTTATTAATTTTTAATTTTTAATATTTAATTTTAATGATAAAAAAATATGTGGTAAAACTTGCTTAGGCCAACGTGACACGTGCAGTATTAATATACACACAGCTGTAATGACTTCAACAATACGAAGAATTACAACAAATACAACATATCTTAGGAAAAACAACAAACATACTGAAAAATTTTATTTTTTCAAGAGTTTTTTCGAAGTTTCATTCATAGCTCGTGAACCCTTTGACCGATTTTGACGATTTTAAACAGCAACTCCTTTGGGATGTTAATAAACGATTTTATATAAAAACGAACGGTCTAGCTTAGATATTGACGGCGTGATCGTGATTTCCATAGACAGACGGACGGACGGTCATCAGTAAATCAACTTCTCTTGTTATAAGGATGAAGAAAATATATTTTTTTGGGGTCTCAGGAATTTATTTCGATGCGTTACAAACGGAATGACAAACCTATATATACCCTCTGCCACTGAGGTGTGGTGGGTACAAAAATTATATGTATATCAGCAATTGAAATAAAGACTATAAAATAAATAAAATAAAATATTTTAATTGCGCAATAAAAGCTCTGTAGGAAAAATTCATTATGAAAATATACTGGCCAATAAGTCTCGGTTAGACAGCGAAGCTCGACAGGGCATAATAGCAAAAGTTTTTTCAAATTGATTTATATATTGGTTCGATTTATTGAACATTTTTAAATAGTATAAGTCTTTGCCTGCATTTTCATTATGTTAGTTTAAGGAAAAGTACATGCATTTAACTTTTTACGAAAAAAAACTATCTTCTGAATTTGGTAAAAATTAGAATAATACATAAGACACATAAAATAAGTATTGGCCGCTAACCAATGTCACATATATGTATATGTATATACTTATATGTATAGTATTTATAACATTTATAACATTAATAGGCTAAGCGATTTCTTGTGAGCATTGTAACTTTGTCAGTTTTATTCCGACTTTGACCAAAAATACCTCATTTGAAAGGTATTTCTCTTTAGCTTTCCACCAGACTTACAGATTTTTATATATTAAAATTTTTTTTTGAGGCATATCGTTGAGTGTTGTACCATGTCAAATGACTTTGAGTGGTCCAATAAAACCAAAAAACATATTTTTTCATCATTCATGTTGCTTCTTATCTCCTCAACTACATCAGATAAAGTTTGCCACCCAATAGTTTTCAATCGCCAACGAAGGAGCACACACCTCCCGAGTGGAATCTAGCTCGGTTTTAATATTGGTTTACAAATTCATTTAAATCGTTTTATTGTTATGGCAAAAACAAAATTTTAACAATCTGGTCCTTTTAAACTTAAAACATGTGTTTTTTAAGGTTGCCAACTTTCGTCAAAGCAGTTTTTTTTTCAAAATACTGCTGCCATCTATACGTCACACTGTGGTCAATATTTTGAGATAGCGGCCAAAACTCCTTTTGGTTTTTGTTCTCCGATTTTAAAGTTATTAGACTCATATGAAAGTAGACAGTAGTAAACCTCGGGAGAAAAAAAATAGAACTCTATTTCAACTATTTCACTGAGAACAGGGTGGTCCAAAATGGGCTTTTTCAGAATTTAGTAAATTTATGATATTTTTAGTTAGTTTTTAAAGTTTAAATGATAATAACTTTTTTGTTTTTCAAGATTTTTGGACGAAATAAATTTTGTGTTGTAACTTAACTTATTTCCTATTACTGAAGCTCTACTGTTTTCAGAACAATTTAAGTTTTTTTTTAAAAAAGGTCAAATTTCTCGGAAATTTCCTACTTCATAGAGCACAACTCCTGTGAGTCAAGCTGAGTCAAAACACAAATTTCATATTTTGTAGTCCTAACTCTCCCCTACATTCCAATATATACATGTCCATGCATCGGGACTGCACTTTTTGAGCTACAGCAATTTTTCTGACCCAAGATAAGATATTCGGTACAAATGCACGTCATATTTTTTGAGAAGTTATTTGAATGTGAAAGTGGCTATTATGCATATATTTTGATGAAATTTTGTACAAGAGTTCTTATTGACCCAAAAAATAATTGTGTTGAAATTAGGAGAAGTTGGCCCATATTTGGACCTAGTCCACATAGAAGGGTGCATCAAAATTTTGACAAAAATGACAATAGAACTCTCAAATTATGTGGTATCTGGCAATTCATTTGGAAAAGGTAAAAAAGATTTTATTGCCATCTAATATTACACAAATTAAATACGTGAAAATTGCAAATAAATTTAAAACCAATGGAAATAACTGGTAAAACCAACTACCTGTTATATTATGTTTCAAAGAGGTAAAAAAGATCATGTTGAAACTTCGAGCAATAGTATATTAATCCATGCATTCATTTTTTTTCTTCATTATTGTTTAAACAATGGCTAAATTCAGTTATAGTGTTCTATCTGATATATATTTTGAACGGAAAGATGAAAACGACAATATTTTACATATAATGAATAATCCATTCTTCAAAATATGCGACAAACAAGAAATTAAAATTCATAACTTAAAAATAAAAAACTTTTTAAATACTTTAAGAAAACGGTACAATCAATGTTCCAGAAACAAGAAATTGTTTTACTCACGCAACCAAGAATGGCTAAGAAATAAACTTATTTTTAAAAAGCCATCAGTAACTACCACGGAAACTGGAAAAGGTGGTCGACCAGCAAAGCCAATTGATAATTGTAGTGAAAGATCACGAAGACGCAAGCTTAAACATATCAATGAAGAAGTTTCTTGTAGCATCATAAAGGATTCATTTCTGCATCAAATTCAACCATCGAAAACTAAAAAGGGTAAAATTGCTATCATTGAAAAAATAGTGGAAGCAAGCCCCAGACGCACAAAAAGGATTTTAAAAAGTATGCCGACACCAACTGAAGAAAATAAATTTACTCCAGAAGAAGCATTTGCACTATTTTTGGATTTGAAAATGAGTAAAAACCAATATACAGAATTGCGGAAGCGAACCAATGAAAAAAATTGTGGAATTTTTCCATCATATCGAGATATAGTTTCTGCCAAAAAAGATTGCTTACCTTCACCAACTGCTATTAGTGTAACTTCAAGTTCAGCAGAAATAAAATTGCAGGATCTTCTTGAACACACTGCAGAACGATTATTAAAGACATTTGATGCTGACTATTTAAAGAAGTTTAAAAATTGCAGCATGACTTTAATTTCTAAATGGGGATGTGATGGGTCCTCTGGCCAGAAACAATACAAACAATGTAATGCGAAAAATTTATCAGATGCAAATTTATTCATGATTTCTTTCGTTCCATTACGTTTAACAAAAACTTATATTGGTTCAGAGCCGTCAACTAGTAGAGCTGCAGAGATAGATGTATGGAAGAATGAAATTCCCTCGTCAACAAAATTTTGTAGACCAATAAAGTTTGCTTACAAAGGATGAAGAAGTTCGAAAAATAAATGATCAAATTAAAGAACTTCAACCAGTAACATTTAAATTTGATGACCAAGACATTGAAGTAAATTTTAAAATGTGTCTCACAATGATTGATGGAAAAGTTGCACAAGCTTTAACCAAAACAAAGTCATCGTCAAGCTGCACTATATGCCAAAAAACATCAAGTCAATTGAGCCAACCACCAACACAAGACGATAGTTTTAATGAAGCATATGAATTTGGAATGTCACCTCTTCATGCTAGAATTCGTTTTATGGAGCATATTCTTAAATTGGGATACGATTTGGAATTTGGCCCGTTAGGCGAAACAGTGAGAAACAACAAAGAAAATTTGGAAAAAAGAAAGCAAAAAAAAAAGATATTCAAGAAAAATACCGTGAGATAGGCCTTATAATTGACCAGCCAAAGCAAGGAGAAGGAAATTCTAATGATGGAAACACAGCAAGGAGATTTTTTTCCGATCCAGAAACTGCAGCTTCTATAACTGGAGTAGATTATGATTTAATACGACGATTCCAAATCATATTACAAGTTATAGCATGTAGCAAAAAGATAGATGCAAAAAAATTTGGTCATTATGCTAATGAGACAGCAACCCTTTATAACCAAAAATATTCTTGGAGACATATGCCAACCACAGTTCACAAAATTTTGTTCCATGGGGAACAAATAATTCAGCACAATATGCTTCCAATTGGAGATCTCTCAGAAGAAGCCCAAGAAAAAAGGAACAAAGACTACAGATTCTTTCGCGAGCACAATACAAGAAAAATTTCCAGATATTGTACTAATGAAGATCTTATTAATATTTTGTTGTGCACATCAGACCCATATATGTCCAGTATTCGACAAAAATGGAAATCAACCTCATTAGAGTTAGATGAAGAAGCTAAACAACTACTGCAAAATGAAAATCAAAGCTATTTGGAAGAAATTTTTACTAATATTGTTTAATTAATACTAGTTTAAAGATTATAATTTGTTTCTAATTTTAGTATAAATTTTTATTAATACATTTAAATAAAATATATGTGCACTTTAAATCAATAGTAAAAGTTTACTTAAAATTTTATCGATGTTGTGTTCTGTATATAATATATCCAAATGGTATTGATATTGTTGGGAATTTCAGTGTTATTTTTCAGTTTAATCCTCACAAGAATGAGCTTTCTTCCAAAAAAACCAACCTTTGGCCCCTGTGAATATTGAGACTAAATAAATGTCAGGGGCCAAATGTTGGCATTTTCTGACCAAAATTAAGTTTAGGAATAATAAATAAGTATTGGTTGTAAAATACCATTGAAGAAAATAAGAAATTATAAAAAAAATACCTATTTAAAATGTCAAAATATTCAACTTTTACATGGAAACTCAACAAAAAATTAAAATGCATTTTTAACTCCAAATTACTTACGTTCCTATCAGTCGCTTTTTACGTTTGAACACGCAAATTGAAGCTTAAAGTCCCTCCTATTGAACAAAATAAACTGCGTAAAAAAATACCAACCCGGTCAAAAGTTATAGAGTTTTGACCGCTATCTCGCGAAATTGACCACTGTGCGTCAGTTCGACTTGTTCTGTGACTACCCTCGTAGTATAAATAATAATTGCTGAAAGTTGAATAAAATTTTATTTAGGATTTACTACTTTATGACACTTAAAGTAAAAATGTCCTGAACCTGCACTCACTTTTGCTCGCTACTATACGTACAATAGTCTTGAAGAAAGGTTTGTTAGCGAATAAGATTTTTTTAACTCTCTTGTTATTCTTATTACATCAAAATATTTAGTTTTATTTTTGTCGTGAATAAATTTACCGGATTTAAATTTAACGCTGTTCTTTAGTTCTTTTTGAGACTCTTCGCTGTCGTTTAACACCCGAATAGTTATACCGTTATTGTCTTGTCATACGTTCAACTTTTGTGTAGTTTTTTACTGGCAACACTGTTTTTTCGAATATTATTTTTTTTTTGTTTCATTCAAAGTTGTAAATTGTGCGCTCTAAATTTTACAAGTTAAACTAGCACTGCGAATAGTCAGTCGTCAGTCTGTGTTAAATGTTAACGCTTTACACCCTGCTGCGCACTATGAACAACTCAATTTTACGGTAGAATATGTACTTTCAAACATATGTATAGTATGCATCTACATAACTACTTACATACATGTTTAACCATGTCCAGCGTATAAAATAACAACATTTAAATCCAATTTCTGCTGTTGCGGCTGCAACTTGGCCTGGTGTTGGCTTGGTTTTGTTGTTGTTGTTTTTGTTGTTTCATATTCGATTAACTCGATTTATCTTTTACCCTTCAATATTTATTAAAACTTATAACAAGCAGTGGTTGGAAGCCTCAAATGAAACACAAATCATATAAAAATGTATAAATATTAAATTTTTTTTTCAGTTTTTTTAACAAAAAAAAAAAAAAAAAAAAAAAAAAACTACAAAATGAAAGTTGATTAAACTTCTACTATTATATGGTGAATAATAATCATAATGAAATAATAATGATATGAATGGTTTTTATTATGTTCTTTGAGCCGTTGCAACATTACTTTAAAAAAATGATATATTGATTTAATTTATTTTGAAGAGAAAGAAAAAAAAAGTCCCATGAATTTCCAAAAACTGTATTCAAGCAAATTATGCACATACAGACATATACAGGAGTATTAGTCATGCAGTCAAAAATATGTACTGGTATTGGTGTAAAAGTTAATGGATTTTTTTGAAATACTTTCCCATCTTAACAACTTTAGCAACAGTCATTACTCCAGCCACACTAAGTTGAGTTCTTCCATAAACGAAACCAATTTGAAAATTAACTAAATATCGTTAAACTTTTATAATTGTCCCGACAATGTGCTTAACTGTTGTCTTCTAATCTGAACAACAACCTATGTATGTAATCACTTAATGATCACTTATGATGTGGAATAATTAAATTCAAATTATAAAGTAAATTAAAAAAATTAAATAAATATGCAAACACACACACACACCAGCACTTCATCATATTCAAAATCACTCACTGGCAGTGAAGAAAAACGAAAATTATATATTCTCACCTCTTTGCAGACAATCAACGTAAGGAACAACTCAATTAAGAAGATGATGCTTCTTCGTAGTTGTTGGTATCAAGCCAGGCTCAAAGAGTCTGAACTGTCTTAAAATAAGCAAGTTACCAAAAAAAAAAAAGAAACACAAAACAAAAACAAAGAGCCTTAAGATATTGTAAAAGTACTCATGTATTTGAACATGCAGCATCCATCCAAGGCAGCAAGGAGACAAAAAAAAAAACAACCAAATTATACAATTGCCAAACACAAAGCAGTGTCATACATACGAAAACTCCGACAAAAATAACAGACAACAAAAGAGATGATGTGAAACAAAAAGAAAAAAAAAATATCAAAAAAAGTTGCAAGTGTGACTTGCAAATATACTCGTACCATCAAGTTCAGAGGATGAGACTGTGTTATACACCCATGCCTCGTTGCATAACAAACAGTTTAAACGAATTCGGATTGTTTAGCATATTTCTTTCGAAATTAAATTTAATAATAACGTAATATTTTAGTTTTAGGTAAGGTTAGGTTACGTGGGTTATGTTAGGTTAAGTTAGATTTGGTTGGGTCAAGTTGAGTACGGTTAGGTTGGATTAGATATTAGATAAGGTTACTCTGCGGCGGTTTGAAAACCATTTTCTCGATTTAACAAATTTCAAGATAACAGTCGGCTTTCCTTCTGCAGAGCACTCCAGACTATCGAAAAGCCTTCCACCAAGAATACAGAATCATCCTTCTGGTTCCTCCTAGTCGTTACAACTGCTGCTGAAGGCTCTAAGTTGGACATCAAGTTTCATGGTAGTGTCCCGTTAGAATTCTCGAAGATGTGTGGAACTTCTTCCTTTCTAACTAAGTAAGTTTCCCGTTCTTTTTCTATCCCAGGGTGGACACAAAGCTTTTGATCTACAGCTATGTGTTGTATCCCATCTGATTCTGGCCAAAGTGTTGGTGTAAGTGACTATCTAAAGGGTTTTTCAACAGGGACTCTACAAAAGTAGAAAGACAGGGACAGCAAACGACGCCATATTTCTTGCCCCTCTTTTGACATTTCTCTTCAGTAATGTTTGCCATTTTATGATGGAAAGATATACGAGCCAACAACGAGTCGAAATTATTAAAATTTACTACCGAAATTCGGAGTCAGTGGCCTCAACGTTAAGAGCGCTACGTCCAATTTATGGTCGTCATAATCGTCCTAGCAGATCAACAATTGAGCGTCTAGTGGAAAAATTTGAATCCACAGGCACAGTACAAAATGTTCCCGTGTCAGTGAGACAAAGAAGTGCCCGTAGTGTCGAGAATATTGCTGCCGCTGAGGCTTCAGTTGAAGAAAGCCCAAATGTGTCTCTCACACGTCATTCTCAAGCGTTGGGCATCTCTGTGACGTCATTGCGGCGAATTTTGCGAAAAGATCTTGGCCTACATACTTACAAGATCAAATTGACGCAAGAACTGAAGCCGCTTGACTGCCAGAAGCATCGTATGTTCGTGAATTGGGCTGAGCAACAACTTGAAGATGATTCGGATTTTCATCGAAAAATCATCTTCAGCGATGAGGCTCATTTCTGGCTGAATGGCGTCGTCAATAAACAAAATATGCGTTATTGTTCAGACAGCAATCCACACGTACTCCATGAGTCATCATTGCATCCCGAAAAAATTACGGTTTGGTGCGGTTTATGTGCCGGCGGCGTCATTGGGCCGTACTTCTTCCATGATGATCAAGACCGGCACGTTTCTGTGAATGGGAATCGCTACCGTTCAATGATAACCGAATATTTTTGGCCCCAATTGGATGATATGGACTTAGAGGACATGTGGTTCCAACAGGACGGCGCCAAAAGCCACACAGCGAATGTCACAATCAATTTATTGGAAACTAAGTTTGGAGAACGTGTTATCTCACGAAATGGTCCAGTCGATTGGCCGCCTCGGTCGTGCGATTTGACGCCGTTGGACTATTTCGGTTTCCATACATAATGGCATCGAACGTACTTTCCAGGAATAAAGAATATCATTGATATCCAAAACTGTTTTTGTTTATTTAAAAAAACTTTTGTAGCGCTCTTATTGAAAAACCCTTTATAATACTCCCAATTGTATCCCCACTTTCTGCATAGTTTGCTTAGAATTCATTTAAAAGCCTAAACTCTTGTATTCGTCTGCCGGCACCTTACCAATTACAGCCTGGTGACCTGGAACCCAGCCGATATAACTTGGTATGGCAATAATTCTTTTTTTCTATTATACTTTGCATTAGCTATATATCAGAGTATGTGCCTGAACTCGTTCCGCTAAGCATTCGTGCAGATGGGGCCATCAAAATAAAGAATGGACTTCTCAAGGGTTAAGTTTCTCTTGAAATCACAATACCTTGAAGGACCATTGATTAGGCAAGGGTTACTGTGTTGCGGCTAGTGGAAAAGTAACTTTTTTCCGATTATTTTTTTCAGTGTTTTTAATGATGCAATTTTGTCACAGACATTCCAAGTAAACAAAAAACACATAAAGTTTATTTTTATGTTGGCCCGTTGATTTTTAATTGATTTTAGAAGTCAAATATACAAAATTTTCACGAAAAGAAGGGATTTCAGGGCTGTATTCAAAATAATCTCATTTGATTTTGGTGACAGATATTTTGATTCGGAAAAAAAATCTGCCTTCGGACAAGTATCCTCTGTAAAAAAAAGGAATGCTGTTTGAGACATTTTCATATGCACCTTTTTTAGAGCGAAACCCCGACTAAAGGTCCATTTTTCCTTTAAATTTGGGTTAGGTAAGCAATATCTAAAAAGTCCCACAGAGTCCCAGTTCCAAACCACTACAGAAATGTTACATAATTTGTTTTCAACGAACTGTGAAAAAATCAGCAGCCGATACCAGCCCTCCTGGGAGTTATAGCGATTTTAGTATATCACTCTCAGTATTTATTCCATAGAAATAGAACGGAAATTCTCGGAATCACTTATTGAATAATTTAATCATATTGGTTTTTGGGTGACTTTCCGTCATCGCCATCTTCAGTGTTTTCTTTTTTGTCACTAATTAGTCCGCATGTGTGTCCGTCTTTATATAGTGTTTTCTTTTAGCTTGTGGTGGTACCTTTCTCTCTCTCTGTTGTTTTACTATTTTATTCTCTCTCTTTCGCTCTCTCTCTCTCCCCCTTTGTTTTTACGTCTAGGTAGGTATTGTATTGGTATTTGTATTGTTTTTATTTTGTGGTTTCCCTTCATTTACTACATTTAATTGCTTTCTGATGCGTTTTTCATATAAGTGTTTTAATGGTTCGAATATTACATCAGAATATATAATTATAATTTTGACAGTCAAGAATTATGGAATACATTAAAATTTCCTATCAGGAACTGCATGAGTTGATGCAACAGAGTAAAACTAGAAACGTGGAGGATGTTTTGGAATTGCTTGATCATGAGCATGGAGTGAAAAGTAGTTTAATATTTCCAAACATAAAAGATAAATTGAAAAAGTTTGTCAATAAGTACAATACACGTCTTCAAAAGTTTAACAGGATGTATGAACGGCTTGGAGCTACGGACTGGATTCAAGAGGGCTATATTGAAGTTGGAAATCATTCAAGTACTTCAAAACGAAAACCCGAACCTAAGGAATTTATATTATGCTGTGAGAAAACAAAGAAGAAAAGAAGTATGGAACTAATGGAAACAGAAGAGGTTTCTGCAGATTTAATTAAATACACAGCTGAAGAATTGAGAAAAGAGGAAGAAGGGGATATAAAGGCAGCTTTGGCTTTCTTCATGGACATGAAACTCAGCGTTTATCAGTGGCAAAAGTTAAAAGAATATCATGAAAATTACAATTACTTTCCTAGTTACAGAAAACTTTTAGAGGAGAAAAAGAAATGTTATCCAGAGGATGTCGAGGTAACTGAAAAGTCTGCTTTAGTCAAACTACAATCTCTTTTGGATCACACCGCGAATAGAATACTGGAATCCAAATCAATTGTCCAGCTTCAAGCATATGCAGAGAAAGAAATGTTATTGATTAGCAAATGGGGTATGGATGGATCTTCAGGCCATAGCCAGTATAAACAAAACTTTACTGACAATACAGCAACTGATAGTAGCTTGTTCAGTATATCTATGGTTCCTTTAGTTCTTTCATGCAATAAAGAACAAGTATGGGAGAATCCAACACCATCATCAACCAGATATTGCAGACCAATCAAGTTTGAATATGCTAAGGAGACTTGAGAGTATACAAAGCAACAGGACGATCTCATGAAAGAACAAATAAATAGTATACACGAAACGATTATCAACATAAGCGGATTACAATTTAAAGTAGAACATAAAGTGGAGGAAACAATGGTTGATGGAAAAGTCTGTAATTCTTTATCTCATAACAAGTGTGCAGCAACGTGTTACATTTGCCCCGCAAAGCCCAGTGAAATGAATCAGTTGGACAAAATTGTTAAAAGGATACCCAATCAGGAAGCATAGATTTGGATTATCAACATTACATTGTAGAATCAGATTTATGGAAACCCTACTGAACATTGCTTATCAAATCACTGTGCGCAAGGCAGGGGAAACAAAGAGAACTAAGCTCAGTGAAGATGAGAAGATTATTAGAGATCAAAGAAAAAATGAAGTTCAACAAAATCTGAAAGATCAGCTCCAAATAACTGTTGATGTTGTGAAACAAGGAAGTGGAACAACTAATGACGATAACACAGCAAGGAAATTCTTTAGTGATCCTGAGGAAACCGCTCTGCCCACAGGAGTAGATACCGAACTTTTAAGAAGGTTTTCTACTATTCTTCAAGCTATAACTTCTGGATATAAGATAGACTGCGATAAGTTCTCTAAGTACGGAATAGAAACTGCTGCTCTCTATGTGAAGAAATATTCGTGGCATTATATGCCACCAACTGTCCACAAGGTTCTTATTCATGGAGCTGAAATATTTCGTTCATTTTTGGTCCCCATTGGCCAACTATCAGAAGAAGCATTGGAAGCAGGAAACAAGGACTTCAGAAACACAAGGCTTAACCATGCGAGGAAAACATCAAGAAAAGACAATTGTGAAGACATATTACATTATCTGCTCGCCAATTCTGATCCCGCAATCACAAGTAGGAGAATACTGAAGGAGAAGAAACACCTGGAATTATCAGAGGAAGCAATGAACTTATTGGTAGATGACTGATAATTTGTAATTTTTCTGTAGAATGCAATAAAATATGCCTGTGTTATAAAATAGTAACTTCAAATTTTTTTTTTATTCTACATCTATTCTAGCACTCCACAAAAGTGAGCATAACTCTCTTAAAACTGAAGCTATTGACTTCAAACCGGTATCAAATTAAAGCTTTTATTGCCACCTTTCAAATAAGGAATGAAATAGATTTTGGTTTTATATAAAATTTCAGAGTTATTCAACAAATATCGAAAAATCATGAAAATTTGACGTTTATAATTCTTGTTCGGACCACCCTATAGTTTATTTAAAAAACTAATCATAGGGTATTTATCAGAAATAAAATAACAATTAAAATAAATTTTTTTTTGTAAATTTTTCGAACAATTTTTTTTTTTGACTTTTGTTGAAAATTTGACCCAACAATTTTTTTCGGTGTACATTTTTTTTTTCACTCATTCGATACAATTAAAATTACAGTTTAGGCAATATGATTTCCAAAAAATTCCGGTTTTGCAACACTGTGCGTCAGTCAATGCTAGCTATTGAAATAAATTAAGCTAGATTAGGTTAGGTTAGGTTGGAGGTGCGGAATTTTCGAAAGATATGTTCAGCCCATGCTGAAAATATGTATTATTGAAAATGTTTATAATTCTGCTTAAGGTCTTTTTATTGTGCGTTATAAAAATATGTATGATTCACAAAAGTTGCCTACGGACTAAATCTGCAGCTCCGACAACCACAGTATTATTCAGATGAATTTATTGACCGCAACCCAGTATTTATCTGACCGCTGTATCATGTTCACAATGTTTTCATTTGTTTAACTGTCACCTCTGTAGAATTCTAGTTGTACTCGTTGATCGTGAAACCATGAGTACATGAATACTGCGTGCTCCATATTTTCCTCTACGCTGAGGAACTGTGGGCAGCTAGATTAGATATTTATTGGTAACTCCTATAACCATGGGGTCGCGTTAGGAATTTTGGCAGCTTGCAGTTATCCTCTCAGTGACTACGATTTATCCACTAATCAATGTTTGATATCAATTTGTATGTCCACCGATTTTTAGGTGAATTTTACCATATTCTTTGGCATTTTTTCATGGACTTATCTCTTTAAATTGTTAATAGGGTTCATCCTGGAACGACCGAAGTTTCATTCTTTGTCTCTTATATCTCTATTTGTGTATCTATGACTCTCACCACGACACTATATACTTCGGAATATATAGATGAACGCCATGTCCTTCTTTCCTATATTATTGTGACCTCTCTCATACTAGTTATCCATAGAGTAGGATCGGGTTTGTCGCCATGGCCAAAGCATTTGCGACACCAGTCACCTTTTTGCACGCATAGCACATATGCGCTTTGAAGTTCAGCGGTCATATATCATTATGCCAAGAAAATTAATAGCCTCCAATTATGAATACAGCTACGATCTTGTCTTCCGCCAGGTCCAGATTCAATGATTGCAGCCAAATTTTTATCGTTCGAATGGCTTTGTTCGCATACAGCTGGATATCTTGTAGATGTCTCACTTGTACTACTCCGATATTTTTGGCCAACTCCCCCTTCATACGTAGTGTTCCACAATATGGGCCCTGGAAACGTTCCGTGTGGAAAACCTGTTGTATCGAGTATGACCGCACCCTTGTCAGTTTTCTCTCCGGAAAATAGGTCTTGACCGTTCGAATTTAGTAATCTGGAATGGATGTTTTTCTATCCCGCTGAGTTAAAAGCTTTTTGTCCTATTCCATGTTATAATGACATTATGTTTCCTTGTATTGCGTTCCTTGCCATACTAAACACAAAATTTATCGCATCGATCGCAGATTTTTGTTTTCAGCATCCATATTGCCTTTGCGATATACCTCCAACTTTCTCAACAGCGGTAGCGTTCTATTATACATAGCCCCTCCAGGAACTTTCCCATTATATCCAAGAGGCATAGAGGTCTATATAACTGAGATTCTCCTAGTGTTTTACCCGGTTTTGGGATTAGGATATCCTTTTGTTACTCTCACTTATTATAGAATATGCCGTTTGTGTTCTCGTTCTGAGTACAACTTTTAGTGACCCGTTGACAATTCAGTATAATTCCTGATTCTCAGAATTTCCTATTCAGTCACCTCAATCAGCTGTGGTGATGGTGTATTGTCTAGGCAATCCTATGTTTATTGTTCCCTTTTGGGAATAAGGTTTTCACTATTTTGCCTATTAAATATGGATGTGACATTTCCATACGGTATGTATTACCCTAAAGCGTCGTGTCAGCTTCGCTATATAGTTGTTTAAAACATTCCTCCTTGCTATAATTTATGACTTTTCGTAGGTTCTTCCTTGCCTGTAAGGCCTCTCTCGTGTAATCCGGCATTTCGTCTAGTCTTCAGACACTCTTTTCTTAGTGTGGCTATATTCTCATTCAACCAATAATTTTCGTTATTCTTTTGACTCATTCTTTTCCATAGCATGGTGGCATAATATGCCCTTCTTAGAGTCTCCCCGATTTGCTCAGCCATACTATATTCCGTACCGTCATCGACAAGGTTGTTGCAGAAGACATCCATTAAAGTTTCCATATCGAGATTGTTTTTCGCTTAACTTTGATATGCTACTTTCCCTCGAGTGAATCGCGTAGGTCTACCAATGCTAATCGGCTTGGTGGTCGCTAATAATCTAGTGTTCACTCACTTTCCATTCTATGTCTCTATCCAACTCTTATAAACGTTTGAGTGTTTCCTTTATTTGCAAAGATATTATCGAGCTTTGAAAGATCTCCCAGAAGAAACTTCCCTCTTTCCTTAGTCCTCTGTTTTATCTAATCTATTCAGTATACATTAACATTTCCCGCAACGATAATTGGTATGTGGAAATTTGCAATACTTACCAGGGTGTCAATGAGCCTTTTATAGTCCAGTATTGGAACAATATTTCTATACCGGTGGTAGGAAGCAGCCATATATACAAAATTAAAACCTCATGGACTTTGTTTCTGAATTAAATTTTTTTTGCAATTTCAAACAGTAACGAAATTCTTAACATAAATATTTTTTAATTTTCCTTATAGAATTTGATTTGTCTCCATATTATTTTAGCCAAAGGTAGCCATTAAACATATATACGTTTTTCCACACAACTCAAATTTTACAACACCTTAATTTCCTTAAACTATTTACTGCCGTTATTAAAGGGATAGATAAATACGAAAAAAATTAACAATTTTCTTAATGCTTTTGGGATAAAACGAAATAAAAACACATTGCATAAAATTAAGGAAACATAATATTACTTGAAAGAAAACTTAAGAAAAAAAAAATAAAAGAATGAAGTCATGGTTAAAAAAGCTCATGCATAAATGCAGTGAAAAAAAGACCATCTTTAGGTTGTAGCACTTTTTTGGACATTTGAAAATTAAAAAACTACATTTCGAAATTAAAAAAAAAAAAACATAAGGAAGGAATATGCCTCGGTAATCTCAGGTGATTTTTTTGACATATTTTTATATCAATATCTTCAGAATGTGAAAGAAAGAATATTTACATTACCTAAAAACTTTGTTAATAAAAAAGGAACATTTAGAATTAAATATTTTCTATGGAAGAACATCCCTTATAAGAGAGAAATCGGCATACATATGTACATTGCTAATTGGTGTGCAATAAAAAAGGTATTATTTTTGATTGAATTGGCTATTACATTTCGCTGTGCCGATTTACATATAATTCTTTTAGTTTTCTAGCCTACATTATTTTTATTATTTAAAGCCTAAGAAAGCTCTAAATTAACTCATTGCCAACAATCGATATTGCTTAAATAGCAAACCTAACCTCAGCTTCAATTAAGAGGCAAATCGCGAAGACTTCTCCATCTTGAGTGACTCTGTAGTAAAATGTGTTCAACAAGTTTTAATATTCAATATAATGTTTTACATATGGATGTACGAATATGCATTGTAGACATATGTATATGTATGTATTGTAAAACAATTTAAGGAGCCCATTGGACGTATGAAAAACTTCTTTCATTAGCCAGCATTGGCTGACGCTAAAATCAGTTGCAAAAATTTTCGTGCGTTAATTGAGTTGTTATATGTCTCTAGAGCGTGTACGTTCATACGTAGGCTATTTCCTATGAATTTGCATGTAAGTGGATAGCTTTATAAGTAGTCTTTGTCTAAGTAGTTATCACTCATGGAAACTCTTATTTGGAATTGAATTAACTTCAGTGATAAATTTCATCCTAAAAAGTCTTTTGTAGATTCCAACATGGAAATGTTGTAGTGACTATTGAAGTGCTCGATAAAATAATAAATACTCATTGCTGAATATTCCGTTAGAACTTATGCACAATATATTGCCGAGAAGATATTCGGGAAAAACTACACGACATTTATATTATCGAGAGAAGAATGGATGGATGTCTCCATATACACGAATGCTTTCAAAATGGAGTGTGGAGCGGGATCAGATATATACTCAGAATTTTTAAAGAAGAGATGCTCTTTGCGTTTAGCGGACTACTGCAACTTTTTCCAAGCTGAAATATACCGGATCTTGATGACAGCCGTGCTGCCATAATGCCTCCTGAATCAGGATGTAAAAAATCTGTGTGTAGCTGAAGGCAAAACATTATGAGGACGGTGCAAGAACAATAATGCCTGACAAAGAAAACATCAAGTTTGGGAAAAATGTGCGTTGTTTCTCAACATAATCTCCTAGACTTTACCCAGTGATATTCAACAGCCTTGTCATCCTGTAAGATTGGTCATGAAGCTTTAATTCTTGGACTTTGGCCATTGAAAGAGTGGAAGTGTAAACTGGTGGCTTTTTTCCTTAATTTTATCACTTAAACGCTGCAGTCAGTGGTTATTATTTTTTGTTTTTCGTTTTATTGGAGTGGCGACAACTACTTGTTTACATAAAGTCAACGAGACCAACCTCGACACAAGTGGCCCCAACTGGCAGGTAAACGCAAACATTTGGTCCTTCGAACCGGATCTACCAACCTTTCCGGAGTAAACAATGGTGTCCAAATTAGAGACTACTGTAGCAGTTGTTACGACTAAGAGAAGCCAGAATCAGCTGCTTTCTGAATGACCAGAGGGCCACAAAAGACGACTTCTACGTCCAGGAGACTGATTTTGCGACAGTTTCGCAACAGTTTCTGCCTAGCGGAGGAGAAGTCAACTAATATCTGAAGTTTTTTAAATCGAACTAATGGCTTGCAAACCGAGAATTATCCTGTTACAGCAATTTCTTTGGTCTTCCAGCCATTGGTATGCTTCGTTTTCAACCTAATCTAACCAAACCTTACCAAACCTTAACTAACTTAACCAAACCACAACTAACTTAATCTAATCTAATCTAACCCTACCTAACCCAACCTAACATATCCTAACCTAACATAACGTAATCTAATCTTACCTAACGTAAATTAAACTAACCTAACCTAAGCCAATCTATCCCAACCTAACGTAAACTAAACTAACCTGACCTCACCTAACATATATTAATATAACATAACCTAACCTAACATAACCTGAATTAACCTAACCTAACTTAAGCGCAGGATAAAGTCACAAGATTCTGCGCCGAAATTTTAAACTAATTAGAAACTGAAAAATACGGCGTCAATAACCAGCGAAGTCTAGCAAGTTTTCCTGTAAACTTGTAGGGTTTCTCATGTTGTATTTAAGTAATTTATCAATTAACCCACTATACATATGTTGCGTGTTATATTAATACTTACAGGTGAGGTACAGAAAATAGTAGCACTCCAAAAATATATAAAAAAGTTAAAACGGATTCAAAAATATATAAAAAATACCAGATTAAAATAACTTAAATTGTAGTCGGCATAGACCGTTTTTAATTTTATATTGTTGAATTAAGGATCTGGGTCTTGGAAAAAATTAAAGCCAAACTTAGAGTTAACATTTGTAGGGGGGGGGGGGGGGGGCACAGACTGAACTGATTTTCAGCAATTCCAATAGCGCGTCCTCGAATATGCTATTCTTCCATAAGTAGTTACATAGTCACAGAGATAACATACTATTTTGTGGCAAACTAATTTTAGATATTTTTGGCATATTTAATTCTTTTTTTAATTCTTTTCTTATGCCGCTTTCTTTTCTGACAAGAAACGTCGCATTTTATTTGCACTTTTTTCGAAAAGCGTATTTTTTATATGTTCTGAATTAAGAGCAACCTTATCTTATACATCAATAGAAAGGTCTCAAATTACTGTGTTCATAAAATGCAAAACATTTTTGTTATTATTCTCTTTGAAGTCATATGGTGAAAATATTTAAAAGGGGGAATGGAGAAATATTCTCACACTATGACCTGAAAGAAGTCAATGGTTCAATTTTTTGCGATTTACGAGTGCTCGACTTTGAGGCCTTTCAGCATATAAAAAAAAATAGACTTTTCGAAAAAAGTGCAAATAAAATGCGGCGTTTTTTTTTCAGAAAAGAAAACGGCATTAGATACTTAGAGAATATATAATATTCGCACTCACTACTATATTCATGACCACAGCTGTTTGAACTAAGGATGGTGTCGAAAAAAATATTACATTATTTAACTTTGCTTTTAAGTGTTATAGTTTTTTTAAAGCAATCTACTTTAAAAAAAAATTATGTTGGTAAAAAAATAAAAAACCAAACCATGTCGGCTGTCATTCTAAGATGTGAACTCATTTGTACAGGAAATGCTTAAAGGATACCTTGAAACTATTAAATGTACCTTTGGGGAAGAACTTTAAAAAAGCATACAATACAAAAACAAAACAAATGCCTTTATAATGAAGCTTGAAATAAAACATCATAGTCTGGAACAACATCATCAACAGCAGCAGCAGCAACAGCAGCAGGTCTTTTTCTTGTGTGCAGTCAATGTTAAGCAACTTGTTTTAAACTAATGAACCTCTAAACCCTTTTAGCTGTATGCTGATGCTGCTGATGATTTTTCTTCTTCTTTACGGTAAATATCCCTATGTGTGAGTGAGTGTGAGTGTATCTGCAATAACAACATTATTGTTGTAATCTAGCGCTACCGTTGGCATTTTGTCAACCCACGTGTTGTCAGTTGTTGTTCTACAGTTTGTAGATGTGGCTGTTATTTTGTTGTTTTGTTGTCCTAGCTGCAATATTTCCCGCTTGTTGTTTTGTTGCTGTTTCAATTAGATGCTGTTCTGTTGTATTCTCTTGTTGCAACACTTGCATCGTTTGTTGGCGGTGTTCACTTTAATTATGTTAAATGTTTTAAAAATTGGTTACACCACCATCACCAACCCCGACTCTGCCTATACTGCTCTCGAGTAGCAGCACACTAGAGGCAACTGCAACGGCGGCTGCATTGGCTTGGCATTTTGTCATGGCAAGGTGGAAAATTGGTCATTTGGTATGTGCACAGCACACGTGTAAGGTGACTTGTTTGCCTGTCAACTGTTTCACCAAATAGTTTAATATTCTGAATGTCATAGACGTGTATCCACATTGATAGTTGTGTTTATAAAGTTAGCTTGTTTCTTTGCTCCGTGGTATGGTTCTGTCATTGAATAATGTTGGATGGAAATAACATGAATTATAGCGTTTAATTGCTATGGAATTTATGTTTTTTTTTTTGTGATAATCGAAACTGATTTATTGGATAAAATTTTTGTTTTTGGTTTTTCGGTTATATTTGGCAGAAAAATAAAACTCTTGCAAAACTGTCAAATGAATCAGAAGTCAAGCTGAAGGAAGACGTTTTAAACATTAGAATTCCATGTACATTTTAATAAAGTACAACAATTTGGAATTTCGTTGTAATATTTTTCAATCGGAGGTCAAGAAAATCTTCTTCAGTCTAAGTAGCATGAGATTAGCTAGTTTAGTTATTTGAAAATTTTATGTACTTCATGTCATGATACACACTCTCTCACAGTTCCAGTCGTTTTTTCACGTGATTATAATAGTTTATCAATGTCATAGAGCAATGTCAGTCAAGTGTGGGGGGGGGGGTGAGAAATTCCAAGTCAGGGTGTAAGTACTAGGCCAGTATAGTAAAATCTCTAAAGTGTTTGTTTTTTTCAGGCTACATCGCAAGAACAATTAACAATTTCTCATTTCCTTCTTCAGCAAAATTGTAGCTTCGACTCAAATAAATAATTTTATTAATATATATATATATGGGGGGTTTCATGTAAAGTGACCCAACTTTTGAAAACGATGTCTTCCGATCGGGATGAAATTTGCACTGAGGTTGGTCCTATTGGATATTAGTTTAGGCACAATTTTTCAACAAGTCAAGAACTCTCTGAGTTAGAGGGAGTCAAAATTAGACATTTTGGCCAAACAAGTGCTTTTTCTCATCCATGTAACTCAAAATTTGCCCCAAATAGTTTAGATAGCAATTTCTAAAATCTTTCAAAAAAAAACTTTTTTTTTTACTTATTTTCTTGCTAAATCAAAAAGACCCTCTTTTTCTTTTTTTGCTCAAAAGAAAGCTTAGGTTTTTTCCTCTAAAGGCTTTTTGGAATGCGAATGAGATATCTATCAAAATATATGTTGTTGTAACTCAAGACAACGGTTTTTCAATTTTTAGCATATACACAATTTTGAATTTTTTTCCAATTTGTGTGTAAGTGTTTCCAAAACCTTACAAATAAATTTTATACCTTAGAAACTAGACATATTAGCCTATCCGACGGTATGTAAAACCAAAATTTGATTCCCTCGATACTGTAATACCCACAATATGTTAACCTCAGGAAAAATATCAGTTTTTTCATATAGAAATGTTGAAAAATTTTTTGATATTTAAACATCTATCCGCTCAGGGGGGTTAAAATCTATTTCACAATACAATCACAAAAACAGCGTAAGGGAATATCGGTGTGAGAGATATGTAAGTGTATTGGTGCAAAGATTATGATTTAAATATATTTGGCTGATTCAACAACCAACATATAGCGCCATATATGTATAGCAAATAACTGCAACCATCAAGTATAACAACCATAGCAGTTGCTTACTGTACATAGATGGCGCTTACTGTTTGATTTTAATTGATGTATCAAAACTAAAATCATAAGAATGCAGTAGAAATTCTTGAAAAATAAAAGAGAAATACAAAAGGTCACAGAGTAGAGCCGAAAGAATTAAACTCCTACGCTTGCTCCATCGACATGGAGTTACACAATAATAATGACGGACAGACGGATCGACATCGCTAAATCGATTCAGAAGGTGAGTCTGAGTCGGTCGGTATCTATAATAAAAGATGGGTCTAGGTCAAATATTTTTGCTAGTTACAAATATCAGCACAAAGTCATTATACCCTATACATAATGAAAAATACGGATGTTTGTTTGATTTGATATTAAAAATATCACTCTTCTACTATACTTATAAAAAAAATCATGTGAGTACGATCACAGGGGAGATCTGTAAACATCTAGTAATTAAAGTTTTTTTATGACACTTTTTTAAAATCAAATAGAGAGCGTCATCTATGAATCACTTATAGCAATAACCTGCAGGGGCTCTGCTAATATTTTTTGTTATTTATTATTTCAAGCGGTTAATTTTTAATTTTTATTTTTTAATTTTTTTTTTTCATTTTTTAGTTTTTATTTTTCATTTTTCTTTTTTCTCTTTTTATTTTTCATTTTTTATTTTTCATTTATAATTTTTAATTTTTTTTTATTTTTAATTTTTAACTTTTTATTTTTCTTTTTTTATTTTTTATTTTTCATTTTTTATCTTTTTATTTTTCATTTTTCATTTATAATTTTTTAATTTTCGTTTTTCGTTTTTCGTCTTTAATTTTTCATTTTTCGTTTTTCATTTTTAATTTTCAATTTTGCATTTTTAATTTTTTATTTTTCATTTTTCGTTTTTTAGTTTTAATTTTTTATTCTTAATTTTTCATTTTTCATTTTTGATTTTTTATTTTTAATTTTTCATTTTTATTTCTATTTTTCATTTTCAATATTTTATTTTTCATTTTGCGGTTTTCGTTTTTCGTTTTTCATTTTTAATTTTTTGTTTTTCTTTTTATGTTTTTAACTTTTTAATTTTTATTTTGTATTTTTCATTTCTTATTTTAATATTTTATTTTTCATTTTCATTTTACATTTTTAATTTTTCATTTTACACTGTTAATTTTTTTTTTTTTTTGAATTTTTCATTTTTATTTTTCATTATTCAATTGTCATTTTTCGTTTCATTTATTTTATTTTTAATTTTTCGTTGTTCATTTGTCATTATTATTCATTTTTAATTTTCCATTTTTATTTTTCATTATTCATTTGTCATTTTTCGTTTTATATTTTTTATTTTTCATTTTTCGTTGTTTGTTTTTCATTATTCATTTTTAATTTTCAATTTTTAATTTTTCATTTTTTATATTTTATATTTTATTTTAAGTTCTTCATTCTCCCTTTTTCTTATTAAGTTTTTATTTTTTATTTTCATTTTTCATTTTTCATTTTTTATTTTTCATTTTGAATGTTTTATTTTTCATATTTAATTTTTCGTTTTCCATTTTTAATTTTTTTATTTTTTATTTTGTATTTTTCATTTCTTATTTTCCATTTTTTATTTTTCATTTTACATTTTTAATTTATCATTTCTCATTTTACATTTTTCATTTTTATACCCTATACCACTATGTGGTTTGGGTATAATGACTTTGTGCTGCTGTTTGTAACAACCAAAAATATTTGACCTAGACCCATCTTTAATTATACCGATCGAATCAGAATCACTTTCTGAGTTGATTTAACAATGTCCGTCCGTCCGTCCGTCCGTCCGTCCGTCCGTCTGTGTGTCCATGTAAAGCTTGTAATCAAACTGCAGGTCGCAAATATGAATGTATTTTGAAGAAATTTGGTAAGTAAGCTTTTATCGGCCATGGGATGAACGCTATTGAAATTGGTGAGAATCGGTCCATGTTCAGACCTAGCCCCCATACAAATTACCCATATGAAATCGACATAAATTGCCATAAGATCCAAATTGTCATATAGCTCTTACTCAAATTGGGTTTGTATGCGTTCATTACATCCATTAATGAGTAGTCTAAAAATGATCCCTGTGACCCCATATAGAGCTGCTTCCCGATCTTCACTTAAATCTATTAAAAAACAAAAATATTGCACTGATTCTTCTCAAATTTTGTTTGTATATATTTTTGCAAAATACAAGAGACTTTACCAAACATGATCAGGATCGGTCCATTTCTGGACCAAGTCCCTATATAGATATAGCATCCGATATGAACTTTTTCATATCTGCAGCCAAAAAAATTAATAAAAATCCCACTCAAATTTGGTTTTTGCTTATTTTCTATGTCCAGTTAGTTGGGCCTAAGAGATAGGGTCTCTAAACGCATGGTATAGGGTATCGTATAGTCGGTCTAGACCGACTATAATTTTCTTACTTGTTCATTTTTAATTTTCAATTTTGCATTTTTAATTTTTTATTTTTCATTTTTCGTTTTTTAGTTTTAATTTTTTATTCTTAATTTTTCATTTTTCATTTTTGATTTTTTATTTTTCATTTTTTATTTTTCATTTTTTATTTTTAATTTTTCATTTTTATTTCTATTTTTCATTTTCAATATTTTATTTTTCATTTTGCGGTTTTAGTTTTTCATTTTTTGTTTTTCATTTTATGTTTTTAACTTTTTAATTTTTATTTTGTATTTTTCATTTCTTATTTTAATATTTTATTATTCATTTTCATTTTACATTTTTAATTTTTCATTTTACACTGTTCATTTTTTTTTGAATTTTTCATTTTTATTTTTCATTATTCAGTTGTCATTTTTCGTTTCAATTATTTTATTTTTAATTTTTCGTTGTTCATTTGTCATTATTATTCATTTTTAATTTTCCATTTTTATTTTTCATTATTCATTTGCCATTTTTCGTATTATATTTTTTATTTTTCATTTTTCGTTGTTTATTTTTCATTATTCATTTTTAATTTTCAATTTTTCATTTTTCATTTTTTATATTTTGTATTTTATTTTAAGTTCTTCATTCTCCCTTTTTCTTATTAAGTTTTTATTTTTTATTTTCATTTTTCATTTTTTATTTTTATTTTTTATTTTGCATGTTTTATTTTTCATATTTAATTTTTCGTTTTCCATTTTTAATTTTTAATTTTTTATTTTGTATTTTTCATTTCTTATTTTTCATTTTTTATTTTTCATTTTACATTTTTAATTTATCATTTCTCATTTTACATTTTTCATTTTTATTTTTAATTTTTCATTTTTATGTTTCATTATTCATTATTCATTTTTCATTTCTCATTTTTCGTTGTTCATTTTTCATTATTCATTTTTAATTTTCAATTTTTCATTTTTTATATTTTATATTTTATTTTAAGTTCTTCATTCTTCCTTTTTCTTATTAAGTTTTTATTTTTTATTTTCATTTTTCATTTTTTATTTTAATTTTTCATTTTGAATGTTTTATTTTTCATATTTCATTTTTCGTTTTCCATTTTTAATTTTTAATTTTTTTATTTTTTATTTTGTATTTTTCATTTCTTATATTTCATTTTTTATTTTTCATTTAACATTTTTAATTTATCATTTCTCACTTTACATTTTTCATTTTTATTTTTAATTTTTCATTTTTATGTTTCATTATTCATTTTTCAATTTTTATTTTTCATTTTTCGTTGTTCATTATTCATTTTTAATTTTCAATTTTTATTTTTCATTTTTTATATTTTATATTTTATGTCAAGTTCTTCATTCTTCCTTTTTCTTATTAATTTTTTATTTTTTATTTTCATTTTTCATTTTTTATTTTTATTTTTCATTTTGAATGTTTTATTTTTCATATTTCATATTTCATTTTTCGTTTTCCAATTTTTATTTTTAGTTTTTTTATTTTTTATTTTTTATTTTGTATTTTTCATTTCTTATTTTTAATTTTTTATTTTTCATTTTACATTTTTAATTTATCATTTCTCATTTTACATTTTTCTTTTTTATTTTTAATTTTTCATTTTTATGTTTCATTATTCATTATTCATTTTTCATTTTTCGTTGTTCATTTTTCATTATTCATTTTTAGTTTTCAATTTTTCATTTTTCATTTTTTATATTTTATATTTTATATTTTATATTTTATATTTTATATTTTATATTTTATATTTTATATTTTATATTTTATATTTTATATTTTATATTTCATTTTTTATTTTTCTTTTTATATTTTTCATTTTCATTTTTTATTTTTAATTTTTCATTGTTTATTTTTCACTTTTAATTTTTTATTTCTCATTTCTTATTTTTAATTTTTCATTTCTCGTTTTTCATTTTTAATTTTTCATTTTTAATTTTTTATTTGTCATTGTTCATTTTTAATTTTTTATGTTTCACTTTTAATTTTTAATTTTTTATTGTTTATTTTTCATTTTATATTTTTCATTTTCATTTTTCATTGTTTATGTTTCACTTATCATTTTTTATTCATTTTTCATTTTTCGTTGTTCATTTTTCATTATTCATTTTTAGTTTTCAATTTTTCATTTTTCATTTTTTATATTTTATATTTTATATTTTATATTTTATATTTTATATTTTATATTTTATATTTTATATTTTATATTTTATATTTTATATTTCATTTTTTATTTTTCTTTTTATATTTTTCATTTTCATTTTTTATTTTTAATTTTTCATTGTTTATTTTTCACTTTTAATTTTTTATTTCTCATTTCTTATTTTTAATTTTTCATTTCTCGTTTTTCATTTTTAATTTTTCATTTTTAATTTTTTATTTGTCATTGTTCATTTTTAATTTTTTATGTTTCACTTTTAATTTTTAATTTTTTATTGTTTATTTTTCATTTTATATTTTTCATTTTCATTTTTCATTGTTTATGTTTCACTTATCATTTTTTATTTTTTATTTCTCATTTCTTATTTTTCGTTTCTCGTTTTTCATTTTTCATTTTTCATATTTAATTTTTCGTTTTTCATTTTTTATTTTTTATTTTTCTTCTTTTATTTTTCACTTCTAATTTTTTATTTTTCATTTTTTATTTTTCATGTTTCATTTTTCATTTTTTATTTTTCATATTTCAGTTTTAATTTTTTGATTTTTCATTTTTAATTTTCCATTTTCAAACAGGTTACTACATATCATAATTTTTCACTAATACAATCATAAAGCACACCGATTTTGTCTTACGCGTTATATGTTACGCTGTTTTTGTAATTGTATTGTGAAATAGATGTATACACATCAATAATCATACGCCCTGCATATGTCCTGTTGTTAAAAAAAAAATGTTTAAAAAAACTTCAAATGAGAAATCTTCAATGGTTCCTGAGTTTTCCCGTCAATAAAATGAAAACATATAAAAGGTCACCCTGAGAACGGCACACCCTTTGGAGCTTTTACTACACTCGCTCTGACTTGGAATTTCTCACCCCCTAATCATTTCTAAACAATATTCGATTAGTTCTTTTAGCTTTTGTACAACAATGTTGTCTTTTTTTATTTTTAGCCTCCAGCCAGGATATAAAACTTTCAGATTTTTCATATTAGTTGACACTAAAAGAAAAAAAAAAATATATTAATCGCAAGTTTCCGCAAATAACGGTATTATTTTTTCAATTTACATACTTGACGGATGGATTATAAGAAAATTGTTGAATTTTTTTTTTTTTTTTTTTTAATTTTTAATAAATCACTGTCAAAGTTGCTCTTCATAGAAAAAAAAAAAAATCAGTTGCTTTAGCGTTTCTCTACATTTAAACGGTGTCTATCATATGATTGATGTATGCTAATCAAAATAGCTTTTCTGTAATTAAAATATATTAATCTTAACAATCTGGTAGTTATTTTTTTCTACTATCGAAATAATTTATTTATTGTGCATTTTTATTGCTTTTTGAAAATATTTTTTATTGCTTCCTTTTAGTTGGACTGTCTATAATAAAATAGTATAATCATTTTATATGTAAATTATTTTTGACAAAGACACAGCACTGTAGGCCGTTAGGGGGTCATGTCTGCTTTTATCTAACATGCATTCGTACTTGCATAATTAGATAAGCGATTTAAACCTTCCCTCGCGGCTTTTGGTTGATGTCTCTATCCTAGAAATTATTATTTTTTTATTGTTTATTAATTTACAAAAAAATATACAATATTTACACTATAAGATTAGTTAACAAATACATTGTGAATATATAACCTCTCTTGATCGAACCCAATGATTGGTTTTAGCAAATTAATAATTAAATTCTTATTTCAAATGAAAAGTCTACACACATAAAAAAGAGTGGTTAGAATTCCGTAACCACTAGAAAATGTTAATCAGCCAACAAACATTGTTATTGTAATTAAAAACTGTTTTAAAATGCACCCGGATTTTTTCATTAACAATAAAATAAGTAAGAAAATTATGGTCGATGTAGTCGATACGATACCATGGTTTAGAGACCCTATCTCTTCGTTAAAACTATTTGGATATAGAAATTAAGCATAAACCAAATATGTATGAGTGGCATTGTTATTAAATTTTTTGACTGCATGTCATGTCGGGCGCTATATTCATATGGGGACTAGGTCGAAAAATGGACCGATCCTGACCATGTTTTGTAAAGTCTCTTGTATTTTGGAAAATATGTAGAAACCAAATTTAATCGGTGCAATATTTTTGTTTTTTTGGTTGTTGACTCTCTAAAATTTTTTGCTTATATGTTTGTAATATATTTAATACCCAAGTTTTGTAGGTTGCAGTTTACTGTTTTTGTACTAGCTCGTCTATAACTGTGGTATAAGTCTGGGATGCCATTTTCGTTTTGAATGAATTTTTTTTGCTGTCAAGGTACAAAAATGGCATAGGTGGAAGAAATCACTTCCGAAAGAAAACAATTATATATCCTTCATTTGTGTAAGAAGAAGCCATTTTAAATTTTTTTTTATTATTATTTTTTCATTTAATAATTGACCAACACTCAGGGGATGCCCCCTATAGATGCAGTAGATTGTGCTGATCTCAGGAAAATAGGTTATGATAAGCCGAAAGGAGGGAGTAGTGTTTGTGGATATTTCACTTAGATTTTATTAAATAGTAACTGTCAGGAAAGACCTGAGCGGGGAGTTTATTCCACATACGGCTAGTTCGACTAATAAATTAATTTTCTGTGATATAATCTACTAGAGAAGGGGGTAGAGTGAACTGAAACTCGGGCACTTGGAATGAGTTCGCTAACCTCAGAAGAACATATCCTATGGTAGTACTATAGAACAGAGCTACATAACCCACATTCTGACGATGTTCCAATGAGTCAACAGAATTGGATACTCTAGTGAGCATCAACGCCCTCCTTTGCACACGCTCCAGTAGCTCCAAAATAGGCTTTGAAGCTCCAGCTTATATATGGCAGTTTATTCCATATTCGGTGGTATAGATTTTAAGGAGATCAGAAGTAGTGCAGTAATTTTTGCACCGTTTTAGAAAACCAAGACACTTGAATGCTTATTTCGACACTTGAAAAACATGCTCGTTCCAACGAATATCACATTGAACTCTCATGCCTAGAACATCAAGATTATCCGATTCCTCAATACCTATGCCACCCATATAAACAGACGACATTGTTGAATCCATGGCCCTATGGGTCAACATATAACATTGAGTCTTCAGCGCACTAAAATGAACCCTATTCGCTTTACCCCACTCGGACATTGTTAACAGGTCTTCATTGAGTGTGTCATTCATTGTCCGCCTTTTGCCCCCCAACCTCCAAGAGGCTTGTCCTACAATTAAAGGAAAATGAATGACAAATGCTGCTGTCATCTCCGAAAGAGTATATAGAGTTAAAAGTTTGACCGAGAAGGTCGTTCAGAAAAATAAGAAAAAGAGAAGGAGAAAGAACGGAACCTTGGGGTACCCCTGAATTAAGCTGAAACTCATTGGATGAGACCCCATCAATAACAACACGTATTGTTCGATCTCTGAGAAAACTCGATGTAAATCGGGATAAGTCATTACCGACCCCAAATGCAATAAGCTTTGATATTAGTAACAGTTCTCCCGTTGAAGGATTTCTACGGAAGCCATGCTGACGATCATTAAGAAGTGAATTGGCCTCTAGGTAGTTCACAAGATGGAAATTGATCATACTCTCCATCACCTTTGAGAGTGCAGAGCAGATTGCAATTGGACGGTAATTTTCAGGGTTATTAGCCGCACCCTTTTGAGGGACTGCTTGGACATTAGCAACCTTCCAGCAAGAGGGAAAGACTCCCGCACGGTACGAATGGATGGAAAGGTTGGCCAATGGACTGGCTAGCGTCGAAGAGCACTGTTTCAGCACCAGTGCTGGCATAGATTGAATTCTCATGCCCAGAACATCAAGAATATCCGATTCCTCAATACCTATACCCCCCATACATACAGATGACATTGTTTAATCCATGACCGTATGGGTCAACAAACGACATTGAGTCCTCTGCGCATTAAAATCACACTCGGGGATTATTAGCAGGTCTTGATTGAGTGTGCCATTAGCTGTCCGCCATTTGTCCCTAACCTCCAAAAGGCTTGGCCAGCAACTGATGGAAAATGAATGACAAATTGTGCTGTCATCTGCGAAAGATAGAGTTAAAAGTTTGACCAAGAAGGTGTTAGGGATCATATCAAGTTTCTGGGCTTATTGTCCCAATTGGAATGAAAGGGTTAACGCATTCCCCTGATAGTCTGTCAGTAGGGATAGTGTATAGTTTTGTATATAAGACTCGTTAAGTATCGAAACGACATTTTAGACATCTGCTTTTATGAAAGACAGATTGATTTTTCTTGAAAAGCTAGGAATTGGAAAAAATGGCTTTAGTGTTTTTTTGTATCTGTGGATCATATACATTAACTAGATAAGCGATGACGTTTCCTGTGTATTCTGGGAAAAATCCAAGATATCTGGCCGTAATTGCAGATACCTTAAGATACATTTTAAAATAATGAGAGTCTAATCAAATTACTTATACGGAAGCTGAGTAAAGAATAGAGATATTTCTTAAATTTAGTTCCAATCTTACAAGTTTACACATCTCAATAGATTCAAAAGAAGATCCAAAAGCAGCAACGGTAATGATTAGGAATTCGCAGCAAATCTAAGAGTTAATATGAGTTGGCATGAACATCGAATTACACTGTGCGACAGCCAAAATCGGGATAGGATGAGACCAGCGGGGAAAGGTCTATCGGTCAAAAAAAAGTTAAACGTATCCCGGCGTTTCGCTGGGTCATGTCTAGGTATCGAGATATATCGACTTGAACTTAGTAAGTATCGTATAGGGGAATTTGTCACGTTTTGGGCTCTTTTGTTTGACTAGTCCGATTTTGCTGAAACAGATTTAGAAAAATTAAGAATTATAATTCCTTTAATCTGTTTACATAACGTTTCGCTACATAAGCAACAGCTTCGCAGTTATAAAACGGAAAAAAGTGTCAAGTCCTATTACTTTCACGTTAAGTCACATAACCTGTGAACAAAATGAGACATAGGTCACGAAAATCGATGTACGCATTTCGACTTTTTCACAATTTAAAAAGTTTTTTATTTTATTGAACAAAGAAGTTCCATTAGATTTTGTTTGGAGAATGTAATTTAAGCTCCGGAAAATTTAAGGATATTGCAGAAGATCATCGGTGATCAGAGTTTTTTTTTTGCAGAGATTAGAAACACTTTCCAGAAGACGATAAAGACAACAGATGAACACCATGTAAATAAAACCGAAGATTCAAAGCAGAAAAATCGTCGGTTGACAATTAGAGATCTTTCTGACACTATCGACACTTCACAATTACCAGCAAATTCCGTTTGTTAAGATATTTTGGGCCTCAAACACGTTTAATATTAATTGTTTCGATGAACACTGCATTTTTTATGTCCTCCACACCACTGTGCATTTTGTCGCATGTAATAATTGACTTTAGTTCAAAAAACACAAAAATATCTAAAAAATTTTGTTAAATATCTTATTAATTTTAAGAATTATTGTAAAAAATCTAACCATTATAAACGAAATCTCGCCTTTTTTTCTCTTAGTGTTGCTAACTTTCGCTATAATATTGTATTTATAACATTGTATTATTTATATTATTTTTATATTATTTAATGTATTTATTTATGACTATTTTGTAATGTCAGGCAAATTCAGATAAGACTTCTGTAACATACGTGGACTGCGGACGAATTTTTTCTCTGTATATGCCCACACTCGCTGCCATCGGCCGGATGTTTTCGCCTTATGTAAGACCCATGTAAGTGAGGATGCTGATCCACAGGATTTTCACATACCTGGTTATCACCTTCTATCCCTTTTTACTTTTTATAGGGGCCTTGCAATGTACATTCGCGACAATGTTGCGTACCAGTTCCAACAACATCTGAATTGTAATGATGCAGAATTTAACTCACTTTGGGCTAAGTTCAAAATCAGGTCACACATTTTGCATTTCGGGTTCCTATACAGAAGCCCAAACATAGAAAGGGAGCATACCTATAACGGCTTCGATGCCCTTTCCGAATCTATAACCAAAATATTAGAGACTTGCCCGAATAGCGAAATCGTAGTTGCCGGCGATTTCAATATTCATAACTCTTCTTGGCTTCACCATTCGAGTCAAACAACTCCCGAAGGCCGTTATGTTGAGTTTTTTCCGGCGTGTAACCACTTAGCGCAACTAGTGAATGAACCAATGCACATTCCATGCATTTAAGGGCACAGACAAAATATTCTTGACCTTTTTCTAACTTCACACCTGACAAGTATGAAGTGAAAATTCTTGCACCTCTCGGTAATTCGGATCACTGCACCATTTCCGCATTTTTCGTACTCTGTACTTCATAGTGTTTCAACACCAGTTACGAAACGCTCAGTTTTTATTTACGAAAAGGCTCGTTGGGCCGAGCTCAACGATTTCTTCAAGCATTTCAACTGGAAAATTTGTTTCCTGGACAATAATATTGAAGCTGCAGTGATAATGGTGGAAAAAGCAATAGGCTTGGTATGAGATTATTCATTCCATCAAAATACATTTCGGGTAAACCTAATCAGACTTGCAGAGATGCAGTCCGATCCAGAGAGGAAGCATTCAGATTTTGGCGTGAAAATAAAAATTCCGTCACTGAACTGCTACGCAAACAGGCGAGAAACGAATGTGCTAAATAACTAAGGCGCGAAAAGTTTCTTCATGATCAGCGTCTTCGTGCTAAAGTTCTTTCTGCTCCTCGGGGCAGCAAGAGCTTTCGGTCATTTGTTAAAACAGTAAAGAATAATGCTAGTTCTGCAATCCCAACTCTTATAATGAATGACCAAATATTCACTGACCCGGTTGATAAGGCTAACCTATTAGCTGAACTTTTTGCAAAAAATTCATTATTGCCGGATACCGATCAACCACTGCCCGAACTCGAAAGAGTATCTTGTACTATGCCTAAAATACTCTTCCGAGCATTTGCAGCTAAAAAGGTTCTTTCGGATCTCAACATTAATAAGTCTCCGGGACCGGATGGTATACCAGCACTGGTGCAAAAACAGTTTTCTTCGACGCTAGCCAGTCCATTGGCTAATCTTTTCAACCTTTCGTACCGTGCGGGAGTCTTTCCCTCTTGCTGGAAGGTTGCTAATGTCCAACCAATCCCTAAAAAGGGTGCGGCTAATAACCCTGAAAATTACCGTCCCATTGCAATCTGCTCCGCACTCTCAAAGGTGATGGAGAGCATGATCAATTTCCATCTTGTGAACTACGTCGAGGCCAACTTACTTCTTAATGATCGTCAGTATGGCTTCTGTAGAAATCGTTCCACGGGAGACCTGTTGGCCCTACTTTCTGAGCGCTGGAGTCGATCCATTCGCAATTTTAGCGAAAGTAAAGTGGTTGCTCTAGATATTTCCACGACATTCGAGCGTGTGTGGCACGGTGCACTGATATCAAAACTTATTGAATTTGGGGTCGGTAATGAGTTCTCTCGATTTATATTGACTTTTCTCAGGTACCGAACAATACGTGTTGTTATTGATGAGGTCTCATCTAATTCCGTTCCGTTCTTTCTCCTTCTCTTCCCCTTATCTTTCTGAACGACCTTCTTGGTCAAACTTTTAACTCTATATACTCTTTCGGATATGACAGCAGCATTTGTCATTCATTTTCCTTTAATTGTAGGACAAGCCTCTTGGAGGTTGGGGGCAAAAGGCGGACAATGAATGACACACTCCAGCAAGACCTGTTAACAATCTCCGAGTGGGGTAAAGAGAATAGGGCTGATTTTAATGCGCTGAAGAGTCAATGGTGTGTGTTGACCCATAGGGCCATGGATTCAACAATGTTACCTGTATATATGGGTGATATAGGTATTGCGGAGTCGGAGACCCTTGATGTTCTAGGCATGATAATTCATTGTGATGTTCGTTGGAACGAGCATGTTTTTCAAGTGTCGCAAGAAGCATTCAAGTGTCTTGGTTTTCTAAAACGGTGTAAAAATTAATTCACTCCGTCTGATCTCCTTAAAATCTATACCACTTACATCCGACCGAAAATGGAATACAACTCCCTTATATAGGCAGGAGCTCCAAAGTCTATTTTGGAGCTACTTGACCGTGTGCAAAGGAGGGCGTTGATGCTCATCAATGACAGTAGGGCATCCAATTATATTGACTCATTGGAACATCGTCGGAATGTGGGTTGTGTGTCACTGTTCTATAGATACTACCATGGGAAATGTTCTTCTGAGAATAGCGAAGTTATTCCAAGTGCCCGAGTTTCGGTTCGCTCTACCCGCTTCTCTAGTAGATCACATCCGATTGTAGTTTTTTGTCCAGTTGACCGCACAACGCATTACAGAGGGAATTCGTTTATCTGTCGAACTAGCCATATGTGGAAAAACTCCCCGCAGAGGTCTTTCCTGACAGTTGTAATCTAATAAAATTTAAGTCATATATCCACAAACACTACTGCCTCTTTCCTCCTTTCAATAACCTATTTTTCTGAGATCAACACAATGCACTGCATCTGTAGGGGGCATCCCCTGAGTGTTGGTTAATAAAAAATAAAAAAAATGGCGGAGGGTAACAAAAACTCAGCGTAGCCGAATTTAACACTCTTGATTCTTTTTTAAAGAGCTTCGCATTAATATCCCTGAAAGAACGATTTCTGAATAACAAGGCAAATGAAATGCACCATTACGGATGATGCGACTTGGATCTATGCCTAGGTGAGGTGGAGCTAGACTGAAAAGGTAACGGTAAAGTCATTAAAAACAGTTAAAATTTTACTTCGATCATCTTGATGTGGAGCCTTATGAATTCCTTTCGATGGTCCAAGCTGTTAACAAGGAATATTATTGAGTTTTAGGCGTCATTGATAAGAATATTTTCGCAAAAAGAGGTCAGAGTTATTGGGAAATAAATATTAGTTTTTGCATAATGAAAATTTTCCATCTCACACTACATTGGTTGTTCGGGACAATTTCGAACAAAATTCGACTTATATCATGCCACAACCACAGTATTTGCCTGGCTTATTCGAGAAGCTGGAAGGGGTTCCCTGGGGACACCGTTTTACAAGGATTGAAGAGATAAAAGCCAAATCGCTGCGTGTTTTGTAGGCTACTCCGAAAATCGACTATAACAACTGTTTAGAGGATTGGAAAAAACATTGCCGTAGGTGTATTGTATAGGAGGGGATAACTTTGAAGGCGGTTTAAAAGAATAAATAAATAAAATTTTATTTTTCATAACAAAAGTCCCATTTCCTTTGTATAATGTAAGTTAAGTGAACCCAGTAGCACCACTATTGACTGGTAGTCACGTCTGTAAAATAAAGTTTTGCCTTGTTTAGCTTCCCTCTATTCGCAAGCAACATAATTTCCAAAGATTTGCTGATTTTAAATGACAAGCAGTTATCGTTTGGTGGGAACTAAACTTGACTAAATTTTAATAATGAATAGAGGCAGTTATCATCTGAGTATCATTAAACTACTCTTCATAGAAATGATGGGAATTTTATAACAGTCAAACGATTTTTTTTTTTTTTTTAACTTAATGCATTTTTATACAACTCATTCATCCAAAAGTAATAACTTGTCTCGTAAGGACAAAGCCGTCATTTTCCTGGCAATATAAACAAAATGCAAAAAAAATAAAAAAAGAAAAGCTCACATTGAAAAACTGCTATAAAGGTGTTACATATGGGGATATCTCTTCATCTGGGAGTCTGATGTCTGTACTTACCAATGCAAGTTAATGCATGTTCATTGCACAAAAATTGCCGAATACATTTGTCATATTCCTTTTTTTTTTTTGCTTTATATGAAGTGTTTCAATCTTGCACAAAAGAATTTTGTGTGCCGAGCGGGTTGCACTTGTGCATGTCTAGACAGCAGACAGCTTGAAGTTTATGACTTTTTATTTTAACTTTATTTTTATGTTACTTATCTACAACTTGGTACATATATGACAAATTAATAATAAATTAACACCTTACGGGAGTCACTTCATTCATATACCAAAGTACTTAAAGTCATCTTCTATACATTCGAAACAACAACCTCACAAACAAAAAAAAAAAAACGAAACGAAACGAAATGAAATAAAAAAGTCCGCAAAATGCATGACAATTTTTAAAGGACGTCAATTATGGTGTGAGTTGTAAGAATGTAAGTTGGACAATGTCTTTGCCATGTCTTCTGTCTAGTCTTAAATTTCACGCTCCTCAATAACTTGATAGAAAAAAAAAATATCATGAATTTTATGTTTAACTTACTACTGCACCTCCTGACAACTAGATTGCTTACTGAAGTAGCTGAATGAAGCTAATGCAATAGACACAGGTTGAATGGTGATTGGTGAATGCTTCACTGGTTGGTTGTTTGTTTGGTCAGCCGGTCGGTCAGATGTTGTTATACGTTTGACATAGCTCCCTTGTGTATAATTCATCACAATGTCAACTGCAAAAGACATTAAATAAAAGATGGGAGTTTTATTTAAGCAGCTAAAGAAAAGAAAAAAAAACAAGTAGAAAATTAAATAAGTTAAAGTGTTTAATTCACCTGTGCCGAATTTTTGATACCCTTCATCTGTATCCTATTTTAAGCCAAATTAAATTTGTGAGATTAGACAAATGTTCAAGATGAAGAATTTTATTTTAGTTTGTTAAATGAAAGCGGCTAGGGAAAACAACTTGTATGTTATATTATTCAGCAAATGCAACTAGAAAGAGAATCATACAAAAATGATAAAATACACTGTCCCACATCGAAAGTCGGGCAAGTTATCGCAAAATATTTAAGACCTCAAATAAGAAAACTGCTTTTTTTCAAAATATTTTTAATACATTTATTACAAATTATTTAATACTTCAGTTTCAAAATAAAGGAACCGAAAAACAAAAAATAGCAACAACACTTTCTCCTTTAGTCACATCAGAAATCGGACAAGAACAAAAACTCAATTTACAATAGAATGATCAATATGTGTGGCATATCCTTTGTGATTTCCTAAAGCTTTAGTCTTTTTGACTCCATTCTTCCTATAATCCCAAGTGAGTAGAGTTGAATAACGATTCATAATTTCTTGTACTTATACGCACTCATACTTATTGAAATGTTGTCGAACCCATATCCACTTCAGAGTCTGAGGTACTCATTCAACTCATACATTAAAACATTTATGACGTTGTTGATTTAGACTCTCCTTCCCTTAATGCGCAAAGACGATGAAAATAAGTATAATTTAAATATGAACATTAAAATGATTTTTTGTCAGGTTGTGCGTTTTCTCTGTTGCATGCATACATATCGTCTTGTCAGTGCAATACTGTAACAACTCAAAATATATAGTTTTGAGATATTACTGTTTAAAGTTTTATCGTTCATTATAATTTGTTCAATGGAATATAAGAATGTGTTTTGTAATTTCATTGAAAATAGTAAAATTTTGAGATGCTTTAATATTCCTCTGATACTTCAAGTTCCATAGAGCAGTTTTCGGAAAACAGGAACATTTTGAGTTGTTACATTATTGCACTGGCAAGACGATATATAAGGATACGTGCATTTATACATGGATGAGTTGAGTGAGTCGAATCAATTGTAAGTATATTCCTAAAGTTAAAAATCAAATTGATGTGATTTATGAATCGCCATCATACTCAGAGTATGATGTCGACGTCGGATTCATATATATTGCAACTTATACTTATAAGTCAACGTTATAAAGCAACGTGCATTCCGATCAGGGCTTTGGGCAGGCGTTTTTATGACTTTAGGACAATTTTAAAATATTTAATATTCTTCGTAAAGGTTGATTTTAATGCGCAAAAGACTCAGTGTTGTTTGTTGATCCATAGGTACATAGATTAAACAATGTCATCTGTATATATGGGTGGTATAGGTATTGAGAAATCGGATACTCTGATTTTCTGGGCATGAGAATTCAGTGTAATGTCCGTTTGAACGAACATGTATTTAAAATGGCGAAAGAAGCATTAAAGGGGCTTGGTTTTCTACAACGGTACAAAAATTACTTCACTTCTTCTGATCTCCTTAAAATCTATACCACATAAATCCGACCGAAAATCTAATACAACTTCCATGCTAATTAATGACAGTAGGGTATCCAACTCTATTGACTCGTTGGAACATCGCCGAAGGTATCTAACACTGGGAAATGAACTTCTGAGGTTAGCGAACTCATTCCAAGTGGCCGAGTTTCAGTTCACTCTACCCGCTTCTCTATTAGATAACATTATTTAGTTTATCAGTCGAACTAGCCGTGTGTGGAATAAACTCCCCACTCAAGGCTTTCCTGATAGTTACAATCTAAAAAAATTTAAGGCAAACAAGCACTACTCCATCTTTCCTCCTTCCCATAATCTATTTTCATAAAATCAACACAATGCCGTTCGTTTGTAGGGGCATCCCTGAGTGTTAGTTATTAATAAAAATAAATAAACTAACTTGTTTTTGGCTAAAACCGATGTGTACTTAGGGTCCTAATAAAATATTAAAGTAACAGCAACACCCAACTTGCTCGCATTTTCCTGTACGAAAGTCTTCAGGGTGTCGACATAAATATGTTTATCCATTATACCTTTAGTGAAATGGAAATTTCTCACACCCGGAGCTGTTATATAACCCGGCACCCTCACGAACAATGAATTTTTTCTCCCTGGGCTAAGCTTCTCTTCTGGTAGCAGACATTTTTCATTGGATATCCATTTGTTTTCCTTGTATTGTTTTATCATGTCATGGACCCTTGACTTACTTTGTTTTGACAATGTTTGAAATTTCTCGCTTTTTTCCCCATCCAAATGTAGCAAGTAGTTACGATTACCCGTTTATCAAAAAATATTACGAACTAATGTTTTCAATATTCTCTTTTATCGGGTGTTCGGGTTTGGCTTGAAGAGACTGTACAACCAAATGATACAATGTGATGGCATTCTAGAGAGACGTGTTTAAGATTGACGTGAGTACCTGCCACGATGGCCTGACCTCACGGTGCAGTTAACACCGGGTGGAAACTATACGTACACCGGCGCCCTCGAAGTACGAGTACCAATTAGAGGCATGCATTTCGACATGAGCTCCCCCTTGGATGAGGAGCGGAGTACTATCTAAAACTCCTACCGATCTATGGGTCACGGCACCCGGTTGCAATGCAACTCTACACTAAGCTAAACCACGCCCACCACGATGCTCCCCTAGGGGTCCACACCACTGCCAGGCTGGAACTAGGTTCTAGGGGCTCCTGACTCCCGTGGTACCAGAATAAAGCCCCCGGTCAAGCTTCGTAGCCGAAGTTACTACCAGTTGAACTCCAAACAGTTCGGGACTGGTGGCCTTAGACAACAAACTTATAGACATAAAAAGACAAGAACACAACAATGAACAACCGCACTCTGAGTGAGCATGTGCTTCCTCAGCAGCAGCAAACAAAAGTTCAACAATAAACATAGCCCCCTCATGGAAGCTCGACAGACAACACATAGAAGACGTCAGGAACAGAAGCGCAAAACAACAGATAGCAGCAACAAACAGGAAACAGCAAAGAGAGAGATAGAGCCGAATACGGTGCACCGTTGTGGAGGGACACATACCGGTATATCAGCCCCCGCCAACATTCATACTCATAACCAAAATCCAGGCAAGACAATGTGCACTACTGGAGCGACCACCCATTGGCAGTTAAGCACCACCACGTTAAGCCACCTTCATTAATGCCCGGTTCTCCTACGCCCCTTGCGTATTCACCTATATTTCTAACAGTCCGCCCGTCCTCTAATGCCCTACTAAAATCCCATCCTACCTCTGTTTGAAAAATCTCCATACTATCTCTGCTCTTAATATCATTATAAAGTGAACAGCCGGTCAAAACATGTACACAGTCCTCCGGCCCTTGCCCGCACCTACAGTCTGGCGTATCGGACAGACCCCTCTTATGCAAAAAAGCATTCAATGACCCATGTCTTGTCAGTAAAAAGCCCAGACTTAAGCCGAAGCCAAAGTCCGGGCGGTCCCTAACGAAAGTCACGTCCCTTATAAACTCGTGGGTTATTCACCCCTTGTCACTGTCCGACCAACGTGAACGCCATCTTGAAAGAAGATGGTCGTCCAGCAGGAGTTTCACCTGCCTCAAGTCTATATCAGCGATTTCATTCGAAGTTAACCAGTCATGCGCTGATAGTGGCAGCCCCTTCTTAATCCTGTAAGTAATACCACGTCGTACCACCTCCAAGTCAGGGGGAGGGGTACATCTAACAGAACTTGACGAGCATTGTCGAAACTGTGTGGCAAACTAGCATGTAAGCCAGAATTGTCACTCTCTGACAAGACAAGATTTGTTTCTTGCCCATAGCAGACAGAGCGGTGCCGTACCACACAGATGAGCCGAACGTTGTGCCAGCAACGAACAGATCACTATATATGGCACGGACAGCTCTCTTGCTAATGCCCCAGTCATACCCAGGGATGCGTCTAATACGTCACACAAATACCGTCAACTTTTCTCTTATCGCAGAGAAATGAATTAAAAAGTTCATTCTCTCACTTATGATGAATCCTGGGTATTTGACTTCGGTTACATGTCTAAAACTAACTTCTCCTGACCGAACTACTGGTGCGCGCTTGCGATAAACTGCCTTTCACCAGTATCATAACTGTCTTTTCCCGTGACAATATTCTAGATAGTCATATGGGTTTCACGTGCGTGCCCATCTTGTGGACTTAACCACACAGTGTTTTTAGCACTAGGTGAGATACTATGCGTCCACCGGTGCCCTTTCCTTGGATGTATAGCAAGCTAGGAGAGATGATTTGGCACACTCTCCTCCCTTTGCTATTGGGTTGGCCCGATCTAAAAGCCGTCTACTCTATGGGTCGTAGAACCCGGTTGAATGCTACTCCACATCAAACTGTGTTCTTCCCGCGATTTTGGGCTACCATAGCCGCCACGAAACCTCCCGAGAGGCCGTTCCCAAAAAAGCTATTTAAGGGTACAATACTTTGTTGTCGGTCATCAGAAGCACTTGCAAAAACACATACCTTCAAAAACTGCACATTTGTCCACTACGTTCGTTCTTACTAGCTGTTATTATCAGGTGGCCCTGATATGTACAACGTTCCGTACCAACTTTTTAACCGATATCCGTCTCATCCGCAAAATGCTATATTATCAAATAACTCAAGCGCCCTTGGACTCGTCTTCCATCCAACACTCTCGTCTACTAATACTACATCTTTGCCCGGAATAGTACAGGCTCACCCATTCACGACATTGATCCTTTGACTCATGTCTTCATCCGTCTACTTCGCTTTTCAACTGGTCTCCGACTCGTCTTGGACGCTGTATTGACATGTGCACCTTCCTCAAATGCCTTTGACCCATCTTCGATTCACAATCATGGTATCTTGTCAGGATCACTGACGCACCCACACCCGGCCTCCTTTTCGCTCATGTAACATCTTTACCAACATTTACACCTTGGGACACCAACACAATTATGGGATATGACAACCATTTCATCTGGTAAGTTTTGACACCTCCAGTTTTATATTTTTGCTTGTGCTGCCTCTGAATTTGACAACGCTTTGAGGTAACCTTGGGCTCAATAGCTCACCCGTGGTACCTATTTTTAGCCTCAGGTAAGGCTTCGTTGCCAGTCTGGCCACATACTAGGCGCTACCAAGTTATTCTCCAAATAGAATAGCACTTTTTGGACCTGACCTTAACCTTTAGCCGCTAGGAATAATCACCAGAATTAACTGGCTTTGCCTAGTGTTGCCCGGGAGCACCACTTGGATGTATGTTATAGGCACGGGCGCTATATCACTGCCACTGGCGAACCAGTACTTTTTGTGATACAACTTTGCTCCCGATATTCTAGACAGTGTGAGCTTCGGAGTTTGTTTTGAGGTAGAATAAATCACTCCATTGTCAAATTTTTTATTTGCCCATTTTTTATTTGCCAAATTTAGTTGGTTGGTTTAGTTTTAGGTGACCCTAGAAATTTCAGCGCCACACATAGGTCTTGAAGCCTTTTACTTATAAATTACAATTCCCTTGGATGTCATGTCAGCTAATTTTAAGACGTGCCTTTTATTAAAATCGGCTTCTATTAGGATGGCCGAATTTATAGATTTTACTGCTCAGAATAGAATTCTTGTAGAATTCAAAAAGTAGCGATTACAGCTGATAACTGTAGATTGGAGTTGATATTTTCCAGTTTCCCGACAAAGTTTTTAACTCTTTTTTTATTGACTGTTAAAAATCTAGTTCCTTAAAATGTTTTAAACTTAAAATTAACAATCTGCCCCAGGAAAATTTAAAAAGCCGGTAGACAATATAAAACAATTATTATCTACATGTGTTTTATAGAATTTAAAATGATTTTTCTATAATTTTCATGCATTTCATCTTAATTTTTTATTTTAAACTTAAACAACAATATTCTATCCCTGCGCCTGGGTTGGGTGTTAGTTTGACAGACATTTGCAATTTAAGTGATGCAGCAGCCAGACATTCAACTGCAGCACATTAAATGTCAGGTGAACTTAGAGTATATGCTATTGTTGTTGTTGTAGTTATTGTTATTTTAAATACGAGTATGGTCTAGTATTTGCGTTGCTGACGTTTTGCTGGTGTCGCCGTTTGCTAATGTTGTGCATCCATACATGTTAAACATGAATAATTGTCCAAAAGGTAACGCCTTTAAATGTTGTTTCTTTTTAAGCAACTTCTTCTTTACAAGATGCACATTTAAATAGAATGTGTTTAGTTTTGCAGAGTCATTTGGCGTTGTATATACCCTACATAGTGTAAAGGTACAGTTTAGCAATAGTTAGTTCAAAATTTATACGATGAAAACAAAACCTTATTAGAGTTTTTTTCACTCAGTTAACCCACACGAGCTATATAAAAATATATTTTTTCGTAGAAAGCCAACCGGTTCCAAAAAAATTTAATGGTCAGCCTTGCTGAAGAGTATCTTCAATTCTACCTAGCCGAAATATAACCTGTACCTATTCCTCTTTATTGTATGCCATTTATTGCCAAGAAATACTTTATAAAGTTTTCAAAGAAAATTATAGTTGTTGGTCATTTTATGCCAGTTGCCTGGCGCAATGATGCTAATTATTCAATTTAATTGTTTCACTTAATAACTGCATCCAAATGTGTTAACAAGATCACTTGACTTTGGAAAATAACTATAGGTTTCTGAGTGCACAATGTTTGGAAGATTTAACAAATAATTATATTCAAAATGCTCTTGGAGAGATATTGGCGAGATGCACATTGGTATCATATATCAGTTTAAATCAGATTATGTGCAGTTCTCAAAAGAGCTAGAAGCATGTGTATTACAGTTTTAGCAATTTCTTTTAAATACAATTTTCATGGTTACTATCTCATTTAAGAGATCACATACCACACTGCAATAGTTAGGAACCCAATTATTTATAAATTTATTTTAATATTGGTATTCATTTTCAAGCATCCCTTCATATTACAAGTTTAATCTATAATATTAATAGGCAAGGCGATTTCTTGTGACACATTCTACAACTTCAATTATCAACCGATTTTTACAAAAAATATACCATTAGAAAAGTGTATATTTGCAGTTGTTCACCGTATTTACAGATGTGCACCATCTGGTACATTTTTTGGAGTAAAAATCATTTAAAGTTGCAAATGACACATACATAAAACATATATTTAAGCTTCGAATAAAAAACTATACAATGCTCTGTGTGTGTTTATTAAATTTGTGTTGAATTGTGAATCGTCTTAAATTGATTAGCATACCTTTAGGCTCTTATAAAATTATTTATTACCAAATCCAGTTATATATCTTCTATGTGTGTTAAACAAATATTTATAATGAAATTTAATGAATTTTATTTAAGATTAAAAAAACATTGAGAGAAAAAATTTAATAAAAAAATAAAATTTTTTAGAATATTGAAAAAAAAAAAAAAGAAATAAAATTACATTAATCTCTCGCTTTTCGGACGGGATCCCTTCCTCAGAATCTCTCGGGGGGCTAAAAAAATCTTAAAATTAAACCAACATTATAAAATACGTAAATGCATACGTTATATAAAATATAGTTTTAAGAGACATTAAAACAAATAATGAGAATATAATTTATTTTATTAATTTTAGGAAATCAAATTTTAAATCTATAATATTAATAGGCTAGGCGATTTCTTGTGACTGATGTTTTGTTCTACCGTTTTATCCCGATTTTGACCAAACGTATATTATTTGAAAGGTATTTCTTTTTTAGCCGTTTTGCAGATTTACAGATTTTTAAATTTTTCCTTCATTTTGAGTAAATTGCATTTGAAGTTGCTACTAACACACATAAAATTATACAATGCTATGTGTGTGTTTATTAAATTTGTTAATGTGTTTGTAAGAAAAATTAGGTTTTTTGTGATGATTTGTGAATTGGCTATAATTGATTAGCATACTTATTTAATGAAAAAATATAATTTCCTAGAATTTGCGCCCGAATTTCGAGGGCTGGAATCGGCTAGTTATAATTAGTAAATTTAAATCAAATAATAAATTCATCACACAGAAAACAGATTAGTTGTTGCAACCGAATTTATTGCCTATCGAATTTGTGTAGTCCGTGTCACACCATACCACATTATTCTGTTGTAATTATTGAATTGTATAGTCCATTTAACCATACAATAGATTTTATTTATAAATTCGAATTTCAGCAAATAAGTCCAGAATATTAATTTTTAGAATCATTAAAATATTATCAATAAGTTTTATGGAAATCCTTGCACAAATATATATTATTTCGATATTTTGTTTTAAAAAAACTGTTAATATCCTTAACTTTGACTTTTGACCTTAAAGGGGGACAGTTTTTTAGTGTTTCCGTTTAACCTTAATTTACAAAATTGAGAAAGATGTCAAGTAGTACGATATTTTGAAAAAAGATTTTTGAAATATGATAACACCAATAAGATGTACCCTAAAAATTGGAAAAGTGTGAAAAATCATATTTTTCTTCAAAGCCGTTAAAATAAAAACGCTGCCCTCGCCAAATTAAGAACAGGAAACCTACAATATTTTGCGTTTTTAATCACATGTATTTTGTTAATAAGACTGTAAAGTCCAATCGTTGATTCCAGAAAATTTCTGGAACAAATTTTTTGACAAAGTAAAATTGGAGATTTTGAAAGAGTGCTAAAAAATATGTACCCTTTTGAAATTAATTTAGAACGGCATAACAATAGACGAGATGGAAAATATTTAACATAAGATCATTTTTGGGATTTGCGGAAAATTTTCCGAAATCAATTTCCCGAAAAGAATTTCCCGAAAACAATTTCCCGAACACAATTTCCCGAAATGACAATTTCGCGAAATTACAATTTCCCGAACACAATTTCCGAAATTACAATTTTCCGAAATTACAATTTCCTGAAATAACAATTACCCAAACACAATTTCCCGAAATTACTATTTCTTCAAAGAGCTTGTTGATGGCATTTCCGAAACAATACCATCAGAAATTCCGGCCGAAGCGCGAGCATTGAGTTCACGACCACTTGATGTAGTGGTCCGGGCAAGATCTTTCTGCTCATTAACCATTTTTTCTTTAGCAACGAAAGTCACTTCGGCACTGTGATTGTGAAAAGTCTTTTTTTTTATAATATCGTTGCAATAAACGCTATCAACGGACTGACCGTCGTCTGATACTAGAAACCATTCAAAAGCAACCTCGATTTACCTTTTTCGCTATCCAGGAATTCGAGTAGCATAGTACCTGAGTATTACAACCCAAATAACTAAAAAACTTCGCTATGCAAGATGGTAACGATTCCGAAGCAGCTACTGCATGGGCGGGATGTGAGGGAGAGAGTGAGCGTTATCCGTCGGGAGGTCTGAATACCGAAATGTTCGAAGTCACAATGAAAAAATAAGCGTATGACACTTCAATAAATAGTTCCGGATGACGAGGGAGGGTGGAAGAGGAAGGGCGCGGTGCGGGGTCGGGGAATTGTTTTTTCGAGAAGTCGTATACTCGGGAAATTGTTTTTTCGAGAAATCGTATGCAGCAAGTAGTGTTTTCGGGAAATTTTTATTTTTTTTATGGGGGAAATCAAGAATATATGGGAAGCTGTGAACTAAAAATAGGGAAATTGTTTTCGGGAAATTTTAATTTCGGGAAATTGTTTTCGGGGAATTGTATTTTCGGGGAATAATTTTTTCGGACAATTGTTTTCGGGCAATTGTATTTGGGAACTTGTTTTCGGGAAATTGTAATTTCGGGAAATTGTTTTCGGGGAATTGTTTTTTCGGGCAGTTGTTTTCGGGCAATTGTATTTGGGAAATTATTTTCGGGAAACTGTTTTTGGGAAATTTTCCGCAGAGGCATTTTTTGGGATCAGGAAAATGCAAAAATAATGTTGTTGTAAATTATTTCAATTTCTTTAAAAATGTGAACTAGATTTTCTTAATCAAGTGGTCTGTGACTCATTTATTGCCTGGGGAACTTGACATAACATGGCTGTTCTTCAACCGATAATGGATTTTGTTATTTTTTTAGAAAGATAATTTACTCTAGATTATGGTTTTTAATTAATTTAATTGAAACACAGTTACTAATATCAAAATTTTTCTGAAAAATGTTTTTTTTTTTGATAATTTTTACATATAAATTCATATTTGAAATTTGTACTCAATGCGCGTCCAGAAAGCATTGTCCGATTTGGGTAAAATTTTGCGCACTAAAGCTTTAGATCCAGAGTCACAATAATCCGACCTGCATACCTCAAATTTCAACCAAAAATATTTTTTCATACAAACCGCTGTCACCCTAATACACATACACATAACAGTTTGAGACCTGCAAACTATTAACCAATAGGCGCAAGATTTGCGTGACATCAGAATTCCAACATGCGCAGAAGATTTTAATTTTGTCTGCGTGATGGCGTAATCTTTATTTTATCATTGTAGCTGAATTTCTACAAAATAATTTTTCATAAAGTCTTCTGATTCATGTGTGAAAAATATATTAAAATACTGTCCGCAAATTGGAATTTTTGATCCGTATGAAAAGTATGTATTTTTTATATGAGGAGTAAGTTGTAATATGGACCCTGACAAGTATGAAGTGAAAATTCTTGCACCTCTCGGTAATTCGGATCACTGCACTATTTCCGCATCTTTTTCGTACTCTGTACTTCATAGTGTTTCAAAACCAGCTACAAAATGTTCAGTTTTTATTTAGGAAAAGGCTCGTTGGGCCGAGCTTAACGATTTCTTCAAGCATTTCAGCTAGAAAATTTGTTTCCTGGACAATAATATTGACGCTGCAGTGATAATGGTGGAAAAAATAATTGTGCTTGGTATGAGATAATTAATTCCATCAAAGTACATTTCGGCTAAACCTAATCAAAAATCTTGGTTTAACCAGGCTTGCAGAGATGCAGTCAGATCCAGAGAGGAAGCATTCAGACCTTGGCGTGAAAATAAAAATTCCGTCACTGAACTGTTACGCAAACAGGCGAGAAAAGAATGTGATCAGCGTCTTCGTGCTAAAGTTCCTTCTGCTCCTCGGGGCAGCAAGAGCTTTTGGTCATTTGTTAAAAGAGTAAAGAATAATGCTAGTTCTGCAATCCCAACTCTTATAATGAATGACCAAATATTCACTGACCCGGTTGATAAGGCTAACCTTTTAGCTGAACTTTTTGCAAAAAATTTATTTTTGCCGGATAGCGATCAACCACTGCCCGAACTCGAAAGAGTATCTTGTACTATGCTTAAAATATTCTTCCGAGCACGTGCAGTTAAAAAGGTTCTTTCGGATCTCAGCATTAATAAGTCTACGGGACCGGATGGTATACCAGCAGTGGTGCTGAAACAGTGCTCTTCGACGCTAGCCAGTCCATTGACCAACCTTTTCATCCTTTTGTACTGTGCGGGAGGCTTTTTCCTTTGCCGGAAGGTTGCTAATGTCCAACCAATCCCTAAAAAGGGTGCGGCTAATAACCCTGAAAATTACCGTCCAATTGCAATCTGCTTTGCACTCTCAAAGGTGATGGAGAGCATGATCAATTTCCATCTTGTGAACTACGTAGAGGCCAACTCACTTCTTAATGATCGTCAGTATGGCTTCCGTAGAAATCGTTCAACGGGAGACCTGTTAGCTCTACTTACTGAGCGCTGGAGTCAATCCATTCGCAACTTTGGCGAAAGTAAAGCGGTTGCCCTAGATATTTCCAAGGCATTCGTTCGTATGTGGCACGGTGCACTGATATCAAAGCTTATTGAATTTGGGGTCGGTAATGACTTCTCTCGATTTATATTGACTTTTCTCAGGTACCCAACAATACGTGTTGTTATTGATGGTATCTCATCTAATAAGTTTCAGCTTAATTCAGGGGTAACCCAAGGTTCCGTTCTTTCTCCTTCTCTTCTCCTTATCTTTCTGAACGACCTTCTTGGTCAAACTTTTAACTCTATATGCTCTTTCACAGATGACAGCAGCATTTGTCATTCATTTTCCTTTAATTGTAGGACAAGCCTCTTGGAGGTTGGGGGCAAAAGGCGGACAATGAATGACACACTCAATCAAGACCTGTTAACAATCTCCGAGTGGGGTAAAGCGAATAGGGTTGATTTCAATGCGCTGAAGACTCAATGTTGTATGTTGACCCATAGGGCCATGGATTCAACAATGTCATCTGTATATATGGGTGGTATAGGTATTGAGGAGTCGGATACTCTTGATGTTCTAGGCATGAGAATTCAATGTGATGTTCGTTGGAATGAGCATGTTTTTCAAGTGTCGAAAGAAGCATTCAAGTGTCTTGGTTTTTTAAAACGGTGCAAAAATTACTTGACTCCCTCTGACCTCCTTAAAATCTATACCACTTACATCTGACAGAAAATGGAATACAACTCCCATATATGGGCAGGAGCTTCAAAGTCTATTTTGGAGCTACTGGGGACCGTGTGCAAAGGAGGGCGTTGATGCTCATCAATGACAGTAGTGTATCCAATTCTATTGACTCATCGGAACATCGTCGGAATGTGGGTTGTGTATCACTGTTCCATGGATACTACCATGGGAAATGTTCTTCTGAGATTAGCGAACTTATTCCAAGTGCCCGATTTTCAGTTCGCTCGACCCGCTTCTCTAGTAGATCACATCCGTTTGTAGTCTATTGTCCAGTTGACCGCTCAACACATTACAGAGAGAATTCGTTTATCAGTTGAACTAGGCGTAGGTGGATTAAACTCCCCGCAGAGGTCTTTCCTGACAGTTGTAATCTAACACAATTTAAGTCAAATATCCACAAACACTACTCCCTCTTTCCTCCTTCCCATAACCTATTTTCCTGAGATCAACACAATGCACTGCATCTTTAGGGGCATCCCCTGAGTGTTGGTTAATAAATAAAAAAAATATATATAAAAAATGTAATAAGAAAGATCTATTTTAAACGCTATTCATGTTATAATGACTTTGTGCTGATGATTGTAACTACCAAAAACATATGACCTATACCCATCTTTTATTATACTGATTGGCTCAGAATTACTTTCTAAGTCGATTTAGCCATGTCCATCCGTCCGTCATTCCGTCTGCCTATCTGTGTGTCCATGTAAACATTGTAAACAAACTACAGGTCGCAAATGTGGATATGTTTTGATGAAATTTATTTTATAAGCTTCTACCGGCAACAGGATAAACGCTATTGAAATTAGTGAAAATCGGTTCATGTTCAGGCCTAGTCCCTATACAAATGACTCCTATGAAATTGACTTAAGAGGCCATAAGATCCAAAGCATCATCTAGATCTCAGTCAAATTGGGTTTGTATGTATTTATTTTATCCAGTAGTCGCTAGTACAAAAATAATCCCTGTAGAACAATTCCTAATTATAGGCCCCATATAGAGCCGCTTCCCGATCTTCACTTAAATCTATCAAAAAATAAATATATTGCACAGTTTTTTTGTCAAATTTGGTTTGTATCTCTTTTTTTGCAAAATATAAGTGACTTTAGCAAATATGGTCAGAATCGGTCCATTTTTGACCTAGTCCCCATATAAATACAGCATCCTATATGATCCTTTTCAGATCTGCTGGCAAAAAAAGTAATACAAGTTCCACTCAGATTTCGTTTATGCTTGTTTTCTATACCTAATTAGTAGTGTGAACTTGGCACCCGACTTTTGAAAATCGGGATTTTTTTGCGATTCTTACAGAATTTTGTGTGTAGTATGCTTAAAAAAAAGTTATAGGACTTTGAAAAAACCCATCCCTCGGATTTGAAGGCACTCAAATCCAATGGTTAATTCTTGTAGAGAATCGTTTGTAGTTGATTGTAGTGAAGGAATTTTCGTTTGTAGTAGCAAGGAAAAAAGTTATAGCCGATATATTTTTTGATTTTTTTTTTTCAAAATTGTGTTCGTGCTCTGTAATAATTTGTAGTTGGTTGTAGCGACTGCTAATTTTTTGTAGTTTCACGAAGCGGAAGTCTGAATATATCGAGATCTCGAGCGGAAATCATTTGTAGTCGATTGTAGTGACTGCGTGTTCATTTGTAGTTTCGCGAAAACTAAGCGGAAGTCAGAATACATAGAAATCTAGCTCGGAAATCGTTCGTAGTTGAATGTAGAGGTCGCTAATTCGTTTGTAGTTCCTCAAAAAGCAACCGGAAATCAGAATACATCGAAATCTAGCTCGGAACTCATTTTTAGCCGATTGTAGTGACCACTTATTCGTTTGTAGTTTTGCAAAAACTAAGCGGAAGTCATAATACATCGAAATCTAGATCGGAAATCGTTTGTAGTTGAATGTACTGGTGGTTAATTCGTTTGTAGTTCCTCAAAAAGCAACCGGAAATCAGAATACATCGAAATCTAGCTCGGAACTCATTTGTAGTCGATTGTAGTGACCGCTTATTCGTTTGTAGTTTCGCGAAAACTAAGCGGAAGTCATAATACATCGAAATCTAGCTCGTAACTCATTTGTAGTCGATTGTAGTGGTCGCTAATTCATTTGTAGTTTCTCAAAAAGCAACAGGAAATCAGAATGCATCGAAATTTTTTGCAAATCGTCACTACAATTAACAACATACGATTTCCGAGCTAGATTTCGATGTATTCTGATTTCCGGTTGCTTTTTGAGGAACTACAAACGAATTAACGAACTACAAACGAATTAATGTGCGGCCCTCTGTTCCTCATAGGAACCATAGGACATAATATCTAATCTAATATATATAAAAATGAGTTGGTGTGTGTTTGTGACAGCATAACTAAAGAACGGAGTGACGGATTTGGCTGATTCGTTTTTAATTTTGTTCACTGTTGTCGCCGAATGGTTTGTACACAAAAAAATTTCCATAATTTTACATATATTTGTTACATATATTTTTGCAAACCAAATCGCAATATTGATTGCCTGCTCATACTACACGAGGTTATGATACCATTAACCGGTGAGTACCATGAAATTTCAAAAGTTAAATTGTAATTTTGTTACCAACAAATTACACACTTGAAATTGTAGGCGCCGAGACGAACAAAACATTGAGTTACATGAACTTCTACGCATTCAGCTTGATGGTTCGTGAAAACGACCACAATTACATTTTAAAATGCAGAGGATTGTTTTCTCAATATGCTGTTGACATGTACGTGAAGATAGAAACGGATCGGCTGACTTTCCTCAGACTCAATCAAAACCAACTCCGTTCTGAAGAGTACACACATCTTCGGGATGCTATCACCATAGATGGCAATGGAAACAATGTCGGTAGATTGCAGATTTTGCCAGAAACGTATATTGGTAGTCCGGGACACATGTCGTATGTTCACCAATACGGTCGTCCGGATCTATTTATAACATTTACATGTAATCCACAATGGGATGAAATAAAAGATCTCCTGTTTCCCGGTCAATCATCGGTACATCGACATGACATAACTTCACGAGTCTTTAGACAGAAACTAAAATCACTGATGCATTTTGTGGCGAAAATTAGAGTGTTTGGAGAAACGTGTTGTTGGATGTATTCCGTCGAGTGGCAGAAACGAGGTTTACCCCATGCACATATTTTAGTTTGGTTAAAAGAAAAATTAAGACCTGATGAAATTGACGATGTCATATCAGCTGAAATTCCCGACAAACATATTGATCCTCAATTGTTCGAAGTGGTGACTAAGAACATGGTTCATGGACCATGTGGGTCATTCAACGTAAATTCACCATGCATGATTGATGGAAAGTGTTCCAAACGTTATCCTAGAGCATTCACTGCTGAGACAGTAACTGGAAATGATGTTTATCTTTTATATCGGCGTCGATCAACACAGGACAACGGAAAATCTGCCATTGTGAAAGTAAACCGTCAAGATATTCAAGTTGACAATCGATGGATCGTCCCATATTCACCATTATTGTCGAAGGCGTACAAAGCACATATAAATGTAGAATATTGCAATTCCATCAAATCCATTAAATACATATGCAAATATGTGAACAAAGGAAGCGATATGGCTGTTTTTGGTGCAGCTGCGGAAACGATGAAATCACACAATATCAAATGGGCCGTTATATCAGCAGCAATGAAGCTATTTGGCGGATTTTTTCTTTCCCAATTCATGAAAGATATCCCACTGTGGTTCATTTGGCAGTTCACCTTTAAAACGGACAACGTGTATACTTCAGACCCGAGAATGCCTTACAAGCAGCTGAACGACCACGACCTGCTACATTGACAAGTTTCTTTTCAATGTGCCAAACAGATGCATTCGCCAGAACATTATTATACCGCGAAATGCCAAAATATTACACTCCCACTGATGGTCATCCAAATGTGTTCTCCACAGATGCTTTGGGACGCATTTACACAGTGCATCCTAATAATGATGAATGCTTTTATCTCCGTTTGTTGTTGGTGAATGTTCGTGGACCTACATCATTTGAGAATTTGAGAACGGTCGATGGTCAATTGTGTGGCACATACCGCGAAGCTTGCCAACACTTGCGATTACTGGACAATGATACTCATTGGGATCATACACTGGCTGATGCAGTACTTTCATCGCATCCACATCGAATACGAACTTTATTTTCTATTATCATATCGACATGTTTTCCATCAAATCCCATCGATTTATGGGTAAAATACAAGGATGATATGACGCAAGATATTCTTCATCGAATGCCTGCCACTACACAAAATCCTGATTTGTCGATATCACACGAAATGCATAACGAAGCATTAATAATGATTGAAGACCAGTGTTTGATGATTGTTAACAAAGTTCTGATACAATTAGGTATGATTTCACCAAATCGTCCGATGCACGCTGTGTTAAATCAAGATTTACATAGAGAGAATCAATGTAATCGCGAGGAATTGGCAGATAATGTTCAATCGGACATCGAGAAACTTAATCCCCAACATAAATATACCTACGATACAATAATGAAAGCCGTGAACGATGGAACTGGTGGAATATTTTTTTTGGATGCTCCTGGAGGTACAGGGAAAACATTTTTGGTTTCATTGTTATTAGCAACTATAAGATCGCAAAATCACATTGCACTTGCCTTCGCATCCTCAGGTACTGCTGCAACTTTATTGGATGGCGGTCGAACTGCGCATTCGGCTCTTAAACTGCCATTGAACATGCAGATTAACGACCAACCAACATGCAACATATCGAAGACATCCGGAGTGGCAAAAGTCTTGCAACAATGAAAACTGATTGTGTGGGACGAGTGTACAATGGCACACAAAAAATCATAGCAAGCTCTGCAAATAACACTACAGGATCTGCGAGATAATCGAAATCTTTGTGGTGGTGCCCTGATACTGTTGTGAGGCGATTTTCGCCAAACATTACCGGTAATTCCACGGTTAACTGCAGCTGATCAAATTAATGCCTGTCTAAAATCTTCCAATTTGTGGAGACATGCTACAACGCTGAAACTCACAACAAATATGCGAATCCAACTGCAAAACGATCCCTCAGCAGATGCTTTTTCGGTGCAATTGTTGGATATTGGAAATGGAAAAATTCCTATCAACGTTACGACTGCTTTAATAAAGTTACCTAATGACTTCTGCCATTTCACTGAATCAAAAGAAGAGCTAATTCATTGTGCGCTCCCCAACATTTCGCAGCATTACAGGAATCACGATTGGCTAGGAGAACGAGCAATATTAGCCGCTAAAAACAAAGACGTCTATGAGATAAATGCAACGATTCAAATGGCCATTGAAGGGCTAATAGTGTCTTACAAATCAATTGACACTATCATGAATCAGGAGGATGTTGTGAATTATCCAACAGAATTTTTAAATTCAATCGAGTTGTCAGGTTTGCCGCTACATGATCTACAGTTGAAGGTTGGATCCGTAGTTATAATGATGTGTAATATCAATAAGTCTCGACTTTGCAATGGCACAAGACTTATTGTCAAAAAACTTATGACAAACGTCATTGAAGGAACAATTCTGAAGGGAAAGTACAAAGGGGAAGACGTACTGATCCCACGAATACCAATAATTCCGAATGATGTGCCATTCGATTTCAAACGCCTTCAATTTCCAGTTAGACTTGCATTTGCTATGACCATTAATAAGGCGCAGGGACAGTCTTTAAAAATTTGTGGCATCAATTTGGAGTATCCATGCTTTTCTCATGGCCATCTCTATGTGGCATGTTCTCGAGTAGGCAAACCATCGGCGTTATTTGTTTACGCTCCCGACTGACAAGCAAAGAACGTTGTACATCTGAAAGCGTTGCAGTAATTTAAAATCTCAATTAAATTGACTTTATTAAAATAATCATTAAAAACTTAACAAAAATAATATTTAAAGCATTCTTTTAAATAAACATACTTTTGTAACACAATTATTTTCTCAATTTAAATATTTAAATACAGAACCATCTATCCTGAAAATTATAAATTTTTAATTTACCACCTTTGAAAAAAAAAATTCTGTCTCATTACAACTACAATTCAGGGGTAGCGAAGCGCACCGGGTCAACTAGTATATATATATATATATATACACGTGCAAGAACAAGTACTTACAAAAGTTAGAAACACACATACATAATTGTTATCAAAATAAAAATGTGTGTTTGCTGGTCTGAGCTATGTTTGTTTACATATATGTACGAGTTTTTTTATTCAGTATGTGTTATTTTTTCTGAACTCTGACCACAACCACCCGTGCATTGGAGAAGGAAATTCAATGCTGTATCAACGGAACTCAGCAGCACTTGTGCTCCATGGAAAATTTAGGCAGTAGAGTGCGAATGTATCAGCAAAGCTGTATAGGTCATTTGCTCCAAGTGTTGGTCCATACTTAACCCTATCCTGTGTAATTTACGATTCAATAAAAAAAAAACGATGTAAAGAAAGAAACTGTGTTTTCTGGTTAATTAAAATTTCGCATGAATTTTGTTACACCCTCTATCTTTAAAATTTTAGTAAAATATCTGAGTCAATTTTAAGATTTTTTATTTTTTTGGAAGTTAAATAAATGTTTTAAGCATTTTTGAAGAAATTTGTTAAAATAGAGAGAAGTGCATATATTTGTTTTATATCAATTTAAAGTTTTTGCAATTGCTTTTAATAAATTAGTTTTTCTTTTATTTTAACATTTTCTTCAGTACATTTTCTGAGTATTCTGCCCAAATGGAACGATGTAATAAGTAAAATATTTTCATGTTTCCCAAAGAAACCCACAAAATAGATTTATATAAAATTCAATCCTTATATCTATACATTATTAAGCCTGACGTTATATTGAGAGATAAATAAATAACCATCACTATGAATTTCATAGTATATGGCACAAATGTAATTTTCTGTAGGCATTTGCTTATGTTTAGTGAGAACAAATTCTGATGAAATTTACATTAACAAATTTTAGTAATTTCTGTCAAATGACTAAAGAAAATAATTTTAAGCTTCTTAAAGGTAAAATCAATTAAGGGCTTCAAGGAGAATTTAAATGTTACATTAATGGCATTCGTGAAGTGTTGAAGTCATTGTGGAACTAACCGTAGTAATAATTACTATAAGAAGAAGTAGCAACTTATACTCAGCAACCTTTAATTTAAAGGATTTTATTTATTATTTAGAAATATTATGAATACCACTATTATTAATGTAAGTTTCTGGAAGATAAGGCCGTTTAAAAATCAATTAAATAATTTGTGTAAAGTTTAATTTCTACATTAGTTTTATAAAATAATTGAATGTTTGCAATTTCAGAGAATTTCTAGTTTTAAAGATAAATTCCCATATATAATATATACGTATAAATGTATATGTATGTATATACACATAGAAAAAATTTAAACAAATGTAAAGTAAACGACAGAATCGGTAGAAAACAGCTGAAATCAATTTGTAAAACATTTGTATCGGATTAAGCATAAACTTCTGACAGAGCGATCAATTTTAATTAACTGAAGAATTCTACATCTGGCAAAAAATGGTATTGAAAATTTTACTCGAACTAAGATTTTTAATAAAGAGCAAAAGTACATTTAAAACAAGTAAGAGTATTACCGAGTCTTTAATTCCCTACACCTGTGACTGAATCTCAATTTTTTCACGGTATATGCTAACACTTGTTTCCAGCGGCCGGATGTTTTCGCCTTAAGTGATATCCAGGTAGGTGTAACTGCTGATCCACAGGATTTCCACATAGCTGGTTATCACCTACTATCACTTTTTGTTTTTCACAGGGGCCTTGCGGTTTATGTTCGTAATGATGTTGTGTACCAACTAAATACGATTGTTGAAGAATTTAAGTGTCTTTTCATTAAATTCAATATCAGGTCACATATCATTAGTTTCGGGTTTCTTTATAGAAGCCAAAATCTGGATGGGGATCTCTCCCTTAATTGGCTTGATGCCTTCACAGAGTCCATATCAAAAATCCTGGCTTCGCCATTCGAGTCACACATCTCCCGTGGACTGATACGTCGAACTCTTTGCCGCTAATAATCATCTAACGCAACTAGTGAATGAGCCAATATACATTCCGTTTGTTGCAGGGCAGTTTCAAAATACTATCGACCTTTATTTACTTCGCACCCTGACAAGTACGAAATAAAAATTTCAGCATTATTTTTATACTCCGAACTTCAAAGTGCTTCAAAAACAGTCACGAAACGTTCTATATTTGTATATGAAAAGGCTTGTTGGACTGAACTCAACATTGTTATCGGCATTTTAATTGGAATCTTTGTTTCCTCAACGATAATATCGATGCCGCTGCGAAAATATTGGAAATTATGGTTTTGCTTGTATGAAAACATTTATTCCTACAAAACTAATTTCGGCTCAACCAAAGCATAAGTGTTATTTTCACCAGACTTGCAAAACTGCAGTCAGGAAGCGTTCAGTATTTGGCGTATGAATACAAATACAAATACTGATCTCCTACGCAAACAGGCGAAAGCCGAATGTGCCAAAGTGCTTAGATGCGAAAAGTTTCTCCACGAACAGCGTCTTAGAACTAAAGTTCCTTCTGCTCCTTGGGTCAGTAAGACCTTCTGGTCATTCGATAAAAGAGTAAAGGGTAATGCTAGTTCTTTCATTCCAACTCTTATAAAAAATGACTTTATATTCACTGACCCGGTTGAAGAATCTAACGGTCTGGATGAACAATTCGCAAGTAATTTTTTCTTGCCGGAAAGTCATCAACCACTGTCCGAACTGGATAAAGTACCTTATGCTATGCCCAAGGTGGTCTTTCGAGCTCGTGCTATTAAGAGGGTCCTTGCAGAGCTCAATGTGAACAAGAACCGGATGGCATATCAGAACTGGTACTGAAACAGTATTCTTCGATGCTATCGCGTCTATTGGCAATACTTTCTAACGCTTCGTACCATATGGATACCGTTCCCTCGTTTGGAAGATTCGAAGATTGCCAATGTCCAGCCAATCCCATAAAAGTGTAGAGCTAACAACCCTGAATTACCAATTACAATTTCCGCCCAATTACAATTTCCTCTGCGCTTTCAAAGCTAATGGAGAGCATAGTGAATTACCATATTGTGAAGTACATAGAAACCAAATTAAGGCTTAACGGCAGACAGTATGACTTTCGTAGAAATCATTCTACGGGAGACCTAACGGCGCATCTTTTAGAACATTGGAGTCAGCCCATTCACCGAATCGGGGAAAATAAGGTTGTTGGTGTGGATATTTCTAAAGCTTTCGATTGGGTGCAGCATAGCGCACTCTTATCAAAAGTAATTGTTGTTGGTGATGGCAATGACTTCTCTCGTTTTGTATCGAGTTTTTCACAGATTTTCAAGTCATTGTCGAAAGAAACTTTCAAGTGCCTAGGTTTCCGAAATCGGTATACGAAATAGTTAAACCCCATCTGATCTCCTTACTATTTATACCACCTATATCCTGCCAAAAATGGAATATATGTATATGGGCAGAGACTTCACAGTCTATCTTGAAGCTTCTGCACCGTGCGCAATGGGGGGGCGTTGGTGCTTATCAATGGCAGTAGGATAACGAACTCTATTGACACATTGGAATATCATCGGAATGTCGGTTGTGTTACACTGTATTATAGAATTACAATGGGAAGTGTTCTACTGATATAATGATCCCTGGAGCCCATGTTTTTCTATGCGCCACTCACTCATTTGCAGTCTATTTTCTCGTAGATAGCATAAGGCATTACTGCGAAAATTCGTTCATTAGCCGCACAAGCCATATGTGGAATAAACTTCCCGCTGAGATCTTCCCATAGATACTACTCCCTCTTTCCTCCTATCCGTAACATATTTTTCTGATATTAGCAGAGTGCACTGCATTAATAGGGGACATCCCCTGACTGTTAGTGTATACAAAAAAAAGTAACAATTAACACGTTGACTACCAACTATGAGATAACTCGTAGATTGCGTTCTACGAGTTATCTCGTACTGCGTTTACTTGCCATATTCGTGCAGCTACGATTAAACTCGTTGTATATCAGTGCTAATATGGATACATGGCTTCTGGGAAGAGAACAAAAAATCAATGCTGGCCTACATGAACAAAAAATTTATTAATATATTAACAGAAAAAAATTTATAAAAAATTTTTTAAAAATCAAGAAGTAAAAGAATATTTTTATTGACTTTTTAAATCAGAAGTCTGAAAATTGCCATAGCCGTCACCAAAAAACAAATAAAATCTAGTTAGTTTTTTTTTAATTTTTATTAGCTGAATTTTTTAATTCAATACTTTAATTTTAATAAATTTTATCTTGGCGCTGGCGGCGGCGAAATCCTGGTTTAAACCTCACGACTTGCACTTCTTGGCACGTTGAGAATACCTAAGCATACACACAAGCAAATGCTGCGACGTGACGCCCACAATAACATGCACAATTTCAGCTATCACACACAAGAAAAAAAGTAACAGCAACAAGAACAATATCGAATTTTTTTTAAAAATTGCATTGAAGTCTCGGGACCTAATAAACCGATTCCAATGATTTTATACAGAAACTTGCATTGAATGTCAAGGAATCATTTTCACTGAAAATGAGCAACCAAGCTTATCTTTTGAGGGCGTGATCCTAATATCCATAGACGGACAGACGGAAATCGCTATATCAAATCTGCTTGTTATAAGGATCAAGAATATATTTTGTGCGGTCCAGATTTGTTTTTCTACTTGTGCGGTCCAGATTTGTTTTTCTACTTATTTAAAATGGAATGACTTCAGGGGAGCTTGGACTAAATCTGGCTCGAAGGTTACCAGACCACTGCAGTGTATATCAGGCAGAGGTACTGGCAATAAATGAGGTTGCTGACTGGTTGGGTCGGAATATTCTGTCTACGATCGCAGTCAACATCTATTCTGATAGTCAAGCCGCGGTAAAATCCATGCGATCAATGTTCCTGAAAACGAGAACCGCCCTTAGCTGCCGCACGTTCTTAAATGAGATGGCCAAGCAGTTCGACATCAGGCTCATATGGGTTCCAGGGCACAGGAACATACCGGGAAACTGCAAAGCGGATGAGCTGGCAAGACAAGGTACTACCTTACAGGTTCCAGCGGATTCGGAATGTGTTGGTACACCCCTGGAATCGTGCAAGCTTGAACTTCGGCTTCGCACCGCTGGCTTAACGAATAACAGATGGGCTAATGGATTAACGTGTAGGATCACAAGACAAATCTGGCCTGCTCTGAATCGAAAGCGTACAAATGCGATATTATCACTCCCCCGTGGGGAGATCTCAACGGTAGTTGCTGTTGTTACTGAGCACTGCCTTATCGGGAGACACGCTGAGCGCCTTAAGGTCTCGCCAAATGATTTCTGTCGTAGCTGCTTGGATGTGGAGGAGGTAGAGAGCGTAGAACACTTCCTCTGCCACTGCCCGGCGCTATCCAGAACAAGACTACGGACATTGGGAACGCCATTTCTTCACGATCTCTCTGGCCTCTCAAACGTGGAAATTTCACATCTTAGGGGCTTCATCAGAAGCTCGAACTGGTTCTTCGGTGGGGACTGAGGGGAATACCCATTCGTCCTGTGGTATCACAACGGACCCCAGAGTCTAAGTGTGCTGGTCCTTGGATCAGCAGCCACTTCCAAGCTAACCTAACCTAACCTAAAATGGAATGACAAATTAATATACGAGGGTGGTCCCGGAATCACCCATCCTTACTTATAGATGGCGGCAGCAGTTTAAAAAAAAATTACTTTGGTGAAAAGTTTCAACTTTATAAAACATAAGTTCACGATCTCAGTGAATTTGTAAACATGAAAAAATTTGGTCAACGTTATGAAGTTCAATATTTTCATGCGATATTATTGAAAGGTATCAGCCCAACCAATATTAAATCCGAGCAGGATGCTACTCTGGGGCAGTCTGTTCCTTCGTCTATGACAATAACATACTGGATGACAGATTCTTAACAACCCGTGCGAGCTGCCAAGACGAACACCGTAGTGGTCGACCAATTGAGGTGGCCAAGCCAGAAACGGTTAGGAAAATCGACAAAATGGTATTGGATGATCGTCAGCCAACGGTGCTTGTGCTAGTTGAAATGATAGGCATTTCAAAAAGTGCTATATATCACATATTGACCGAAAATTTGTAGATGGGAAAGCTGTCCGCGTTTTCTCACAATAGAACAAAAACAGCTTCGTGAAGATGTTTCAATAGAGTGTTTGTCTATGTTTTTCCGCAATAAAACCGAGTTTTTGCGTCGATTCGCAACCATGGATGGGACCTGGGTCCAGCAATTCACACCTGTGGGAAAGGAGCAGTCAAAACAGTGGACAGAAGTGGGAGAATCGTATCATAAGAAGCGAAGACAGTCCCGTTTACAGGGAAGGTAATGACGGCTGTTGTTTGGGATGCGTGTCGGATAATCTGTGACGAGTAAAAGTCGTAAACTCGTTTTTACGCCAACATACAATACGATTGAATTGAATTTTATTATATTTGGCTCTCTGCCCTAATTTGTATTAGAAAAAAAGAATTTAAACTATAATTTACTTTATATATATTTAACTCACTTGTTTATTTTGTTCTCTCACTTTAAGTTATAATCATAACCAGTAAAAGCTCTTTTATTTATTTTAACATTCAGGCAATTATAATGTTACCATAATGAGTATAGCGTTATTTCTATAACATCACTTTCAATTATAATGTATTTATTTAACATAGCTTCTAAGTTAACATACGACGTACTCACCAAATGTTACCCGCACATGTTAGCTATAGCTGCAGTCTGTAATTGATGTGTCGCGTACAGACAGCGATTAGTATAAAAGGCAGTACACTAGTGAAAAACGAGGAGTTAGCCAGCGACCGGCTGTGAGGTAAGGTCGTATTAAACTGAAGAAATTGGGTCTCCGTTCTTCAGTAAGATACCACTTACTAAGCAAAAAGGCATTGACTCGTACAAGGACTGCTTGCTCCGACCAACCAAGAGAACGGGTCTCCACTCTTGGTTAAGTCAACCGAGCGTACCACTGCGGCCTACCGGGAGAACGGGTCTCCACTCTCGGCTACGCCCGACTGACCAACCAAGAGAACGGGTCTCCACTCTTGGTCAAGTCAACCGATCGTACCACTGCGGCCTACCGGGAGAACGGGTCTCCACTCTCGGCTACGCCCGACTGTCAACCAAGAGAACGGGTCTCCACTCTTGGCTCAGTCAAACGACCACCCCACTGCGGCCTACCAAGAGAACGGGTCTCCACTCTTGGCTAAGCCAACCGACCATTCCACTGCGACCTACCGAGAGAACGGGTCTCCACTCTCGGCTACGCCCGACTGACCAACCAAGAGAACGGGTCTCCACTCTTGGCGCAGTCAACCAACCGTACCACTGCGGCCTATCAAGAGAACGGGTCTCCACTCTTGACTAAGCCAACTGACCATACCACTACGGCCTATCGGGAGAACGGGTCTCCACTCTCGACTAGGCCCAACTGACCAACCAAGAGGACGGGTCTCCACTCTTGGCCACGTCAACCGACCACACCGTCCAACTAACCGAGAGAACGGGTCTCCACTCTCGGCCACGTCAACCCCTCACGAGAGCATCGGTATGATACGAGTACGGTATACTTTGGCAAGTCGCAAGCGAACAGCTCACGCGGGTACAAAACAAAAAAATAAATAAATATCCATTAGTGAATTAAGTAAAATAATAAAGTGGTGTTGTGTTTCATTTATTTCTCTTTTCCGTTGATAATAAATTAGTGTAACGAATCCTGGGCACGCTGAGTTATGCCCCAGCATAAAGCGGATACGTGTCGTTACAAATCTTTATTGGTTATCTTCAAAAAGGAAAACAATCAACGGCGAGTATAATGCTAACTTATTGGCGAAAATGAAAGTGTTGCTTCATCAATAACTCTTGAATTCATGACTTAAAGTATGAATTGCTTCTTCACGCACCTTATTCCCCAGACTTAGCTCCCTCGGATTATCTTCTATTTCAGCACTTGAAAAATGGCTCGGTAGTAAAAGTCTTGCCAACAATGAAAAGTTGGATTTCTTACTATATACAGATTTCTTACTATTGAATATCTTTATGAAAAGTGTTTGGAACAAAAAGGAGATTATGTTGAGAAATAAAGCAAATTTTTGCCAAAGTTGTTGTTTTCTTTGCAGGATTGGAGAGTATACAAAATAGACACTTCAGTATATAAGTTAAGCGACCCGGTAGGTAAGTAGGTAGCGTGCTCGCCTATCATGCGGGGGTAGTGGGTTCGATTCCCACCAGAGGCTTTGGTCTGTCGCTGAAAAAAAAAACTAGCCAAATTAGAATCTGCAGACAAGCCACTCGGCTTCGCGGAACTAGGTTAAAAAAAAGAATATATATATTCATAAGTGATCCGATTGTAATCTTTGCCTTATTATAATTTTTTTTTTTTTTTTTTTTGAAACAATGAATTTTAAAATAGATTACGATCCATTATAAACTATTAGTAGGTCATGGGCTCGTTTATATTGCGTTCAGAACCCGAGTCTAATAAGCGTTTGTCCTTGAAAGTTTATTTAAAGCCAAAAATTTGTTAACATCTCCACTGATACTCACCCATTTTTATTTGATATTAAAAATTCATTTGAAAATAAATAAAATTTTATTTATTTTTGATGCTACGAACCATCTGCTTTATTTACAGATTGTAATGTGAAAATAAAAAATTGAATAAAATTAAAAGAAATTGATTGAATACCACAAGCATAACGACTCCGAACATAACAACAAATAACTGATTTAACTGGGCCATTAAATGTAAATACACAAAACAAACAAACAAACACATACGAGTATGTATGAACATGCAAATTCTGCAAACTTGATGAAACCATACAATCTCGTACCTTCAAACTCGTGTTGTTGGTCGGTTGCTTGAGGTTGGTTGCCTGGTTGCTTGGTTAATAATAAAAATATGACATTGTGGTAACATGTTGGTTATGTAAAACACTGCTCGTAGAGTTGAGAATATTGTAAATCGCAAATGTACTCGTAGAACTATGCAAGTTATTTATTCATGCATGCATGAATGTTTGTTTGACTGATAATCGTCATCTGGCCAACCACTAAATGTAAAAGCGTATGTAATTAAATTTTATGAACTCTTCATAATCACATTTTTTGGTTTTTGAGAATTCATACGTGAATAAATGACAGTTTTTCTTCTTTTTTTTTTGTTCAATATCTTTATATAGGAAATTATTATACTCGTATAGGAAGATTGATTAAAGAGTTCTTGTTAAAATTGATGAGAATTGTTATGAGATTGAAAAAATTCAAGATGTTTTGCGATGCTTTAACTTATTTAACCTTTGAAAGGCCGGCTAGAAATTTGTATGGCTTAAATTTATTGTTCTCTTGTAAATGTGGAAACATCATAGTTCAAAAATTAAATGAACCTAAATGCTATAAACAGGGTCCGTAGAACATATAGATAATAAAGTTAATTATTGTCGAAACAAGTATGAGTGACGGAAAAGAATAAAAACTGGAAATATTGTAGAAATATAATAGAATTATAATAGAAGTATAAACAAACATGTTCGATTTAACTAAACAATACAGAAATATTTTTTCGATAAAATTATACAAAAATCATAAAATTTGAGGGATAGCTCCCAAAGCTCCCTTTTCGATACTTCATTGATTTAGTTAAGAGTATGGGGTTAGGACTTGCACCCCTATAGTATAAAAACATGACGATGAAACTGACTTAAGATTCGGATTAAGCGGAAATAATAAAAACCGTCATGATACCCCACGGGATTTGCGAACTGATTTAGTTTATAAAAGCAGTAATGTTATTTTATAGAAATGTTTAACGTCTGTCTGAAAGACTGCATTATTTTTCTGTTATTAATATAAAGGGTCAGCCATTTAACGTTTTTTTCCAACTAGTGCTTATTTCGTGAATGGTAACACTTAGCTCATGTCTGATTTGACAGATAATTAGTTCTATCCTTCCGCTGAACGAATATGGTTGTGCATACGCTTGAACAACGCTGGGAAATATTGCGACATTACTTTGAAAATCATGGTAATGTTTCAGAACGTGTGTGAAAATTGCGTACGGATTTTGGAAGAAGAGAAGCACCGTTAGCTCCGTGTGTTCGTTATCTTGTGAAAAAAGTGAAAGAAACTGGCATCCTCATCGATAAACCAAAGCGTGAAAAGCCAAAAACAGTGCGTACACCCGATAATATTGCCGCTGTGGCAGAAAGTGTGCGTGAAGCGCCATCAACATCAATTCACCGTCGTTCTCAAGAATTAAACATTTCGGAGGCATCATTGAGACGAATTTTGCATAAAGACCTTGGCATGACGCCATACAAAGTCCAATTTGTACAGGAGTTGAAGCCAACTGACCATCCAATGCGTTTTCGTTTCGCTAAGTGGGCCTGCGATCGACTTACAGAAGATGCCGATTTTGCCAAAAAAAATCATCTTTTCAGATGAAGCTCATTTTGATCTTGGCGGGTATGTACACAGGCAAAGTTATCGCATTTGGGGCACAGAAAACCCGCACGCATACATTGAAAAGCCGATACACCCAAAACGAGTCATTGTTTGGTGCGGATTTTGGTCCAGAGGCATAACTGGGCCATTTTTCTTCGAAAATGAGCAAGGAGTGGCCGTTAAAGTCAATGGCGATCGTTATCGGGCCATGTTGAATGAATTTTTGTTCACAAAAATTGAAGAGTAGGATACTGGCAACATTTGGTTTCAACAGGACGGCGCTACGTGCCACATAGCCGAAGCTACACTCGATGTTTTGCGCCCTGTTTTTGAAGATCGCATTATGAGCCGCAGAGCTGATGTCGTTTGGCCACCTCGGAGCTGCGATTTGACACCGTTGGCCTATTATTTGTGGGGTGCCCTCAAAGATATGTGTTACGCCAACAAGCCAGAGACAATTGACGCTTTAAAGGACAATATTTGTGAAGCCATTGGTGAAATACAGCTGCGCACAATCGATAATGTGCTTAAAAATTGGACCGACCGTGTAGGCTACTGCATGTCCAGCCGAGGCAGCCATTTGAATGAAATTATTTTCCATTATTAACCGGAAGGATTGTACTTTCAAATAAAAAAAGAAATTTGAGATAATATTCAGTAGTTTTTTTTAAAGCATTTTCAAAAAAAAAAGTTATTTGGCGGACCCTTTAGAAAAGCCGCTATTTAGAGGTATCTCTTCATAGGAGACTAAATCTTTCCTCGTTATTATGGTAAATTTTTGTGGATGACCTCATGGTAAAACTAAACGTAAATGGTTTTATCACTGCAAATGACATAGCGTTTGTAGGTGGAACACATGACCACATAATTGTGCAGCAAACGCAAAATGCGCTAAGGCTTACCTGGGAATGGTGCGAAGATGAAGGACTTTACATTAATCCCAATAAAAATACAATTATCTCGTTCACAAGAAGAAGGAATCTGTGCATTTCTTCACTTCATATAATGAAGACGAAGGTTCAACTCAAGGAGGAGGAAAATATCATACTTGATGGAACACTAACCTGGAACCCTCATTTAGATTCGATAACAAATAAGGCTATAAAGTCAATATGGGCTAGCAAACAATTCCGAGGCAAATCGAGGGATCTAAACCTTAGGAGTCATTGTCGATATACAAACAAATGATCCTTCCTGGTATTTTATATGGCTCAGTTGTAAAGTAACAGAAGAAAAATCAGACTATGGCCCACTTAAATTAAAATTATCCAAGATACAGAGATTAGCATGTCTGAACATCACAGGAGCAATGAGAACCGCTCCTGCGGCAGCTGTGGAATTTATCCTAAATCTCACTCCACTGCAGTTATCAATTCAAGTAGAAGCTTTTAAATAAGCTACTGACCTTGACGGGCTATTCAAATTTCAGGAAGATGATCATATAGGACACCTGAAGATCCTTGATAAAGCCAAACGTATCAAGGATATTACTTTATGTAGTGACTAACTTGCAAAGAACTGCACTGTTCATATCCCGAGCAGATTCGAGTGGGAATCTAACCCTACATGGCTATATGAAGATGCCCAGAAGTGGTACACTGACGAATCCAAAACAACACAAGAAGTAGTTTCACGGACCAAGCTGCAAACTCCACATCCCCCTATGGAATAAATCCACAATATTTACAGCTAAATTATACGCACTCAATGCAGCTACCGCTAAACTAATGGAAAGAAACCTGAAAAGGCGAAGATAAATCTAATATCAGATAGCCAGTCTGTTCAAAAAGCACGGAAAATCAATCTATCGCCATTAATCCATGCTAGAAAGCCATAGGTCCCTAAATAAAGTAGCAGAACTTAATGAGGTGACGCTTATATGGATACCAGGTCACAATGGGCATGAAGCAAATAAGAACGATGATGAACAGGCAAGACGTGGAGCGGAAAGAATATTCATTGTTCCAAACCCTCAATTCGGATTCACCAGATAAGCCGTAATCTAGAACATCGACAGATGGATTAAAGATGAGTCAGTCACTACTTCAGCACTCGAAAAAATTCTTGCGTCGAAGCGAAAAACGGAGCAGGGATGCCTTAGTATTGAACAGATCCAATTTAAGACTTCTACGTGGGACACTCACGGGGTACTACGCATGCAATTACACCTTATACAAAACGCATTTAGCTGAAGATAAGACATGTAGAAACTGCCTGGAGGATGATGAAACCATGGACATATACTGGCAAAATATCCAGCTTTTACATATTATAAGGCACCAACTATTTGGCGAATCTTAAATAAGGAATGAAACATACAAAACATTGGCGGGAAGAACATCGTCAAGTTCGTAAATGCTGTATTGGATTAAAGACAAGGATTAACACAAAATTGAAAGAGGATGCACCACCCTAGTGGAGGGAAAAAAAGTGTTCGAATTTAAAGTCTCACCCCCTAGAAATATGCGAATAGCAAAAAAATGAGAAATACAAAGTTTTGTGTCAATACAAAAAATATTTCGAGGTGCCTCGCGACTGTAAATTTCAGATGTGTTTATGTGGGGAAAAGATGACTTTTCATTCTATAGTTTAATTTTTTCGACAAGTTGTTATATGAGTCGATATCTGTGCTAAATTATCTTTTGAAAAAGCTATATATCTTCAAAATTGAATAAAAACTCGCCAAGAAATGACAAGTGCCCCCGACCACTTTTGTGGTAAAAAACTCTAGGTCACGAAATGTGATGAACATTTTTTCAACTATAACAAATTGATTAAAGCCATAATTTGATTTGGTCTCTATACCTATAAGTACTCAGATATAAAGTAATGTTTTATTACCACATTGCTAACCTATTGCGAAATGAAACCAAAGATGGACAATTTTTTTGATAAAATTTTGAAAACTCCTTTTTTAAGTTTTAAAAAATTTTCTTTAACAAAATTAAAAAAAGGATTTGGCACTTTAAAGGTTTGTTAAATATATATTAGAAATTAATTGTGTGAATTTTTAAGAAAATTCCTCTAGCGGAATTTTTTACAACAATTTTTTTTTTTTGCGAATTACGAGAAAAATTAGTTTTTTGTGAAATATTCAGTAAATGTACTCTTTCTAAATACTTTCTATCAAAAATGTATCTTTTTTCTACTTTTAAATATTAAATTTTATCTTAATAGACAGGGTTTCTGAAAAAAATATAAACCTATTAACCCTTTTGGACTTGGGGTCATATATGACCCCAAGCGAATAAAAGACAATTCATTAAAAAAATTCAAATATTTTGTAAATGCTGCTGAATTTTTAGATGCGTCGTTTAAAATATAATAACCAAATGTGCAAGTTTTCCATGCTAAAAATGTGGAAAAAATTGAACAACGTTGATCCATTCCTTGCCGAGGCTAAACTTTGAATTTTCGCATATTTAAAAAAATTAATTGTCTAGTAAACTGGATGAAACCCTTACTATGGGTTGGGAAATAAAATTGTGTTTTATTTTTACCGATTTGTATGATTTGGTATTTATGATGATTTTATAATTTGATGTCATTAAGCCATTTGGACTTGGCGCCACAAGTGACCCCAGGCTAGTATAGGACGATTAAGTCAAAAAATTCGAATATTTTGCCAATGCTGCTGAATTTTGAATCATTTTAACCACATAAGGGTAAATTTTCGTAAAATATAGCACAATTTTATTTCTCAACCCATGGTAGTTTACTAAAACAATTAATTTATTTAAATATGACAAAATTCATAATTTGGCCTCGGCAAGGAATGGGTTAACGTTGTTCGATTTACTCCAAATTTTTTGCATGGAGGAACTGCACATTTGGTTATTATATTTTAAGCGTCACACAGTGGCGCCATTTGAGTTTTTTCGTTGCAAAAATCATATCTTTTGAACCGAATAGCATAATTGAACAGTTTAAACAGCATATGATAGATAACTGTTCAGCCTATGAAATGAGCGTTTGTAGGGGTCTACTTATGGGTTATCAAAATTAAAATTTGTAGAAAAATCTATTTTATGGTAACTAAAAAAAAATTATTTTTACAAATTTTGATTGTTTTTATTTTTTTTTCTTTAGGGTTTTATGTTTTAAATTATTACCCAACAAATTAAAAAAAAATTATATATTTTTTTAAATTTATTTTTTCAATTTTCTGTAAAATATTCATCACAATTCGTAAGAGAAGGTATATCTAAAAGACTATTCATTTCTAAACTATAATTATTTTCTAACTCTATTCGTGACTTCACATGCCGCAGGGAAGAAATAAGTGGATCGGAAGATGCTGCCAACATGTCGAAGAGGTCCTCATTTTGCCTTACCCTTGATACTTTGAATGTGTTCTGCAATCTATATTTTTTATAAAATTTGTTAAGAGACTCCTGTGCTTCTTCAGAAAGCTCTCCAATTGGCAAAGACTGGTACTCAATTATATCTTTGCCATGCGCCAATATTTTATGGACGATCGGGGTCAATTTCTTCTGTGGATACATTTCTGCTAAAAGAGATGCAGTTGTCGATGCATATTCTCCATATTTTGTAGAATTGACATTTTCTTTGCAGTTTAATACATTCAAGATCGTTCCCAATCTTTTCACGATTTGATTGTCAATTCCAGTGATTCTAGTTACTGCCTCATCATTTTCAAAAAATCTCCTAGAAGTGTTTCCATCGTTTGAGTTACCGTATCCGTGCTTGGGACAGTCTACTTTTAGTCCAACTTGTTTAAAAAAAGCATCCTGTATTTGCTTCTTTCTGATATTTTCGTTATCCTTTATTGATGTATTTTCATCGAAGTTTTCCTCCTCTTGTGGTAGGGTATACGCCAGTTTTAGCAAGAACTCCATACACCTTATCCTTGTGTGCAATGGTGACATTCCATATTCGTAATTCTCCTCGTTTGTAGAATCGTTTAAATTACCAAAGTTCTTCTGACTCTTTTTGCAAATCGGGCATGACAATGTTGAGGTTGTTCCTGTCAGTTCGTTTACGACTTTTCCATCAACCATGGTCAGGTGGAACTCGTAATTGCATTCAATATATTTTCCTTCTCCAATTTGCAACTTTGTAGGCTTAATCTTGCTTATTTGTTCTTCAATGTCCTTCACCGTGGTCCTTATGAGTTCTGCCGATTCCCTTGCAAACTGAAACATTATTGGTCGGCAATAATGCACTGATGACGGACGTGGATTTTCCAGTGTAGGGAAACATCAGATTTTAGCCGGAAAGGAACAACAGATGCCATAAACATATTTCCGTCCGATATTGTAGCGTCATCGGAAGATATCCTTTGCTTATAAACTCTTTGTCCATATGATCCATCGCAGCACCATTTGCTGATCAATGTCAGTTTCTCAGGAAGAATTTTCACCTCATTTTCAGGAAGACTCTCCAACAACCGTTTTGCTGTATGGCCCACGAGATCCTGCAGATTGGCTTTCACAGAGACTTCCGTAAACTCCGTATGCAGTGGTCGTGAATTTATTTTGGCTTGCGTAATATGCTCGTATCCTGGTAAAACGTTAGCACCGTGTCGCATCAAGGATGCCCGTAGTATCTCATATTTTTCTTTGGAAAGTTGTAAGTCCATAAACAAGGTCAAGGCTTCTTCGGAACCATACTTTTTATACCCTATACCACTATGTGGTTTGGGTATAATGACTTTGTGCTGCTGTTTGTAACAACCAAAAATATTTGACCTAGACCCATCTTTAATTATACCGATCGAATCAGAATCACTTTCTGAGTTGATTTAACAATGTCCGTCCGTCCGTCCGTCCGTCTGTGTGTCCATGTAAAGCTTGTAATCAAACTGCAGGTCACAAATATGAATATATTTTGATGAAATTTGGTATATAAGCTTTTATCGGCCATGGGATGAACGCTATTCAAATTGGTGAGAATCGGTCCATGTTCAGACCTAGCCCCCATACAAATTACCCATATGAAATCGACATAAATTGCCATAAGATCCAAATTGTCATATAGATCTTACTCAAATTGGGTTTGTATGCGTTCATTACATCCACTAATGAGTAGTCCAAAAATGATCCCTTTGACCCCATATGGAGCTGCTTCCCGATCTTCACTTAAATCTATTAAAAAACAAAAATATTGCACTGATTCTTCTCAAATTTTGTTTCTACATATTTTTGCAAAATACAAGAGACTTTACCAAACATGATCAGGATCAGTCCATTTTTGGACCTAGTCCCTTTATAGATATAGCATCCGATATGAAGTTTTTCATATCTGCAGCCAAAAAAATTAATAAAAATCCCACTCAAATTTGGTTTTTGCTTATTTTCAATGCCCAGTTAGTTGGGCCTAAGAGATAGGGTTTCTAAACGCATGGTATAGGGTATCGTATAGTCGGTCTAGACCGACTATAATTTTCTTACTTGTTAATGTGTGCGTTTGTGGGCGTGGGAATGGTTTCCTTAATCCTTTTTAGTCGCAGTGGGCTTGCACCAGCAACAGATTTTGTAATCTACGACCTAACTCTTTCACTATCCTTTGTATATTTATACAGCGCGGACAGCGCGTCCGATAAATGCTTCGTGGTCAAGTCATTGGTGGCATCGGCAAGTTTCCTCTTTCTTGTGAAAATTGAACACTCCTCAATACTTTTTTTTTGGCCTTCCTTTTGCTCCTCTGGTTGATGTGGTGGCTTTATGAACTGCCAATATATCCAGGATGGTTATATTATATTCTGAATGGTTCGATTAGATTTCACCCATTTTGCCTTAATATTTGCATATATCAGATAAAAATTATTTTTTATAATTTCGCTTCTCTCAATATTTCCGTATAAACTATCAAGTTCTTCTAAAGCAGCTTCCGTGAAAAACTTTGGTGTGGTTGACCTTCTAAACAGTTCAAATAATTTTAAGTTGTTTAACGCCATGGTTTCAGTACTTGTTGCGCCAACTTTCAGGCGTAGACTAATCCAGGCATTATGCTTATTTTGCAATATATAGGCTTATGCTACCATGCCTAAAAATTTACCTGTTCCCTGCATACATATGGATTTAGGCTGAATTATGCAATTTTGATATTATGCTCGTGTCTAAATAAGATTTGTGCCTACCTGGAGGGACCATAAGTCAATATTGTTGTTGACCATTTGTACTCCAAAGTAATTTTTAAGTGAGGTGCGTACCTGTGAATTTCAATGAGTAGTTTTGTGTGCATCCTGTGTCTGTAACAGAATATTGGGAGTAGACTTTGGCAGAGGCTCACAGGTAGACAACCAACTTAAAATGCAATTTTCAAACTATTAGATCAAACTACTGTCAGTCAAAACCTTTAAGGGATGCATGCCATACAATTTCTGCAACCATGTCTTTTTAACCTTTTTTACCTCTAGAAGCCAAACGGGCACGTACGCGCAGATAAAACCTTTTGAATTATGTAAAGAAATAATCAAAGAACATGTTTTGCAAATATGGCAAATATAGAAAAATATAAATTTTTTTATTTTCCGTCAAAGTTGAAAAATAGTGAAAAAACGGATAGTTTTTAAATATTGATTTACCAGGAGAAACACAAAGCCAACAGTTAATTTCTTTTTATCATTATACATTTAATAAATACATCAATCAATACAAACAAAAAATGAGGCGATTCGTTACCTCTTTTTCGTGATATTACACCTGAAATCGCAACAAATTGACTAAAAATTGTGTGTTTTTTTGAAAATCGAAAGTCGGTCAACTTTGAACGGTTATAGATTCTAAACTAAAAATGTGATATTATTAAGAATAGTATATTTGAAATCGTTGAAAAGTTTCCTATAAAATGGGTTTATTCAAAACTTCGTCGGCGCACATGAAAATTTTGATTTTTGCAAACTCGTTTGCTCTACGGGCGCCACTGTGCGTCATATCTAAAAATTCAACTGAACTTACCAAATACTAGATTTTTTGAATAAATTGTCTTCAATTAGCTTGCGACCCCAAGTCCAAAAGGGATCATATTATATTTTTCAGAAACCCTGGTGTAGTAAAATAAAACGTAACATTTAAATGTAGAAAACTGATAAATTTTTGATACAAAGTGTTTAGAAAGAGTACATTTGCTGAATATTTCACAAAAAAACTCATTTTTCTCAAAAAAATTCTTTGTAAAAAAAATTCTGGCAGAGGAATTTACTTAAAAATGCACACAGTTAATCTCTAATATATATTTAATAAACCTTTAAGTGCCCGTTCTGTCTTCTGAAATTGTATTTAAGACAATTTTTTAATACTTAAAAAAGAATTTTATCACAAAAATTTTCCATTTTTGGTCTCATTTCGCAATAGGTTAACAACGTGGTAATAAAACAATACTTCATATCTGAGTACTTATAGGTATAGAGACCAAAGGAAAAAAAAAATATGGGTTTAATCAATTTGTTAAAGTTGAAAAATGTTCATCACATTTCATGACCTAAAGTTTTTTTGACACAAAAGTGGTCTGGGGCATTTGTTATATCTTGGTCAGTTCTTATGCGATTTTAAAGTCATTTAGGTTTTTGAAAAGATAATTTAGTAGTGATATCGATTCATATCAAATTTTGTCAAATTGGGTTTGTGTGTGTTTATTTCATCCATTAATAAGTAATCCAAAAATAAACCCTATAAGACAATTCTTAATCATAGCCCCCATATGAAACTGCTTCCCGAGCTTCACTTAAACCTTTCAAAAACAAATGTATAGCACAGAATTTTCCCAATTTTGGTGATTTCACCAAATATGGTCAGCATCGGTGTTTTTTTTCGACTTAGTCCCCATATAAATATAGCATCCGATATGAACTTTTTCAAATCTGCAGGTATGCAGTTGGACCTAAAACAAATTCTCGAAATGCATGGTATAGGGTATCTCATAAACGGTCTAGACTGACTATAATTATCGTACTTGTCTTTTCTATAGAAAACATTATCAGATTATGATATAGTGAAACATTATCAGATTCTAAGGTATTTTTTCTAAAGAAGTATCAGATTTTCATATAAAAAATTTCCAGATTCTAAAATAAACTGCCTATACAAACATTATTAGATTTTACTACACAAAAATCCTATTTTTTTTTTAACATTTTTCGCATAGAAAACCTTTCAGATTCTAAACCAATTTTTGAGTGGAAACCTCAGGCATTTTTCGAATAGAAAATTCTCAAAATTTTGAGGCATTTTTCATATAAAGGAATCCCTACATTCTAAAACATTTTTCCTATAGAAAAATCCTGACATTCTTAGCGATTTTTCAAATGAAATTTGAATATATTTTTCCGTTAGATGTTATGGTATAAGCATTTTAGTGCATTTTTTCTAGTGACAAAATCATGTCATTCTTTCGCATTTTGCCTATAGAAAAATCTTATACACTTTGCGACATTTTTCCTCAGGTTCTAATGCGTTTTTCTTATAAAAAATTTTCTCAATATGAAACATTTTACCTATAGAAAAATTTCTTACAGAAAAGCAGTGTATTTAAAGGCATTTTTTTATATAGCAAAATCTTTAATTTGGGAGGCATTTTCTATATAAAAACTGCCTTAATTTCTGAGGTATTTTTTCTATAATAAAAATTCTGCGTTCTAAGCCATTTTTCCTATAGAGAAATCTATATTTCTGAAAAATTTTTTCATTAGAATAATCCTCCAATTTTTAAGCATTTTTCATGTCATTCTTAGGAAATTTTCTTGTAAAAAACCTCACATTCTGAGGTATTTTTCCTATAGAAACATCATCACTTTCTAATCCATTTTTCCTAAAAAAAAACGGCACATTTTGAGACAATTTTGCTATCGAAAATTCCATATAGAAACATAATATTTTTAAAAACATTTTTATATAGAAAAATCTTCAGTTTCGCAAGCATTTTTGCTATAGAATAATACTTGCATTTCTTTCTATAGAAAGATCCTGCCATTCTGAGACATATTTCCTATACACTAATTTCTTATAGAAAAGCAATATTTTCGAAGGCATTTTTATATACAAATATTTCAGTTTCGGACTTATTTTTCCTATAGAATTAGCCATAAATTTGGATGAATTTTTCTTATAAAAAAAATTTGTACATTCTTATAGAAAAATACTCACACTCCGAGGAATTTTTTATACAGAGAAATCATTTGTTCCCTGAAAAATTTATCGTAGAGAAAAATCCCCAATTGATGTAACATTTGCATAGAGAAAAATCTCACATTATAAGGAATTTTTCTAATAAAAAAATTTCTTATAGAAAAACAATGTTTCCTAAGGCACTTGTTATACAGAAAAAACTTCTTTTTCGGTAGCATTTTTTCCATAGAAAAACTCTCAGTTTTTAATGCATTCTTATACCCTCCACACCTCAGTTGCAGAGGGTATATATAGGTTTGTCATTCCGTTTGTAACGCATCGAAATAAATTCCTGAGACCCCAAAAATTATATTTTCTTGATCCTTATAACAAGGGAAGTTGATTTACCGATGACCGCCTGTCCGTCTGTCTGTGGAAATCACGATCACGCCGTCAATATCTAAGCTAGACCTTTCGTTTTTGTATAAAATCGTTTACTAACATCCCAAAGGAGTTGCTGTTTAAAATCGTCAAAATCGGTCAAAGGGTTTACGAGCTATGAATGAAACTTTGAAAAAACTCTTGAAAAAATAAAATTTTTCAGTGTGTTTGTTGTTTTTCTTAAGATATGTTGCATGTGTTGTAATTCTTCGTATTGTTGAAGTCATTACAGTTGTGTGTATATTAATACTGCATGTGTCACGTTGGCCGAAGCAAGTTTTACCACATATTTTTTTTATCATCAAAATTAAATAATAAAAATTAAAAATTAATAAAAATTAAAAATAGAAAATGAAAAATGGAAAATGGAAAATGGAAAATAAAAAATGGAAAATGGAAAATGGAAAATTAAAAATTAAAAATGAAAATTGAAAATTGAAAAATGAAAAATTAAAATTAAAAATGAAAAAAGAAAATAGAAAGTGAAAAATGGAAAATGAATAATGGAAAATGAAATTGATAATGAGAAATGGAAAATGGAACATGAAAAAAGAAAAAAAGAAAAATGAAAAATGAAAAATGAAAAATGAAAATTGAAAAATGGAAAATGAAAAATGAAAAATTAAAAAATTAAAATTGAGAAATGGAAACTGAAAAATGGAAAATGAAAAATGTAAAACGGAAAACGAAAAATTAAAAATAGAAAAGGGAAAATTAAAAACGAAAAATGAAAAATGGAAAATGGAAAGTGAAAAATGGAAAATGAAAAATGGAAAATCAAAAATGGAACATGAAAAATGAAAAATGGAAAATGGAAAATGAGAAATTAAAAATGAAAAACTAAAAATGAAAACCGAAACATGAAAATTGAAAAGTGAAAAATGGAAAATTATAAAAAAAAAATTAAAATTGAAAATTAAAAAGGTGGAGGGTATCAAAGATTCAGCCCAGCCGAATTTAACACTCTTACTTGTTACTATATAAGATCCTCTGTTTCTTTTGCATTTTACCTGCAGAGTCATCCTCATATTCTGAATAGTTTTTCGTACAGAAAAGATTTTATCGTATAGAAAAATTATCAATTTATGTGACACATGTACATGTTTCTAAAAAAAATTCTCGCCTATTAGGCATTCTATCTGTAGAAAATTTTCTTATATAAAAACAATGATCTAAGGCAATTTTAATATAGAAAAATTTCCAGTTTCGGAGCCATTCTTTGTATAGAAAAATTCTCACTTTCAAAGACATCTTTTCTTTAGAAAAATACATTATTTTATCGTGTCATTTTTGGTATAAAAGAATCATTACATTCTGAGCTAGTTTTGAAAAAATAGCTCGTTTTCTGATCTTCCACAGCAATTTTATCGTATAAAATAATCCACAATTTCTGTGACACTTTTCCTATAGAAAAATCTTTCCCTTTTTATTTCCATTCATTATTTTTTCTATTGAAAAACCTCCCATTTTTAGTCATGTTTTCTACAGAAAAATTATCACATTTTAGGGCATTTTCTTATAAAGAAAATCCTGCCGATTATGTTTTAGAGGTCATTATTTTATATTGAAAATACCTTCAGTTTCGAAAGGCCTTTTCCTATAGACAAATTTTTTATAAAAAAAATTGTCACATTCTGAGTCATATTTGTGTAGAAAAAGATTTTCTAGAAAAACTATATTTTCATAGGTATTTTTAATATAGAAAAATCTTTGGTATCGAAGGCACTTTTGTTATAGAAAAATTTTCAGTTTCGGAAACATACTCACTTAAAGACGTATTTTTACTTTAGTAAAATAAAATGCTTTGGAGGCATTTTTGGTATAGAACAATTTTTACATTCTGAAACTTTTTTCTTATAGAAAAATCATTTTTTCCTATAAGGAAATCATACGTGCCCTGACGTTTATTAGGTACAGAGTTATCGTGCAGATCTACACCACGCATATGTTTGTTTTAATCAATGATTGAGGCAGTTGAACAAAAACTAAAAAAAAAATACTGTTAACTTCGAGCCTATAAAGAATCAAACAAAACTCACCATCCTTTTTTATCTTTTGAATAACGGTTAGTAAAATGTTCAAAGTACATCTACGAACATCTGTTACATTAATGCTTAACTATATTTTTACCTTAGAGGGTTAAAAATCATAAAATTTAAATGTTCATATTTATCATTTGCTAAATTTTCGTTTACATTTAGGGGCCGAAATTTATCATCATCACACGCGCATATGATAAATTCAACTCCGTACTCCAAACACTTGAGCATATTAATTACAATTATTCATTCTGCGAATCACAATAACGACAACTGCATTATTGTTTGTCCAGAGAATCGAATGAAGTGGCCTTAGGGTTGGTTTGAAAGCCAAACATACACAAGGTAAAATATTAAAATTTATTGATGCCTTATTAGCAGATAATCGACAATAAGCACAACGGTAAAATTTCATCAATAATTTCGAAATAATTGAAATGAGGCATAAAATGCAGAAACTGATAAAGTTTTTTTTTTATTTTCTTTTTATGTTCAAAAGTACAAAAATCTTACGCTGTGTTTTAAAACAAACCCATAAACTTCATAATGAAAACCGGTTGGTTTTTTTTATTTATTGTTTCCACAAAAAAAAAAAAAAATAAGAAACATTTTCAGTCTTCCTCAATTATTATGAACAGATTTATTTATATTTTTCTGCCCGTTTCTTTTCTGTATTCTGAGAAAGTTTCTTTAATAATCGTAAATTATTTTTTCCTCGTACATGCATTTTTCAACACTTTTTTCATATTTCATCAGAAAGTTTATTATTTTGTTTCTTTTTTCGTTTATTATTGGTCTGTTATCGATCTTTATTAAATGTTTTATTAATTCTTCTTTACACCCAGATTATCTTTTTAATTTAAAGTTTTATATTGTATGTTTTTACTGGCAACATGTGCATTGTAAAGAAATGAATATCTGACAAATTGGGGGTGTTTTAAATTATTCAATAAAAATATTTTAATGATGTACAGGTTTATTGGGTATTTTGCTTTTATCCTTCTCTCCACTCATTCACTCTCTCTACCTCTCTCTGTCTCTCGCTTTAATCAGTCAGTATTTAATATACGAATTATTGAAAAAAAAAAAAACACACACACACATATAGATGATAAACTTTTTGTGTTTTCTTATAATTTCAGGTTGATCCTTTGTTTTGGTCGAGGTAAGTGTTTTCTAGCTTTTATATTTATGTTTTTTATATTTTTTTCGTCAATACAAATTAATGACGAAAGCTTTTGTTGGGCATAGTAAACTGGATGCTAAGGATTATTCCTACACATGATTGTAATTTACTCTATAATGGATCATGACATTTGGCTCTAATACGATAGAAAAAAAAATAATATGTTTGATTTGTTTTTAAACTTAAACCATAATGACAAAATAAAATATAAATTAAATTACTGGGAAACAAGTAAGAGTGTTAAATTCCCCTCTGCCGAATCTTTGATACCCTGCAACTATGTCTTAAACTCAATATTTTAACCACTGTTTGATACGATAACCATTTTAATACAATTAATAAGAGTTAACCTTAAAATTCTAAATTTAAAGTATTTATTGAACAGCAAAATATGTCAATATCACTCAGATTAGTATCCTGTCTAATTAAAGATCTTTAAAATAATATTCATTGGCTATTTTATATAATCTTAATATCTAAATATTTCAATTTGTTTTAGCATTTATCGGAAAATGAACTAAGGCAACAGAAGTGCTTAAATCCGGACCTTATTTATAAGCGATTCTGACTTTATTCTAAATATATATATACTAGATGTAACCCGGTGTGCTTCGCTACACTCTCCCCCTCCCCCCTCCGAATCGTTATGAAAGGGCTCACGCAAAGTCCCAAGGCTCTCACTAACACGGTAATTCAATTATATCACATTTAATATTAAGTTTGTGTGGGGGTACCATGCGCATTTGTCCAATCCCGTCCATTTCTTTGTCTGACTACTCACGTTAATAATAGATGACCTGATACAAATTTGCAAAGCTTTCTCTATCATAGTACTTAATATATATGATATTAAAAATTTACTTAGTATGGGAAGTGCCACGCCCACTAAAAATATTAAAAAAAATTACAGCCTGTAGCACTCCCATATCCGCAGTAAGACTGTGTGAAAATTTCAGAAAGATCAGATGAGTAGCTACGGAGATTACCTCCTACAAACAAACAAACATATTAGTATAGATTATTAGTACAGATTTTTTTATTTCAATGCTTGCTGATGCTGATATACAATGTTTTTTGTTTTTTCATTCGGTACAAAAATTATCAGATTTTTCGCCGTTCCTACCCTGGAGCAAGGTACATATAGCTGCCCATGAGAAGAAGACGGATTATGCATATTAGATCTGGCAACACATAACTATTGGCCTTGAACTTAGAATATCATTAGGCAATTTTTATACCCTATACCACTATGTGGTTTGGGTATAATGACTTTGTGCTGCTGTTTGGAAATTTTATTTTTTCAATAAATAAAGACCCTAAAAGTATACTAATCAATTTTAGCCAATCAACACAAAAACCAAACTCATTTTTGATACAAACACATTAACAAATTTAATAAACACATATATAGCATTGCATAATTTTATGTATGTGTTAGTAGCAATTTTAAATACAATTTACTCAAAATAAAGGAAAAAATTAAAAAATCTGCAAATCTGCAAAACGTCTAAAAAGAAATACCTTTCAAATAATATACGTTTGGTCAAAATCGGTATGAAACCGTAGAACAAAACATCAGTCACAAAAAATCGCCTAGCCTATTGATATTATAGATTTCCTTTTTATTGTTTTTTTTTAATAAAATTTTTACCAAAATAAATTTTTACCAAAATAAATTTTCAGCTGAAATAAATTTCAAAAAAATTAAAGGAAAATAGTGATGTGCATGACATAGAAACGAATCTAAATATTATAAAGGCTATTCCAAAACTCTTTATATCAATTTAATTGTATTTCTCGGGTTAAATATCTATTTAGTGGAAATTCACACTAAAATAATCATCAATTGATAAAATCTGATTCACAAGTTATCAAATAATGGAATGTATATTCAGTGATAATAAATTGGAAACTTTTACAAAAATCTGAATTAGTCAATTTTCTGTTTGTGAGAAGATCTTTGCGGAACTTTTTGATTTTCAAACTCTCCCAACTCCTTAGTGTTGTCTGAATACCCGAAACGAACATGTATTCCAAGAAAAAAGTGCGCTGAATCAATTAAAGCTGGCCTTGAAGCGATACGAGTAATAGTTTACATATTATTGAGGTTTAGTGACGTTTAGTGCGTGGATTAGTGAAAAGGTTCCTACGGACCTTGTACTATTATTAGAAGAAATCGCAAATGCGTTTTGTTGATTTAGTGTTTTTTTTTTTTTGTTACCTGTATTTCTTTTTTCAATTGAACGCCTGCTAAGGAACTATGGGACCCAAACCATGCTCCAATATACAAAGCCGCTTTATCATACGATCGATTTTTTTTTTATTTAAGTCTATGTCCATTTCAGACTGATTAAAAACTTATAGGCTATTACAAAATAAATAATAACAACATATTAAACAAGTAACAGTATTAATATTATTGATTTAAAAAGTTAATGATATTATGTTTAATTAAATTGATGCTGGAGGAGAAATCAATGAGTTCATATAATTCGTTAAAGTTGGAGCACATTCTCCTGAATGGATCGGCATTTGCGTGATTTGATTGGAAAAACTGGATGTGTAAAGGTTCATGGTGTCGTAAAGGGCGGAAAGGAACTTTAAAAGTAATGTTGTGTAAAAGAAATTCTGATTTGACGTCGCCGTTAATGAGGTCCAATATAAATGAAATGTTCAGCATAGTTCGCCTACTCTTAAGAGTCGGAAGTTTTATAAGAGCGAGACGGCTTGTATAAGGAGGAAGATTAAATCCTGAATTCCAGTTTAACTCCCTTAGACAAAAAAGAAGGAACTGTTTTTGAACAGATTCAATGTGATCTGAGTGAACATTATACGAAGGGTCCCAGATAAGAGAACCATGTTCTAGAATAGGTCGAACGAGTGAGATGTAGAGTTGTTTAGTTACGTAAGGATCAGAAAATTCTTTAGCCCATCTTTTTATGAAAGCTAGCACCCCTCTGGCTTTATTTACAGTGGCATTAATATGTGATTTGAAATCCAATTTGGTATCGAGTAAAATGCCAAGATCCACAAATGAAGCAACCAACTCCAGTTGGAATCCATTTAGAAAAAATTCAGCAATTGCAGCATTCTTTCTGGCAAATCGCATATGCTTACATTTTTTTTAAATTGAGTTCCATTGCGTTGACAGTACACCAAGTGCAAAAACTGTTTAAATCATGTTGGAGATAAATAGAATCGGAGATGGTATTATATGTAAGGAAAATTTTAACGTCGTCGGCGTACAGCAAAATATTCGAATATTTAATAACATGAGGCAAGTCGTTAATGAACAGTGAAAACAATATAGGACCAAGGTGGCTGCCTTGTGGCACACCAGATAAAACATTTATATTTTTCGAAATTGCATTGTTAAACATCACTTTCTGCGTTCTGCCCGTTAAATATGATTTGATCCAGCTTAAAAAAATGTGCGAAAAGCCCATTAAATCCAGTTTTTTAACTAAAAGTTTGTGATTGACTTTGTCAAAAGCCTTGCTAAAGTCAGTGTACACGGCATCTGTAATTTTATTTTGTAAAAATCCACGATTGATGAGAGTTGTAAAATTCAAAATATTAGTAATTGTTGAGCAGCCCTTGCGAAAACCATGTTGAAAAGTTGATAAAATAGATGAAGTGTGAAAGCAGATAGCATCAGTAATAAATTTTTCGAATAGTTTCGGGATTGCACTTAATTTGGCAATACCTCTGTAGTTTTTTACATCGGCTTTGCTACCAGATTTATGTAATGGGATGATGAACGATTCTTTCCAGGATTTTGGAAAATAGCCATATTTAATAGTAGAGGTGTTAAAAAGCAGATTTAATGGCAAGGATAATCCGTACGCGCAGCGAATTAAGATGCAGGAAGGTATTCCATCAGGTCCATTCTTCTAAGTGAATTTTAGTTTTCTAGAGCTTGAAATTATGTCAGAAGTTAAGATAGGCGGAAAAGAGAATGGTAAAGTTGAATCCAGTGGAAAAGGATAGTTTGAGAAACTAGACTCGGCATCAGAGTATGTGGCGGCAAAAAAATCAGCAAAAATATCAGCAATTTCATAAACATCACTAGACTTTCGGTCCAGAAATTTTATTTCGGTTGGAAAACCCACAGATTTTCGTTTACAGTTGACAAAATCATAGAAAGATTTTGGGTTGTACTTAAAATTGTTTTTTTATCTTGGTCAGGTATTTATCATATAAGAATTTGTTCATCAGATTATATTCAGCCCGTGCAACAGAATATTTACCGTAATCTGAGCTGGTTCCAGATTTTTTGTACTTTTTGAACCATTTATTTTTCAAGTTTTTCAGTTTAGATAATTGTTTTGATCTCCACGGAGGTGCAGATTGTTTGCAGGTTACACGTTTAGGAATACATACATCCATAAACGAAAAAGGTTTTTCATAAAATATATCAACCATCCTGTCAATAGCACTTTGGGATACAATTGGAACAGATAGTAGTTCAAGCCAGTTTGTTTCACCAATAAGTTGGTTTAGTAAATTGAAATCAGTTTGTAGAAAATTAAATTGTAAATTATTTTTTGAATATGTGACTGAATTAACTGCTGCAGGAACGTAAAAACAAATATCAGTTGTTGGATGGTATATGTCTTCGGGGTTTGTGATTGCTGCAGTGCGCGAGATTGCATATTCTGCTGGATCATTTGCGAAGAACAGATCCAAAAGAATGCCATATTCGTTATATACGTTGTTGATTTGAAAAAGACATAAATCAGTCAATCGGTCAAAAAACTCATCTTTCCAATCATCAGTTACTCCTGGAGTGAGATATGGAGCATCGGACATAATATTCCAGGAAATTGACGGAAAATTAAAATCACCCATTACCAAAATTGCGTCATTTGGGCCAGCAAACTCTACAACATTTTTAATAGCTTCCAAGTGATTAAAATATATTGTTGGATCGGAAGAAGGAGGAATGTAGGAGCAGGTTATAAACAGTTTTTTATGTTCTAATTTAACTACAGCACTAATAAATTCGATGTCCGATATTGGAATCGGCAAAAGCTCAGATGAAAAATTCGATGAAACTGCAATAAGAACACCTCCACCTATGCGAATGGATCGATCACATCTGTAAATTTGGTAAGTGCTGCACAAAATTTCTGAATTTAAAACATGAGACTTTAACCAGGTTTCAGAAAAAACTAAGATATCGTATATAAAACCAAAGCTTTCAGAAAATAAACTATTAAGTTTCGTATTTAATCCACGGACATTTTGATACGCAATGTTTATGCAGTTATCACGATTCAAAATTAGTTTTTTGATATATGCTGTTCGAGGAATGAGATAGTTACAATGTTTTCAGATCTATTATTTTCTTTATATATATATTTCCGGACAAGAGTATTATTTGGCCAAAATTTAGGATCAACTATTCTATCAAAAATATTTCCAGGCACTGTAATTTTAAAAGATACGATATTTCTCGGTTGTGAGTACTTAAACTTATAAGTGGATATATCAGCATCAACTCCAAGTTTGGTTTTTATGTAATAGGTTATATCTTCTTCAGAAGTTTCGGAAGCAAACCGAGAAGCGAAAATTGTTTCTTTAGGAGCTACAACTTTTAGCTCTTTAGGAACATTTGAAACAGGCACTCTCTCAGACGTATTTTGAAGGCCCTGAGTAGTTAACGCTGTGTCGGATATAGCAATAGTTGGCGTTGCAGATTGAGAAGTAGATGAACTAGGGAAAATTGGCAAATTATTAGAAGATGATTCATCTTTGTTTGCATTCCTCGGAGATTTTCGGAACCTTTTTTGTGGCGGTGATTTTAAGCTACTTAACGATTTGAAATTTTCGAACAGTTTCTCATAATTAGCAAATTGGTTAGAAAGCTGAGCCATATTATTTTTAATGGCTACAAAACTGTTTTTAGCACTCTGATAGAAGTTGTAAAAATCAGATTTTATGGCAAAACAATTATCACAAGTATAATCAATATTATTTAGCAAAGCAACAGATTCAGCGGTATTTGAAGGTAGACCGCTACATTTAAAGTGACATAAGCCATGACACAACCAGCAACAAACAGTTTGTTCACCATCTACAATGATAGTGCAGCCTTTTTTTAAGCAGGACATTATAATAAAACGTTTAAAAGTTTCGTATTAATTTGAATTAACAATAACGGCGGCAGCTAATGATCGGCTGTAAATCAACAGACTATGTACTCTTGACGAATAACCAAAAAGAGTTTATAAAAATAAGTGGTATTTATACCCTATACCACTATGTGGTTTGGGTATAATGACTTTGTGCTGCTGTTTGTAACAACCAAAAATATTTGACCTGGACCCATCTTTAATTATACCGATCGAATCAGAATAACTTTCTGAGTTGATTTAACAATGTCCGTCCGTCCGTCCGTCCGTCCGTCTGTGTGTCCATGTAAACCTTGTAATCAAACTGCAGGTCGCAAATATGAATATATTTTGATGAAATTTGGTATGTAAGCTTCTATCGCCCATGGGATGAACGCTATTGAAATTGGTGAGAATCAGACCTAGCCCCCATACAAATTACCCCTATGAAATCGACATAAATTGCCATTAGATCCAAATTGTCATATAGATCTTACTCAAATTGGGTTTGTATGCGTTCATTACATCCATTAATGAGTAGTCCAAAAATGATCCCTTTGGCCCCATATAGAGCTGCTTCCCGATCTTCACTTAAATCTATTAAAAACAAAAATATTGCACTGATTCTTCTCAAATTTTGTTTGTATATATTTTTGCACAATAATAGAGACTTTACCAAACATGATCAGGATCGGTCCACTTTTGGACCTAGTCCCCATATAGATATATCATCCGATATGAAGTTTTTCATATCTGCAGCCAAAAAAAATTAATAAAAATCCCACTCAAATTTGGTTTTTGCTTATTTTCTATGTCCAGTTAGTTGGGCCTAAGAGATAGAGTTTCAAACGCATGGTATAGGGTATCGTATAGTCGGTCTAGACCGACTATAATTTTCTTACTTGTTTTGTTTTGTTATTGTTATCGTTGTTTTCTTTAAAGACAAATTGAACTGTTATTATTTTAATATTTATGAATGTTTGTATGTTTGTTTTATATTCAAAGTGAGTATTATTTAAGAGTAGCACTGAATAAAGAGCAATATTAAGAGTTTAATTATGGATATTTATGTATTTTGTTTTGTTGTTTGTTTACTTTTGAAAGTTAATTTATTAAGTTTTTGAAGAATTTAAATGATTTTTTACACTTTAAAATTTTTAAGAAAACACTTAACGAAATAAATCAACACTATAATAGTTAAACGGACGGTTTTAAGACGAACTTATTGTTGTAATTTTAATTTTAATTATGATTTATGATAATAAAAAAATTCTTTCGCTTTAATAACACAAATACGTGACGGGAGGGCAAATGCTAACATGCCGCACGATTCGCTGACCGTGGATGAGCAATTATTCCCATATAGAGGCCGCACACGGTTTAAACAACATATTCCGTCTAAGCCAGCCAAGTACGGAATAAAGGTATGGTAGCTGTGCGATTCCCTCAAAGGAATGATTTACTCTGGGAAGTTGCCTGGTCAAGAGCTTGAGGTAAATCAAGGGCAAAATGTTGTGTATCAATTAGTGGAAAGACATGTGAAGACAGACCACACAATTTATGCTGACAATTTTTCTTCACGTTGTATGAGGCGCGTACATTGATGTGGTAGAAAACTGCATTTGTACTACGTGAGTTCCTTGTTTGGATTCTACGAAGGCGATGTATCACTGTGTATATGTTCCGCAAAAGAGTAAAGCGGTAACATGCGATGTAGACACAGATGCTTGACACATATTCGTGCAAACGATCATCAAACCGCTGACCACTTGCGTTTTTCTACAATGCGGTAAATGTTGCTGCATTAGCTGCTTTTATCATCTATAATATTAATGGGCTAGGCGATTTATTGTGACCGATGTTTTGTTGTACCGTTTTATCCCGATTTTGACCAAGCGTATATTATTTGAAAGGTATTTCTTTTTGTCCGTTTTGCAGATTTACAGATTTTTAAATTTTTCCTTTTATTTTGAGTAAATTGCATTTAAAATTGCTACTACCACATACATAAAATTATACAATGCTATGGGTGTGTTTATTAAATTGGTTAATGTGTTTGTAATAAAAATACGTTTGTTTTTTGTGTTGATTTGTGAATTGGCTATAATTGATTATTATACCTTTAGGGTCCTTATTTAATGAAAAAATAAAATTTCCTAAAATTTGCACTCGAATTTCGAGGGCTGGAATCTGCTAGTATATAATGAAACTAAGCCAGCAAAAAAAAAAAACCGATAAGCGACGTTCATATATAGAATTGCTCAGAACACATTTAGCACTGCTGCTGCACTGCTTAGTATTGAAGAACGAGCCTCAAATGGACGTATAACGAGCTATCCCAGGATTCGACGCGCTTTGAAAGCTTTGAATGCAAAGCGAAAATAAAATAATTTTGAAATGCACAAAAGCGGAAAGAATAAATATTTTTTGTCCTTGTCGGTTGTATCACCACCGACAGGAGGATAAATGGACCATGGATGGATCATGCGCATGGATCAAATCATGCCAGTTATGCCATGTAAAGTACAGACGCCAGCGTAAAAGCAGAGCGTATTGCTAAACTTTACTTTGTGTAATCTAAAGTTGCCCAACAATTTGTAATAGGGCCCTGCGGACCTTTTCACTATTTTAAGGTCAACGGGTGACTCACTAAATGTCCTGTGAAGAAACCAGTGATATCAGAGAAAAATCGTCTGGCTCGCATATATTTTGCTAAAGAACACATGAACTGTTCAAGACGGAATTAGAATATTGTTCTATAGTTGGATGAGTCCAAATTTAATTTCAGAGGCTTTGATGGAAGAACGTTTGTTTGACAACCAGAGAGAAAAAGGCTAGACAGAAAAAATACAAATAAAACTTTGGCGGTGGCGATGTTATGGCATGGGGTTGCTTTTCGGGCCAGGAATGAGTCCATGTAGTATACAATATTCTAACTAGAATTGGATACAGGCAAATTCAAAATGACGTATTATATCTGTCTTTTAAAAACAAGACAGTTCTCATAAGAGTGGTAAAAAGTTTTAATGGATAATGATTGAACAATGTAATTGAGTCCATGCCTCAGCGTTGTGACGCAGTACTAAAAAATAATGGATAACCAGCAAATTATTGAAACCAAAAATAGGGGGAAAGTTTGCAATTATCCATTGTTTTGGCAATATCATAAAAATTAATACTTTTAAGTTTTGTTTTTTGTTTTTCTAAATTTAAGCTATTTTATGTTAATAATTTTTCTTTTTTAAATAAATAAAACATAAAAAATTTTAATATTAATAAAAGAGTTTTCAACTGACCGTTTAAGTCGTCAAATATATATATATATATATATATATATCTATATATGTATATTGTTAAAAGCTTCCATTGTACTGTCACTCTCTGTATGTGTGTACTATCTTATAGTAAGGATTGCCGTCCCTAGTAAATTTTGTTTTTGTCTCAGGCTTTGTTGGATTTGCGGTCATTTTATAGGACAAATTTTAGAATATTAAAGACCAATCTTTAAAGTTTTTAATCTTAGAGTATTTCTACAAAACAAATGTCTTGAATTAATCAAAAGAAGATATACATATTGCAAAAAAGAAATGAAAATTAAGAAAATTGGAAATGTTTTTATTTTAAAAAATTGTAATATGGGCATTTTTTCTATACGTTAAAATTAACTAATTTATTTATAAATATTCTTAAAGCTAATTGAGGTCAAACGACTATAGACAAAATAAATTGACAGATATACAATTGCAACGATATTAGTAAATCGATATCTTGTGACTGATGTTTTATTCCACCGTTTTATCCCGATTTTGACCAAACGTATATTATTTGAAAGGTATTTCTTTTTGCCGTTTTGCAGATTTACCGGTTTCTAAAATTTTTCCTTTGTTTTGAGTAAATTGCATTTAAAGTTGCTACTAACACATACATAAAATTATACAATGCTATGTATGTGTGCGTTTATTAAATTTGTTAATGTGTTTGTAATAAAAATGAGCTGCTTTTTGTGTTGATTTGTGAATCGGCTATAATTGATTAGCATACTTTTACGGTCTTTATTTAATGAAAAAATAAAATTTCCTAGAATTTGCGCTCGAATTTCGAGGGCTGGAATCTGCTAGTACTTATAAATATGTATATGTACGTTCGGGTGGCCCTTAAGAAAAAAAAGTATTCAAACTCGCGGTCTCACCCCCTATAAATATGCGAATAGCGAAAAAACTGAGAAATACAAAGTTTTGGGTCAATCAAAACGAATTTAAAGGTGGGGAAAATATGAGTTTTTTCAGATACTTATTACAAAAATTTTCTTCTATAGTTTAATTTTTACGACAAGTTGTTATATGAATCGAGTTTAGTACTAAGTTATCGCTTTAAGAAATTATATAACTTCAAAATCGAATAAAAACTCGTAGGTCGTGAAATTTGACGGAAATTTTTTCAACTTAAGAAATTAATTAAATTTTTTTTGGTCACTATACCTCGGAGAACTCACACATAAAGTATTGTTTTAACCTATTTTTGATAAAATTAATTTTTTTGATAAAATTTTGAAAACTCCTTTTTTAAGTTTTAAAAAATGTTCTAAAATAAAATTACAAAAAATGGATCTGACACATTAAAGTTTTATTAAATATATGTTAGAGATTAGCTTTGTGAAATTTAAGTAAATTGCTCTTCCAGAATTTTTTACAAAGATTTTTTTTTTGGATTTCGAGAAAAATAAGTTTTTTTTGTGAAATATTCAGTAAATGTACTCTTTCTAAATACTTTTTATCAAAAATTCATCACTTCTATACTTTTAAATGTTATATTTTATCTTAATAGCCTAGGGTTTCGGAAAAAATTTATTTGATCCCATTATCCCTTTTGGAGTTGGGGTCACATATGACCATGAAAGGGTCATATGTGACCCCAATCTTATAAAAGACATTTTATTCAAAAAAATCAAATATTTTGTAAGTTCTATTTAATTTTTAGATGCGATGCTTAAAATATAATAAAGAAATGTGCAAGTCTTCCATGCTAAAAATTTGGAATAAATAGGATAACATTAACCCATTCCTTACCGAGGCCAAACTTTGAATTTTGGCATATTTTAAAAAATTAATTGTTCTTGTACTTACTATGAGAAAATAAAATTATATATATTTTTACCAATTTTTCTGATTTGACGATTATGATGATTTTATAATTTACGTCACTTACCCATTTTGGACTTGGCGCCACAAATGATCCAAAGCTAGTATAGGACGATTTATTCAAAAAATCAAATATTTTGCAAATACTGCTGAATTTTGGACCATTTTAACCCCAGGAGCATAAAAGGGTAAGCTTTCGTAAGATATACCACAATTTTATTTCCCCTCATAGTAAGGGTTTCATTTAGTTTACTAGATTGGTTATTATATTTTAAGCGTCACATCTAAAAATTTTTCCATTTTTGGTCTCATTTCGCAATAGGTTAAAAACGTGGTAATAAAATAATACTTCATATTTGAGTGTTTATGGGTATAGTGACAAAAAAAAAAAAATGATGGCTTTAATTAATTTCTTCGAGTTGAAAAAATTTCCCTTAAATTTCACGACCTAGTTTTTTTCTGGCACAAAAGTGGTCTGTGGCACTTGCTATTTCTCGGCGAGTTTTTATTCGATTTTGAGGTTATATAGCTTTTTATAGAGATAATTAAGCACTGATGTCGATTCATATAACAGCTTGTTGAAAAAATTAAACTATAGAACGAATTTTTTTTTTAAATCTGAAAAAGTCAAATTTTCCCCATATAAACACACTAGAAATTTTCAGTCGCGTTGAGGCACCTTTAAATTTTTTTTGATTGACCCAAAACTTTGCATTTCTCAGTTTTTTTTTGGCTATTCGCATATTATTAGGGGATGAAACCGAGATTTTGAACACTTTTTTTGTTAAGGTCCACCCTAATGTACATATGCATATAAACAAAAGAGTAATAAAGATTTCCCTATCACGAATAAAGGTTTGTTTATTAGTTCCCAGAAAGTGACAAAAAATAGTAACATACTTGTGATCAATGCATCGCATCACCTTAGAAAGTTATGTACTAAAAGCATTAGATAATTGATAAAATTAAATTGTTGAACCCAGATGCAGAGTACGAAAAGTTCCTATTACTATATGACAGTATTGTGTTCCACTATCTTGTAACCCGAACTGCAAATGATCTTTGCATGAATATTGTATTTAAACGTGGTCAGAGTAAAAACTGGGTCCTAGCAGAATGCGAAAATTAAATCTGGAAACAAGATAAGGCGGTGACGCATTCTTATAAACTTTGTAAAGGAGTGATAACAGTTATATAATAATTGTTGAAGGATCAAACTTTTAATTATAAAACACGTTCATCGAATTTCTTGCAAATTATAATTTAATGTTTTTATTTCAGTTTAATAATATACATTTGTTTAAAATGTTTTAATTTTCTATTGTTGTAATTTTGTTTGTAATTTGTCACAATTTCTCATTTGTATAAATTTTAATTTAATATTAAATGGTTTTTACACAAATTGTTTTCTTTATTTTACAATAAATATTTTTAATCAAATTCAAATTCAAATGGTTTTTGTTTTAGTTTACAATAAATGTTTTTATTCGCTTTTCAATCACCGTTCACTGCTAATTATCTCTGCAAAGATTTACTAAAGAATGAGCACATATTAAGATATGTTTAAGTGAATAAGCATATAAAAAAGATAAAGGAAAAAAGCAATTATCTTTTGAGTGATGGGTGAAAGTAGTGGTGAAACAATTTGATGTTGGGGCATTTCTGAACATTCTCCCCCCCCCCCATGGGGGTGGTGTTACCATCTAGGTGTGGTGGGTCCTGTGAATATATAGCCCAGAGCAGTTTTTTGAGCGACCACCTTTCCAACCTCCGTTTCGAGAGCACCGTCTCTACGTATCTCCGGGAAAACTTCTGCGCCTAGCTCAATTTCTACGGCTGTATTTGATCTTGGGTCTATATCAGCAACTGTATCTTCAGGGAAGTCAAAGGCAGGGTCGACTAGCATGGGGTCTGAATAGATTTTTCTTGGTAGTTCCTTGCTGATTATAGCCGTGATTTTTAAGGTCCGTTTGCTGTGAGGAAGTCGAGAGCATATTCTGAAAGTCGTGACTTTTAAATTTTCCTTTTGGTTTATGATAAGACCCAATTTAGTAGCGGTGGACCAAGCTATTCGTGAAACGGGGTATGATTGGTTGCCTAACGCCCATACACTAGCCCAGCAAAAGAAAAATGGTCGAGTTGACGAATATTTTTAGTGTTGGGGTCTGGGTTGATATATCCTTTGGAATTGGTTTTTACCGATGTTCGTGTTAATTGGTTCTTATGTTTGACTTGTGGCGCCTTATGTAACAAAGTATGGTGTCGTTTGGTACAGACACGACAGCCGTATTCATTTTTGCAATCTTTAAATCGGTGTGATCTAGCCAGGCAATTCAAACAATAACCTTTGTTTATAACTGTCTCATATCGCTGGTAATCATTACTTCTTAGAAACTTTGGACAATTTTTTATAGCATGGTCAGCACTGCAAATGCCACATGAGAAATGCCATTCTGGTCATCGATGGGAAATTTGGGTCTAGAATTATACGGATTAAAGTGTTATTACAACTGATTCTAAAGTTTTGAATTTATGGGGCAAAAATTTGTCGAATTCATCGGCAAATTTGAACGAAGTTGGGGCATCTCTAAACAATAATAAAGTCGTCAAAACTACACCCCATAATCGGATTTTTTATTTTGTGAATATATAAAATTCTAGTTTTTTTCCACAATGATGGAAAAGATGATACTTTCAAAGTACTATTGAATGTATGGGTTATATGGTGAAAAATATTCGGTAGAACCAACTAAAGGAACTTAAGCGAAAGACCATTAGGTCCAATCGAATCTGAGACTGATTTAAGAAAAAACACTGGTTACATCTGTCGTGGGGCAACCCCATTGCCCCTTATCCAATTGATTTGATACTGTGCCCATAGTCTTGCTGTGCCTAAAGATTAATTTTGATCACGGAGTGATCTAAATGTCATTTCCTCTCATCCGAACGATCTGAAACTCGGTCCATACATTTGCTGCGAAAAAAATATTAACTTTGACTTAGTCAGTCACAGACACGCATGGTCACGCACAGTGACGGAGAGATTTAAAACGGATTTCCCCTCATCCAAGCAATCAGAAACTTGGTGGATATACTTGCAGTAAAGAAAAATTAACTTCGACATAATCACTCACAGTCACGCAAGTTACGTATGTACTTCCACATACCCAACAAAAACCCACAAATATAGACAACGTCGAAGAAATAATCAAAAAATACATTAACAAAAATTCGAGCCAACGACACCTGTAAATTCACATAAAAAAAATAGGAATAAGTCATTGCCACAAAACAATGACGAAATATTTGTTCAAGGCCTATGTGAATGTACAAGAGTCGTTGCTCTGATTGTAAAATGTTGGAATCATCAGATTGCATTTTGCTATAGTTAAATGCAATTTTGTTGAAATATTAAAACAACATAAATACTAAAATTTAAACTAAAGCATTGATTGCCCAATAATGCTTTCTTTTTAAAATAAAGAAAATCAATCTGAAACGTGGTCCATATACTTGTGACCAAATATTAATTTTAAAATAGTCACGCAAAGTCACACACAGTCACGGAGAGATTCAAAGATCATATGCTAAGGAAAGAAAGAGTTTTAATAAAAACTTTGTTTTTGTGGGCTAGATTATTTTATAAATAATTGGTACTTTTTTTAAGAAAATGTTTTCTATTTTTTTTATTTATTTATTTTTATGACGAGATATCGTTTGAAATAAGTGTGGCAATACCAGCCGGAACTAAGATGACATGTGGAGTATGTATTCTGATACATACACAATCATTAAGCTAATGCTACAACAGCAACAACAATTATCCCTACTACACATAAATTAAAAAAGTTAGAATAACAACAATAACAGCAACAACATAGAAAAAAAATTAATTTTTTCAAGAAATCTCTGGAGCTATTGAACTGATTTTAACAACAACCTGCTAAATCACTTTTGGATTATTCCATAGTGACAGACATGGCATTCAGTGATCTTTCTAATCCAATATTATACAGTAAAAGTTTTTCATTGTTCATAAAAATATACAAAATTATGCAGACGGACCTGTTGGCCAGAAAAAGTGAGAAAGTATTATTGTTATTAATAATTGGGACAAAAAGCAGACGTGACATACATGAAACAGACAGACGTCATTTTAGAGGATGTTTGTAAAAGCTCTGAAGTTATTTGTATGACAAATAAGAAACAGTTGTTTATCTATACTATTAATATTATAAAGAGGTAATGTGTGTTTGTTTGTTTGTTTGTTTGTTTGTAGGAGGTAATCTCCGTAACTACTCATCTGATATCCCTGAAATTTTCACAGAGTCTTACTGCGGATATGGGAAGTGCTATAGGCTATAATTTTTTAAATATTTTTAGTGGGCGTGGCACCTCCCACACAAAGTAAATTTTTAATATCATAAACACATATTGAGTATTATGATAGGGAAAGCTTTGCAAATTTGTGTGAGGTCACCTATTGTTAATATTAGTAGCTATGCCGGAAATGGGCGGGATCGGATAAGTGGGCGTGTTACCTCCCATATATTATATATATCGAGTACTGTGATAGAGAGAGCTTTTCAAATTTATCTGATATCACCTATTATTAATGTGAGTAGTCCGACAAAAAAAGGCCAGTGTCGGACCAATAGGCGTGGCACCTGAAATACAAATTAAATATAAAATGCCATATATCTGGAGTACTGTTATAGTGAGAGTCTTGGGACTTTGTGTTAGGCCATAAGTTATTCATGTGATAAGTTAGACAAAAAATTGGCGTGAGCGGAGCAGTGGGCGTGGCACCGCCCGTACAAAGTAAATATATGATATCATATAACCGGTGTACTAAAAAAGGGAAGCTTTGACACTTTGCACGACACCATCAGGTCTTAGTAAGTGTAGTCGGACAAAAAATTGGCGGGTTCACACCAATGGGCGTGGCACTCCCCATGCAAAGAACTATTTAATGTCATGTATCTAGAGTACTGTAAAAGAAAGGACTTTGTGGCTTTGCATGAGCCCATAGATTCTTTGTATGATAAGTCGAACAAAAAATGGGCGTGATCGTAGCAGTGGGCGTAGCACCGCCCATGCAAAGTAGATATCTAATATCATATAATTGGTGTTCTATAAAAGGGAAAGACTCGACATTTTGCACGAGTCCATCAGATATTAATGTGAGTACTCCAATAAAATAAGGCGAGTCAACGTGATTTGTCGTGCAAAATATATCGCCAAAATCAAAAATTCGCCAAAACCAAATATTGTGAAAAATAAAAATCGCCCAAAAAAAATCTTCAAAATCAAAAATGGGCAAAATCAAAAATCGCTAAAAAGAAAAATTGCCAAATGATATTCTAAGTTCAAGGCCAATATTTAAGTGCCAGATCTAATTTTGAAAATCCATCTTCTTCTCATGGGCAGCTACATATACCTTGCTCCAGGGTAGGAACGCCGAAAAAGCTGATAATTTTTGTACCGAATGAAAAAACAAAAAACGTTATATATCAGCATCAGCAAGTATCGAAATAAAAAAATCCATACTAATAATCTATACTAACATAATAAAGAGGTAATATGTGTTTGTTTGTTTGTTTGTAGGAGGTAATCTCCGTAACTACTCATCTGACCTTGCTGAAATTTTCACAGAGTCTTTCTGCGGATATGGGAGTGCTACAGGCTATAATTTTTTTTAAATATTTTTAGCGGGCGTGGCACCTCCCATACAAAGTAAATTTTAAATATCATATACTCTGAGCGTCGAAATAAAGTAAACAGCAAATTTTAATCTTTAAATTGTCTTATAACAAAATTATTATTGACTTACGATAAAAAGTAATATTACAGAGTGTAATACTATACCCATTTAGAGATTGAATACTATAAAACATGAACTCAAATCAATTGGGAATATTAGACAAATTTCTCGAAAGTGAAAATGTATCAGATTTTACGCGTCAAAAAAAAAGTAAACAGTGGTAACACTTACTTACGCTTTTTTATATTTCGGGGAAGAACCTAAAAAATTTGGTTCAAATTTGTACTGAGCACGTGTTCTACTTTACTAAAAATTATTTAAAGTTGATTTGTACTAATTAGTAATAGCTAAAAATATGTAAAAGCAAATATTCCCACTATGGGAAAGAAAATATCGGTTTATACTCGGAAAATATTTTAGATTAAAAAGAAAAATGTAAATCTTTGCGTGAAATTGGCGAAATTGTGGGTAGGAACTACTGCACTATAAAAAAAGTATTTGATGAATGCGCCAAACACCAACAATTTGAAGATTTAACGAGATCTGGACGCCAAAAGCAGCTTAGTGGTACTGAATTTAGAGCTGTAGTAAGAGAAGTAAAGACATATTCAGCCTAAAGTGCTGTTAAATTATCAGAAAACATAACGCAGACATCAGGCAAACCAGTAAGTTCGAGTACAGTAAGGAGATCGCTTCACAAAAATGGTCTACATGGGAGGATACCATGCAAGAATCCATACATATCCAAGGCGAATCAGAGTAAGCTAATGAATTTCGATAAAAAGTAGAAAAATTAGGTTCTATCTTTGTTGGAAAACATATTATAGACAGATAAGAGGAAATTCGAAATTTTCGGCGCGAAAAAGCCTCCAAAAATATGGCGTGCTAAGAATGGAACATGAAAAGCAAAGTGTGTTACCACAACTGTTATATACAGTGGGGGTTCAGTTATGTTTTTATTTACTCCACTATGAAGTAAATGGATTACTTAGCCATTTTGAAGGACAAGGTTGGCCCTAGTGTCGAGAAATAAGGCATGGCTGGGGATAGGATCTTCTAACAGGACAACGATCTAAAGCTTACATCTAAAATTGTGAAAGAGTGGCTACTGTACCGGACTCCTAAGACACTTGATCTACCGTCGCAGTCCCCGGACCATAACCCAATCGAGCATCTGTGGGCAAGTCTTGACAGAAAAATAGGTCGAAAGGCTTTTTCAAGCAAGACAAACTTAAAAATGCCTCAAAAGAAAGAATGGAGCATAATCTCCCCTGATGTAACAAAAAAAATTGTCGAGTCGCCAAATATTAAAAAATTTTAAAACTTTGCTTTTTGTATTGAAGTACTGTTGCCTTTTCTTTGCTGTTTACTTTTTTTTTTACGCGTAAAATTTGGTCATTTTCTAAATAAAGTGCGCTTATTTCTGTTTTGTAATGCTTCTGTTTAATTTTTTTTTATTGAGTTCAGCTATAATTAAATAATTCTTGAATTCCTTATATTTATTATTGATTTTGTGTCAGTTACTTCATTTTAATAAAAGTTTTAATATTTTAATAAAAGTTTTATTAATAGATAGAGAAAGCTTTGCAAATTTGTCTCAGGTCATCCGTTATTAACGTGAGTAGTCAGACAAAAAAATGGGCGGGATTGGACAAATGCGCGTGGCATCCCTACACAAACTTAATATTAAATGTGATATATCTGAATTACTGTATTAGTGAGAGCCTTGAGATTTTGCGTGAGCCCTCTCATAACGATTCGTGAGTGGAGGGGGGTGGGTGAAGGGGGGGGGGGGTGTAACGAAGCACACCGGGTTACATCTAGTAGTTAATATAAGAGCTAGTCTATTAATAGAGTATATGAAACACATGAATTCTAAAATAAATTATAGCAAAAAGAAGTTTTTTGTAATGTGACAGACATGACACTGCTTTTAGTTTCAAAATTACTTAATTTCACTTTTTCTTTCTTACTGGAAAAATAGGGAATATAAAAATATGCAAAAATACATCTAAAAAACTATTGTCATATTTTCATACCCTTTTCTTTGAAATGGTGTCCATAAAAATTATTTAAATTAAAATTTTAATATATAACCGAGGGTTGATCTTTGCATGAAATTACCCTTTTGCTAAAAATTAATAATCCAGCTGACCTATTAAAAACGTGATCATGATTTCCACAGACGGACAGTGCTATATCAACTCCGCTTGTTATAAGGATAAAAATGTATATATTTTTTGAGGCTTAGATTTTTTTTAAATCTAATTATAACGAACGCAATGACAAACTTTTTTATACCCTTACCACACTGGTGTGGAGTGTATAATGACAAAATAAAATCTTAATTAAATTACAGGAAAAAGAACACACTCAAATAATGTTGTTCGTGTTATAAACATTTCAAAGAATTACAACAACAACAACAATACAAAAAAAAATCCCTTTTTGAGAGATTGATGCCAATCAACCAAATAAAAATGATATGCAAGTTAACAGCAATATGATGGCTCTATAGAAACGAGCCAAGCCGCCAGAGACTGGTTGATGCAGGCACCACAACCACAGGCTATATGACTATATTATCACATACAAAAATGCCAGCCAGCTGAACTTATTCGTTTAGATGAATGAGTTGTTTAGTTTTTACATATATATGTATGAATGTAGTGATATAAAACATTTTACGCCTGATAATGTAAGCCAATCAAATTAAGCAATTATCTTGTTACAACGAGATAACCAGAGGGCAAATACTTTTATTTTAGCAATAACCAAAATAACAACCACAGCAACAACAACAATAGCAAATGTTATAACGACAACATCAAATCACCATTACTAACACCAACACCTTGAAACTAACAACAACCAACAATATCGCACTTTTTTTTTTTTTTAAGTCAAAACTTTTTTTCTTTTGTGGTTTCGTGGTCACACATAGAACAAGTTGAAGAGCCCTGCCAACAGTCAAAAGTAGTTGTAAGATGATAATGATGATGATGATGACGGTGATCATGATCATGAGGGGACAACAATGTCCAACATCAACAAGAATTTTATCATTGCCAATCAAGAACATTAAAATAGCTCACACCTCAAAGTCATGGATGAATTTGACCATAAGATGCAAATGTTTAGACAACACCGACATTATAAGTAAGAAACAAAGACAGGCGATCAAAAAAAAAAAAAAATAAATAAATTTACAAAAAAGTTAAGACGAAAATATTTTAAAGACGGCAAAAAAAAATGCAAAACATAACAAAATGTGAGCCCGCGGAGTATATAAAGTCATAATAAAGCATCAAAAGCAGCTAAAAATGAAATAATGCCATTGTATGTGTAAAAGGCTTAAATCAAAATGTTAAAAAAAAAAAATCCAAGACACAATTGATAAATCAAGACACACTTTAAAATGCCTTACATAAAGTCTTAATATTAACCGAAAAAAATTATATCTCTAATTCAGATTCTTGTCTTTAAAGATTTTCAATTTATACTTATCAATATTTTATTCTCAAACTCCGACTTTAACGATGCCTTTCCAGCTCCCTTAAGGCTGATTACAATCAGACATATGTATGTAATACACTTGTGATGAAAAGTATCCGTACACCTAAAATTAAAACTGTCATACTTCGAAAAATTTGAGAAAAAAATAACTAAGCTGAATTTTTTTTGATGTGTAAACATCTATACGCGCGGGGGGTAAATTTCAATTTCACAATACAATCACCAAAAACAGCGTAACATGTGAGCCGTAAGACAAAATCGGTGTGACTTATGATTGTATTGGTGAAAAAATTATGATATGTAATATATAACCTGGTTGAAACTGAAAAATGAAAAATAAAAAATGAAAAATAAAAAATGAAAAATGAAAAATGAAAAATGAAAAATGAAAAATTAAAAATTAAAAATGAAAAATGAAATATGAAAAATAAAAAACGAAATATGAAAAATAAAATATGAAAAACGAAAAATGAAAAATTAAAAATGAAAAATAAAATACGAAAAAATTCAAAATAAAAAATTAAATAAAAAATTAAAGATGAAAAATGAAAAACGAAAAATGAAATATAAAAAATAAAAAATTAAATATGAAAAATAAAAAATGAAAAATAAAAAATGAAAAAATTCAAAAATTCAAAATAAAAAATGAAAGATGAAAAACGAAAAATGAAAAATTAAATATGAAAAATAAAAAATGAAAAATGAAAAATGAAAAATAAAAAATGAAAATAAAAAATGAAAGATGAGAAATAAAAAATTAAATATGAAAAATAAAAAATGAAAAATGAAAAATGAAAAATGAAAAATAAAAAATGAAAAAATTCAAAATAAAAAATGAAAGACGAGAAACGAAAACTGAAAAATGAAAAATAAAAAATGAAAAATAAAAAATGAAAAATGAAAAATTAAAAATAAAAAATTAAAAATTAAAAATGAAAAATAAAAAATGAAAAAATTCAAAATAAAAAATGAAAAATAAAAAATGAAAAATTAAAAATGAAAAATAAAAAATGAAAAATAAAACATGAAGAATTAAAAATGGAAAATTAAAAACGGAAAATGAAATATAAAAAATAAAAAATTCAAACTGAAAACTTAATAATGAAAAATAAAAAATGAAAAATTAAAATAAAAAATGAAAAATAAAAGATGAAAAAGGAAAAATAAAAAATGAAAAAATTCAAAATAAAAAATTAATAATCTAACCCATAAAAACAACGTTTTTATTAAAACTATTTCTTTCCTTATGCATATGAGTTTTGAATATCTCCGTGACTGTGCGTGACTGTGTGACTATCTTAAAATTAATCTTTGGTCACCAGTATATGGACCACGTTTCAAGTCTATGGACAAAGTTTCAGATCCATCGGATGATGGGAAGTGGGGTTTTAATCTCTCCGTGACCGTGCGTGACTATGTCAAAGTTAATCTTTTTTCACAGCAAGTCTATCGACCTAGTTTTAGATCGATCGGATAAGGGGAAATGGGTTTTAAATCACTCCGTAAGTGTGCGTGACTATGCGTGACTGCGCATGACTACCCCAAAATTAATATGTTGCCACGACAAGATTATGGGCCAAGTTTAAGATCAAATGGATAAGGGGTAATGGCAGACAGACAGACAGAGAGTATGAGTTAAAAGAAAGAGTTTAAAAATGAAAAACGAAAAATGAAAAAAATCAAAATAAAAAACGAAAAATTTTAAATTAACCTGTACAAATAATAAATAATAATAAATATTTTTATATTAGCAGAGCCCCTGCAGTTGACTGCTATAAGTGATACATAGATGACGCTTTCTGTTTGAATTAATAAAAGTGCTATAAAAATCTTTAATTACTAGATGTTTACGCATTTCCCCTGTAATCGGACTCACATGTTTTTTTTTTTTTTTAATAAATTATAAAGCTTTTTAAAAATTATTTAATATCTGTTGCCCTTAAAAAATTTTATGCTGCTTAAAAACGCCAAAAAAGAAAACTATCATTTAAAAATGATTCGTACATTTGAATTTATTACAACAAAACTAAATTTAAATGAAATATTTCTTAAGAATCTCTTCGACCCGATTTGACATCGACTTAATCAACGTAAAGCATCGTCTTTACTTACTATATCCCACACATCTTAACATTTCCTTTGAGGTTGTTTTTTGCTAACGGATTCTGCTATCCAGTAAATCCCACAAATTGATTACAATTGTTTTTTAGTATTGTAGAGCAATCACAGCTTGACATTGTGTTGTGTGCCGTATGTTTTAGATCATTATCCTGTTGGAACCTAACATCTCCAATTTTGTTTTAAAATATTTATGTATCCAATCTGATCCACTAAACCCTCGAGTTTATCAACCCCCTTGACTGCCATACAAGCCCAAACCATAATGCCACCTCCACCGTATTTAATTTTCTTTATTTAATGCAGTTTAATTTTTTCGCCAAACGCACTTTTTTCTTTACTACTGAAAATGTAAAACTTGCCTTCATCTGAACATAAGACATATGACCAAAATTCTGAAGCCTCAATTGCAATGTCCATTTGTTTTTTGCTATTGACAGCGGAAATGAACGGCATTCATTCTACGTGCTGCACGGCCATGATAGTCAATTTTTTTTTTAATATTTTGGAAACAGTATCTTCATGATATCTTTACCGAATGATTCTTTGATTAAAGAAGAAATTTTGGTAGCCGATTTTTTTATAGTTTTCAAAAGAAATATATATAAGTGAAATCAATTTTATATAAACGAGTTTGTCTTTTAAAATAAAATGAATGTAACAGACCTGTACGTCGTTGCATAATTGGTGGGATTCCCTTAATGTATGAATACTTTTTCTTATAGTTGCCATACTGTGCTTTTTGCTTTGCAAAAAAAAAAAAAAAGAATTAAACATAAAAGTGAAAAGTTTGTAATTTAAACTATATTATTAGTTTAATGTAGACTAGCAGATCCCAGCCTTCGAAATTCGAGTGCAAATTCTAGAAAATTTTATTTTTTTCATTAAATAAAGACCCTAAAGGTATGCTAATCAAATGCAAAGGTCGAGTAAATGGTAGAAAATTCTGGCGTACCATTTTCGGCTTTTTAATCCAATTTTTAGACGGCCCAAAGGAGAATCCATAAGGTCTACACCGCCCATGTGCAGATTGTTTTCTTTGATTATTTGGGGGCAGGGAATGGTGATTTTTTCGTGGTGCTTTTTATCCCATCGTTCAACAGTAGGGACGTCAACCTCAACTCCATGTTCCGCAAGTAATGGTTTCATGCCAACAAAAGTGGACACAAGATTAACGACCTTGTTATCTCTCCAGGATAATGATGTCAACTCCACACCTTTTATGTTAGTTGTAAACTCTGCCGAAACGCCTCTATTCATTTTCATGATAGCCTTTTGCTCAGGAAGTTTACAATTCTTTATTCTGTTACGTTTGGTTGTTCCAATGCTGTGAATACCTTGGATCCGCAGATAGATCAATAATGGTATGGACGTGTAGTAATTATCCATATAGATGATGTAATTTTTGAAATGGGGAACTCCACGAGTCATACGTACTACAATATTCGCAGAGGGCTTCAAATCAGGTTCTCCAGGCCAGAAGCGATGTTCTTCTCCAGTGTAAATTTCAAACTTGTACATGAAACCGGTTGTATCGCAAAGGGCGAAGAACTTGAATCCCCATTTCTTGGGTTTATTTGGTAGATACTGCTTCATATAATGCCCAATTTTTGTGGAGCACATCTGCTCATCTATCGATAAACGAGACATCATTGGAATCGATTGAAAACGATCGTTGAGGGAATTCACCATTGGTCTTACTTTGAACAAACGATCAGGATTTCTGGCATCGTACTCATCGTTGTTGTTTATGTGGAGATATTCCCTAATCTTTTCAAACCGGTTGACCGTCATTATATTACGCACTGCATCAACTCCATTTTGCCTATTCCAATAATCTCTCACACATGGAAGTTTGTGGTAAGACATAAAATAAATAATGCCAATGTATTTATCGAGTTCAAGGTCATCGAAAAAGAAGTTTTGATTGTTCTTTTCAACTTTTGCGTAATGAATGGTCTCCTCGACTATTTTCTTCATAAGCCCATCCGTGAAAAAATATTTGAAAATTGAGTAAGGAGTTGCGAATTCATCTGCTGACTCTGGTTCCAATTTAGAGCTTCCGAGAAAAGAGATTTTATCTTCGTTCAACTGTAGGTTTCCTTTTTTCCAAAGAGCTCTCTCGAAATCATTTGAAGTTATGTCAACATGAGAGCATTTTTGATGGCAGCATTTTCTGCGAGATTATTCACAGGAGGCACAGGGGTCGAAGAAACCAACACTTTGATCTTTTTGGTAGAAGCGAATAATGCTCTTGCGTCAATATGGGCAAATCAACTGGCATTGACGTACTAATATCAGGAACAGGAATTGCAGAAGCATCAAGAATAGATACGTCCAGGTCGTCAAAGTTGAGAAATTCGTCGGAAATTTCCTCCTCATCCAATATGGCGTAATCGGTTTCGGCTCGATTTCTCACACGTTGTTGTATTTGCGTTTCATCAATCAATTCATCATGTCCATTATCCGTTCCTTCTTCTCCATCATCGGAACAATCGCCATTATTAGGTATGCCCACCACTTCATCATCGTCATAATCTTGAAACATGTCTGCCACCTGATCAGCTTTGTACCTCTTTCCGTCTATAATAAGGCTTTCCATATCTAGTAAATAATAAAAAATAGTCGAAAAATTTTATACACTAAACACACAATAAATCACATGCACAGATGCATGGTGTACCATATACGGTACATAGAAAAATACAGGAAAAAACTATTCAAAGATATCAAATTTGATCAAGATTCATTACAGATAACTAAAACAAAGTCCAATGTACTCACCAATACTTATTTCCACACGAATAATAAATAGTATACATTTTTTTTTCACTATTGAAACTCACTTTTGAAATAATTTGCAAGAAGTGTATTCAACCAATTCGACTGCTTACTGACAACTAAAACAAATCATGAGAGAGCTGAAACGGCACTTGTATGAACAGTTATGTTGTCAGCTTCAATTTAAAGCATGCAATATCAAGCTTCTGTTTGATTAACTAGAATATCGCATGTTTAAAGACGTGTACCATATATGGTACGCTATGCATTTAAGGGTTAGTATCCTATAAAACCCTAAGGAATGCTAATCAATTTTAGCCAATTCAAATTTCAATACTTTTTATATATCGATTGCGTTATTGGTTTACGTCCAAAATAATTTTTTAATTCAACATAATTATTATTTCGAGTGAAGAAAACAAACTCATTTTTTTCACAAACACATTAACAAATTTAATAAACACACATGGCTTGTATAATTTTAGCATGTGGTACTAGCAACATTAAACGAGTATAACTCCAAAAAAAATTTTTAAATAATATTTCTATTTCCTAGAAATATCTATGATTTTTGGGCTTTAAATGTTACCAAATAAATGTCGTCTCATATTGTAGCTTTAAATAAATTTACGTAAAATAAATCCAGTTTTTAAAAATATTCTATCTGGACTTGAAATGTAACTCTGAAATGTAGCCCGCCACTAACCCAGGTTTAAATAAACACATTATTAATAAAGTTTCAATAATGAAACTTTAAAATCACGAGTGTTAAAAAAATTATATTTCAATTATTTCTTCTAAAATCTATAATTTGAAATTGGGTTCAAAAAAGCTAAATCCAAGTTTTTTTTTTATTTATGCAGTGCATTCTGTTGACTTCAGGAAAAGAGGTTATAAGATGGAGGAAAGATTATTTCTGGATATTTGATTAAAAGTTTATTAGAATTGTAAATGTCAGAAAAGATTTATGTGTGCAGTTCATTCCACATAGCCCTGATAAACGAATTTTATCTGTAATACGCTGTGTGATTAACTACAATCGGGTATATCGAACTGAAACTCGGGCACTTGGAATGAGTTCGCTAACTTCAGAAGAACATTTCCCACTTAATGACGATGTTCCAAGGAGTCATTAATGAGGATCAACACCCTCTATGTAGCGCCAAACTAAACCTTGAAGAACCCACCCTTATATAGGAGATGTATTCCATCTTCGGTCGGTTTTGTATAGATTTTAAGGAGCTCAGAAGGAGTGAGTTAATTTGTGAACCGGTTTAGAAAACCAAGACACTTGAATGCCACTTCAGACACTTTAAAATCATGTTCGTTCCAACGAACACCACATTGATTTCTCATGCCCAGAACATCAAGGGTATCCGATTCCTCAATACCTATACACCAATATATATATATAACATTATTGAATCCAAGGCCCTAAGGGTCAAAAAACAACCCAACTCAGATATTTTTAACGGGTCTAGATTCAATTCATTCAATATTAATTGAAGGAAAATAAATGAAAAATTTTTCTGTCATCAGCGAATATGGGATTGTAGGTTTGCCCAGAAAGTTCAGGAGAAGAGAGGAAGAAAGATCAGTATATTGAGATATCCCTGATAGGACTTCTTCAATATCTAGGCATATTGTACGGTCTATGAAAAAAATCCATATAAATCGAGAGAAGTCAATGCAGACCCCATATCCAATAAGCCTTAATATAAATCCACCGTGCCACACGCGATCGAATGCCTAGAAAATATCTAGAGCAACCACTTTACTTTCACCAATATTGTGAATGGATTGACTCCAGCGCTCAGAAGGACGATCTAGCAGGACTCCCGTAGCATGATTTCTACGGAAGCCATACTGTCGGTCATAGATATTTGACAAGATGGTAATTAATCATGTTCTCTATCACTTTTGAGAGCGCAGAGCTGATTGCAATTTGACGGTAATTTGCAGGGTTATTCGCCTCACCCTTTTTAGGTATTTGTTGGGCATTGGTATTTCAGCAAGTCTGGTGAAACCAAGATGTTCGATTGGATTTAGCGGTATCGAAATAAAGTTTCGAGTTGGAAGGCTTGAAGAAATCGTTGAGCTCAGCCCAACTTTTATTTTTTGTAAATAAAAACTGAGCGCTTCATACTTAATCTAAAGCGAGTAAAATTCTGCATCATTGCAATTAAGATGTTGGTGCACTAGTACACAACCTATGAAAAATGAAAAGGTATAGAGGATGTGGATCAACATTATCACCTGAGCGAAAACATCCAGCCGATGAAAGCAAATATGTACACATACAGAGAAAAAAACCGATCTACGTCCGCGTATATCACAAATCCTATTTTTATAATTACTTCCCTTCTTTACAAGCATTTTAAATTCTTCGGGATAGAGGTATTTATGCAGCAGGAACGGTACGAAGCAATCGCTTTAACAATCCGCCTTTGCCAGATCAAAAAGTTTTGAGCTTGGAAGAGGTTTTGTTTCAGAATGCTATAGTGAGAATGGAAAAGTGGTATTTAAAAGGTTGGTTTTAAAATTAATTAAATTTTTCTTACGATGGTACAAGTGCGTGACTTCAATTATGACTCTAGTCCTGGCAGTAATTAAAAAATTAAAAAATCAATTATCGAGTTTTTGGAATTATGCCAGATGTGAAACATAAATAATATATAACATAACTTTACACATGTGTGGGAAGAATTATTTATGCTTCTTTATTTAAATCTTACTTAAAAATTGTCTACTTTTATTATTATAATTTTTTAGAAGTATTCAGGACGTAAATGATTGGCTTAACTGTTCTGTTTGTGAAAAGGTTCCTTTTTGATTTTAAAAACCCTCACAACTCCTTAGTGTTGTATCGGTGGAATGCGCGAACCGCGCATGCGTTCCGAGAAAAAGGCGTGCTGAATCGATTAAAGCAATAGATTACATTTTATTGAGTTTTAATGACGTTTGTACTAATATTATTAAAATTGATAACGCAAATACGCGAAGAGGTCGAAAAATCAACAGTAAAACTGCTACTATTAACGATTTTTTAGCAAATGTTGCACGCCAATTTGGAGGCAGCTTACATCCCGCACGATTCGCTGACCGTTGACCAGCACAGTTTACACAATACATTCCATCTAATCGATTCGAAATCATTTTATCCCCTCAAAGGAATGATTTACACTGGAAAGTTGTCTGGCCAAGAGTGTGAAGTAAATCAGGGGCAGTATGTTTTGTATTTATTACTAGAAAGATATGTGAATACATGCTGAACAATTTTTCTCCACGTTGGATGTGGCGCATACATTGATGAATCATAAAACGGCATTTGTTGGAACAGTACGCCTAAAAAAAACATTTGTACCACTTGAGTTCCTGAAAAGACCTGAGCGTTCGGTTTGCAGCTCATTGTTTGGCTTATACGAAGGCTATGTACGACAGTGCTCCTATGTTCTAAAGAAGAATAAAGCGGTAATTTTTCAGTAGACACAACTGAAAAAAAGAAGCCCATGGTTATTCTGGATTACAATGCTAATAAATCCATCGTGGATACAATGGATCAGATGCTTGGCACATATTCTTGCAAACGATCAACAAACCGCTGGTTAGTTGCAATATTTGACAATATGGTAGAGAGTGCTGCACTAGCTGCACTTGTCATATACTAGCAAAGCCCAGCCCCCGAAATTCGAGTGCAAATTCTAGGAAATTTTTTTTTTCATTACATTTTTTCTTTCACTGTTTGTTTAATCTATTTAATTCATTCAATTGGGAATTTGTAAATAAAATCCATTAAATTTCATTATAAATATTTGAACACACAGAAGAAGTAACTGTGTTAATAAATAATTTTATAAGACCCTAAAGGTATGCTAATCAATTTGGGCCAATTCACAATTTTTTTTTATTTTTATTTATTAACCAACACTCAGGGGGTGCCCCTGCAGATGCAGTGCATTGTGTTGATCTCAGGAAAATAGGTTATTGGAAGGTGGAAGGAGGGAGTAGTGTTTGTGGATATTTGACTTAAATTTTATTGGATTATAATGTCAGGAAAGACCTCAGCGGGGAGTTTATTTCACATACGGCTAATTCGACTGATAAGCGAATTCTGTCTGTAATGCGTTGTGCGGTCAACTGGAAAATAAACTGCAAACGGATGTGATCTACTAGAGAAGCGGGTAGAGCGAACCGAAACTCGGGCACTTGAAATAAGTTCGCTAATCTCAGAAGAACATTTCCCATGGTAATATCTATAGAACAGTGCTACACAACCCACATTCCGACGGTGTTCCAATGAATTAGTAGAGTTTGATACCCTACTGTCATTGATGAGCGCCAACGCCCTCCTTTGTACACGGTCCAGTAGCTCCAAAATAGACTTTGAAGCTCCTGCCCATATATTGGAGTTGTATTCCATTTTCGGTCGGATGGAAGTGGTATAGATTTTAAGCAGTTCAGAGGGCGTGAAGAAATTTTTGCACCGTTTTAGAAAATCAAGACACTTGAATGCTTCTTGCGACACACGAAAAACCTGGTCGTTCCAACGAATATCACATTGAACTCTCATGCCTAGAACATCAAGATTATCCGATTCCTCAATACATATACCACCCATATATACAGATGACATTGTTGATTCCATGGCCCTATGGGTCAATACACAACATTGAGTCTTCAGCGCATTAAAATATTCTCTATTTGCTTTACCCCACTCGGAGATTGTTAACAGGTCTTGATTGAGTGTGTCATTCATTATCTGCCTTTTGCCCCCAAACTCCAAGAGGCTTGGCCTACACTTAAAGGAAAATGAATGACAAATGCTGGTGTCATCTGCCAAAGAGTATATAGAATTAAAAGTTTGACCAAGAAGGTCGTTCAGAAAGATAAGGAAAAGAGAAGGGGAAAGAACGGAACCTTGGGGTACCCCTGAATTAAGCTGAAACTCATTAGATGAGACTCCATCAATAACAACACGTATTGGTCGAGCTCTGAGAAAACTCGATATACATCGCGAGAAGTCATTACCGACCCCAAATGCAGTAAGCTTTGATATCAGTGCACCGTGCCACACACGATCGAATGCCTTGGAACTATCTAGAGCAACCACTTTACTTTCGCCAAAATTGCGAATGGATCGACTCCAGCGCTCAGAAATTGGAGGCAACAGATCTCCCGTGAACGATATCTACAGAAGCCATACTGACGATCATTAAGAAGTGCAGAGGAGATTGCAATTGGCCAATGGACTGATTCAGCACCAGTGCTGGTATACCATCCGGTCCCGTAGACTTAGTAGTGTTGATATCCGGAAGAACCTTTTTAACTGCACGTGTTCGGAAGAATATTTTATGCTTAGTACAAGATACTCTTTCGAGTTCGGGCAGTGGTTGATCGCTATCCGGCAAAAATGATTTTTTTTGCAAAAAGTTCAGCTAAAAAGTTAGCTTATCAACCGGGCCAGTGAATATTTGGTCATTCATTATAAGAGTTGGGATTGCAGAACTAGCATTATTCTTTACTCTTTTAACAAATGACCAAAAGGAGCAGAAAGAACTTTAACACGAAGACGCTGATCGTGAAGAAACTTTTCGCGCCTTAGTACTTTAGCGCATTCGTTTCTCGCCTGTTTGCGTAGCAGTTCAGTGACGGAATTTTTATTTTTACGCCAAAGTCTGAATGCTTCCTCTCTGGATCTGACTACATCTCTGCAAGTCTGGCTAAATCAAGATTTTTGATTAGGTTTAGCCGAAATGTACTTTGATACCAAGCACAATTATTTTTCCACCATTATCGCTGCAGCGTCAATATTATTGTCCAACACAAATATAGTAAACACACACACAGCATTGCATAGTTTTTTGTTTAAAGCTAAGATATGTGTTTTATGTATGTATTATAAATAAATTTTACTCCAAAAAAATGTTCCAGATGTTGCAGATCTGTAAATATGGTGCACTGCTACCAAGAAATACTTTTCATATGGTATATTTTTTATCAAAATCGGTTGATAACTTAATGCGTAAAATCGGTCATAAGAAATCGCCTTGCCTATTAATATTATAGATAAAGAAATTTAAAAAAAAAACGATAAGCGACGTTAAGTTTTGCAATTGCTCACGACACATTAAGCAATGTCTAATATTGGGGACCACCCACGGGACTCTTAAATATCATCAATACTGACATAACATCGTTTAAAAATAAAATTAGATACAAAGCATTTACTCCAGGCTTTATATGTGGTTTTAAAAAGTACTTGATTCACATTTTAATCAAGGCCGTTAGAAATAATCACAATTGAAGCAATTAATTCTAAATTTGACTTTTATATTAATACGTGAAGGTAAATTTTTAGTTCCCTTTTTAAGCAATATGCGGGCACGGAGAAGCCTGAAAATTGGCATAGTTATAGTTCATATGGAGGAAAAGCCGAGAATGATAAAATTTATGTTTAATCTGTCCTAAAAATATATTAAATTAAATAAAATAAAATATTTATAATAATTCGTTACACCCTGTTAATGCGAATGATTTAAATTATATATCAGACGCTCTGTGTTGAATTGTGATTTGCTAAAATTAATTAACATATCTTTAAGCTCATTTAAATATTCATAACCTTTTTATATATAGAGATAAAAAACCCATTGGAAGACAAAAATTGAATGAAAAAATAATATTTCCTAGAATTTGCACCCAAATTTCGAGTGCTGGGCTATACTAGTAATCAATAATCTGCACTTCAACATTTCTTATCATATATTTGTTGTATCATGAAGTATATATATGGGGGATTTCATGTCAAGTGCACCAACTTTTGAAACCGATGTCTTCCGATCGAGATGAAATTTGCACCAAGGTTAGTCCTATTAGATAGTAGTTTAGACATAATTTTTCAACAAGATCGGTCCCGATATCTCCGAGTTAGAGGGGATCAAAATTTGACATTTTGGCCAAACAGGTGTTTTTTCTCATCAATGCAACTTATTACCCATTGTTCCTAGAAAATTTTCTCCCAAAGAGTTTAGATAGCTATTTCTTCAATATTTCGGAACAAAATACTTTTAAAAAAAAAAAAAAATTTTTAGACTTTTTTTTTGCTAAATTAAAGCATTTTTTGCCTTTTTTTTCCAAAAAGGGCATTTTTTTTTTTTGCATAAGAAAGCTTAGGATTTTTCCTTTAAGAGCTTTTTAGTCGCTTAGTGGGATGGGAGTGGGATATCTATCAAAATAAATGTTTTGTAACTCAAGACAACGGTTTTTCAATTTTTCACAAATGCACTATTTTGAAATTTTTCCTATTTGTGTCTAAAACCTTACAAATAAAACTTATACTGAGAAACTAGACAAATTAACCTTTCCGATGGTATGTAAAATACCTTCATAACATAACAGAAGAGAATGGTTATCTGTAACCTGAAAGAGTTATTTGCAACATTTCAATCTGAACACAAGGATGTTAAAATTCGCTTCACGGAATTTACCCAAATGAGGCCAAAACATTGCGTTTTGGCAGGAAGTAGCGGAACTCACACAGTATGGGTTTACATTTACCATGAAAATGTTAAACTGATGTTGAAGGAAATCAACCTAAAGTAAGATGATTCGGCAGAAGATTTACACAATTACCGCGATTGCCTTAAATTGACTATGTGTCCTAATGCAACAACTTCTTGCCACTTAGGTGAATGTACCAAAACCACATTCATCAAAGAAAATTTAATCAACTCTTTAGATCGACAATATATACAGGAGGTCAAATTTGATTCTTGGATTCAGACTGACAGATGCACATTGAAAACAATCATTTTAAATGTGGATGATTTTGTGGAAGAAATATGTACAGGATTGCTAAACTTGAGAAACCATGACTTTTTAGTCGAAGAGCAATGATCATTCTTCAAGGATTTGAAGATGCATTTGAACTCTGGTGAATTCGTTATTTCATATGATTTCGCAGAAAACTATAAATATGTTCTTCAGGATGCCATACAAGCATTCCACTTCAATAACGACCAAGCAACTATATTCACAGTAGTTATTTACTACATGAAAGATGAAAAACTGGAACACAAAAGTATGTCAATCATATCCTACGATTTAAAACATGATACCGTTGCAGTTTATGAGTACCAGAAGAGAATACTAAAATTTCTAAAATCTAAATTTACAGTAAAGAAGGTATACTACGTTTCGGACGGAGCTCGTCAACATTTTAAAAACAAAAGTAGCTTGGCAAATCTTATGGCCCATGAAAAAGATTTTGGAATGCCAGCTGAGTGGCATTTTCATCCTACTGCTCATGGTAAAGAAGCATGTGATGGTATTGGAGCAAACCTTAAAAGAAATGCAGCGAAGTATAGCCTCCAGTGCTCTCATCAAGATCGCATCTTAGATGCGACTGCTTTATTCCATTGGACAAAGAATTATTGTAAAGAAACTAAAATAGTTTTTAGAAGCAAATAGGATCATCAGGAAACATTGAAAACACTGAAGAGCGGATTCGATGCTGCGGTAACAATCGATGGCACCGCTCAATACCATGATTTTATACCGCTTGTCGATAGAAGACTCAAGTTGAAAAAGTTTTCTGGCTCTATTCAATGCGGTTTCTTTCCAAAGACAACAAATAAACCAGCAGCGAAATCAACAGCTGAACCTAGTAACGCCAAGAAAGGATTGACAAAAAAACGCAGTAAATAAAAGCGACAAAAAAGCTGGATGAAGGACTGGGTATTTAAAAATTTACAAGACTTAAATACTTCATCAGCTACAATAAATTAAGTATAAAAATAGTTATGATATAAATGGATCTAATGCAATTAAGATTAAATTTTAATAAATTATTTATCTTTTTATTTTTATTATTATTATTATTATACATTAATTTAATTATTATTAAAAATAAATAAAAAATAATAATTTTTCAACATTTCTATAGAAAAAAAGCGATTTTTTTCCTGAGGTTAACATATTCTGGGTATTACAGTATCGAGGTTATAAAATTTTAGTTAGGTATGTTATATACCTTCGGAAAGTGTAGTTTGTCTAGTTTCTCAGTATAAGTTTTATTTGTAAGGTTTTAGACTCAAATCGGGAAAAATTCAAAATAGTGCATTTGTGAAAAATTGAAAAACCGCTGTCTTTAGTTACAAAACATTTATTTTGATAGATATCCCACTCCCATCCCACTAAGCGACCAAAAAGCTCTTAAAGGAAAAATCCTAAGCTTTCTTATGAAAAAAAAAAAAATGCCCTTTTTGAAAAAAATTCAAAAATGCTTTAATTTAGCAAAAAAAAAGGTCTACAATTTTTTTAAGTATTTTTTTTCCGAAATATTGAAGAAATAGCTATCTAAACTCTTTGGGAGAAAATTTTCTAAGAACAATGGGTAATAAGTTACATTGATGAGAAAAAACACCTGTTTGGCCAAAATGTCAAATTTTGATCCCCTCTAACTCAGAGAGATCTGGACCGATCTTGTTGAAAAATTGTGTCTAAACGACTATCCAATAGGACTAACCTTGGTGCGAATTTCATCCCGAGCGGAAGACATCGGTTTCAAAAGTTGGTGCACTTGACATGAAATCCCCCATACATATATATATTTTTTATATATATAAATTTCTGCTTAATCAGCCGATATAAGCATATTATACTTCCAAAGATAGTGTATAAATTCAAATACAATTTTAATTATTTTTTCTGTCTAGATACTTAAAAAAAAAACACTTGCATAACAACTTAAACTACAGATAAATTTTGAACTTAGGATCTATATATTTTGGCGGGAATCCTAGGAAGCTTAGTGCTGAATTATCAATGCTTTCTTAGTTGTTTAGTTATATGGAAACAGGTTCACCACCATACGATTGGTCAGCTTTGTTAAAACGGGTGTTTTTAATACCAACTCCAATTTGAGCCCTAGCTTTCCACATTGGTGTAGGGTATAAAAAGTCATCATTTTGCAAGCTGCAAAATACTGAATATTATGATATACATAAAGACAATATATATAGAATGAAAAACGAAGAAGAAGAGCATACTGACAGCAAACATCATGTCAGTCACTCAGTCACTCATTTTGGCAACATGACATTAACAAAGGCAATCTTATGAGTGTGTCAGTGTGTGAATATCTACAATTACAATAACAGCAGCAACAACAACAACAACAACAAAAACATCAACATAAAATTACCCAATATAATGCTAAACAAAGATTTTAAGAGGCATAAACAGCAACAACAACAACAACAAGCAAATACATGCTGCAACAACAGCTTAATAACAACATTAACTCTTAACAGCACAGAAAAACAGAAAATGAAGACATTTAATAAATTGCAACGCAGCCATCACACCATAATTCGTAATGCAATGCAGATTGGCCTCAACATTGACCATCATCAGTTTTGCCTACCCATATTGGCGCGTACGACTATGTATGTACGTGTATAAGTGCAAGTCGGTATTATTACTGCATAAGTATGTTTGTTGAAGAGTATGTGTGTATGTGTTTTTGAAGCTTAAAGTGTGTGTATGGACAACTCATATTCATAATGATGTTTTTACGTGTTACTGCATTAAGACCTGTACCAGCGATACAAGGTTTGTGGCACTGACATTTAGTGTGGCAAATGTGTTCCTCATACGACACAGTGGTTTTACACTGGACATTTCCTTATCATGTGAGCAGAAACGAAGACCAACTTTTCCAAAATTCCTAAATATTACCGAGCGAGTTTTCTGACAGGGAGATATGCTAGTAATTCCATGTTGGACACCAATAACTTTTTTAGTACAAATATAATTAAATTTAATCTGCTGATGTTGAGCTTACTAGTCGATTAGTTCCATGCAAATAAAACAAATTTATTTCATGCTTTACCCAACGTTTCGTCAATTGGTTGTAGACATCTTCAGGGGTGATTTATTTAATTTATGATAAATTGCTTACTGTTAAGACAACAGAATTGTTATCACAATGAATTATAATGCATTTTAACCACTGTTCATTTTTTATTTTATTTTTTTTTTTTGTGTGTTAGTCTGTGTTATTTGCAACCAGCTGCTAAATTCAAATTGCAATGTTGTTGCTGTTTGTAGCTGTTTCCACACCTTTTTTCTCGAAAATCTTATTTAGCAGTATTACGGCTGTTATTCCTTCATTTTTGCATTTCTTTTTATTATATTCTCAAGGGGCACAAAAAACAACACCTATTATAATAAAATGCTTTCTTGTTGTTCTAAACGAAAAACCAAAACTAAAATTCCTCTAGTAAAAAGGCCACACCAACTATATTTATTATTATTTGCTAGAGAACAGAAGAAAATTGCTGTAAACAAAAAAAAAAGTAAAAATTAAAACGAAAAACAAAAATAACGCATAAAGTACTTATGAATGTAAGTATGCATTTACACACATACGAGTATGTACGAGTACGTATCTGAAGTAGATATTTAAGCTTATGACATGTTTTCAACTTGTAGATTTTCCAGAAGAACCAACTATCGGAAAAATTATTCAGCAACATATTATTTTCAGGTTTTATTTATTTTTTTTTTTTGCTGCTGCTGCCAAACGGGTGTTTATAGAACCAACACCCTCTTTTATTAATGGTAAATTATTTTCAAAGACCTTAGACCTAAGCAGCTTTCTTTGCAAGGCAATACTGTTAAAAACCCTTTCCACTCGAATACATCTCTAGTTATCCTTGATGGAATAAATGATTCAAAGTTCTTACTTCTAACAATGTTAAGCCATCCTGACTGGATGGCTGCAGCCACAACGAGTGTCCAAACAAATGTTTAAACTTTAAAATCATCTTCTTTTTTTGTTTGTTCTATCTTTCGCACTGCATGTCTATTCATATTTTTATGGAATATTTCCTGTAAATATGTAGTTTCTTTAATATGCACTTAGTAGTCTATGTATGCGATGGCACTATGGTACATAAAAGCGTCGTAACTGGAGCTGTTTTCGCTACCGTATTATTAAGTTAGACAAATTCTGAAATATTTGATTACCGCAACAGAACGTCTTCTCTCTCAACTAAATAGCTACTGTGATAATCGAATATTTCAGTCATTCAAAAATAATGATTTGATTGGCAATGAGCCGAACTTCATCTTAATAGCTTTGATCTCAATGTTTTTTATAGATACAAATACATGCAGACAAACATCGGTTAAATGACTTGGAAAGTTATTCTGAGGCTGTTCGCGTAACAATTATGGAAGTTTCCTCTATATCCCATTGGTTGAAATTCTCTGATTGCCATTCACTTGGTCCAGGATGATTCCTTTGTCCAACTGACCAAGCAGGTAACTACTTCCGATGCTAGGAACGGAAAACAAATCAACAGCTTCAGCGCTAGATATATGTGGATGGCACTAAAACCAAGAATTCTGAGTGGTCAGAGAGAAATCTCAAGAAAGTAGGCAAACACCTCTGAATCATAGTTGCAACATGGGATTGTACATACAGATAGCACGTCTAGCAACCCACATTTCCGAAATCTGAACTACTAACGAATCGCTCAAATACAGGTAACAAAGTCGGATTTATGTTCCCCTTAAAATGCATACATTCTCTCAGAATGGTACCGGTGATTTGTTAAGAAAACTCGCGATATTTATTCAATTATCAAGCTATACCTTTTTTTCCAATGAACTGTCCTTCTATTCCAATTCAGTCTTTAAGAGCATTTGCTTTTATAAATTATATTGAGTCGAAATATATGGAGTTGTAGTTTGAGTTTTAGGAAATGGAAAAGTACATTGGATTATAAGCATTGAATTGTTGGCCAAAATTCCAAATACGAGTACTGATTTGTGCTCGGGAGCATTATTGTGTTGCAAAATCTAAGAATTTTTCTTCAACAAATCAGAGGATATTTTCTCTCTACTTTCTCATAGGTTACGTCGGGTTAGGTGTGTGGCCCAAAGCAAGTGACTCGGTGGTAATTTGGAAACGAAAGTATTGTGCCGCAATCCACCCATTTATCCACCCATATCTCTCAAGAACGTCCATTGGATTATCTAGTATGAGGACTAGATTATCAAGGAATCATTGCCTACATATCTAAGGTGCCGTGCCATCAGTCTTGCGCACTCCTCGTACTGCTCCTACAAAAGCCAGCCACTAGCGTAAATATGCGTTCGGGCATCCGTATAGTGTCTAGTAAGTATTCCTATACATATGGAATATTTCCTGTAAATATGTAGTTTCTTTAATATGCTCTTATTAGTCAATGTATGCCATATCACTATGCGGCTAAAAACGCCGAAAATGGAGTTTTTTTTTCTTCCGTATTATTAAGCTACAAATATACTAAAATATTTGATTACTACAACTAAACATCTCCTCCCTCAACTAAATAGCTGCTGTGATAATCGAAGATTTCAGTCATTCAAAAATATTGATTTCACTGACAATGAGCCGGACTTCATCTACATCCTTTGCGTTCAAGGGTTTTACGGATACAAATACATGCGGACAAACATCGGTTAAATAACTCGGAAAGTTATTCCGAGACTATTCATGTAATAATTATAAAAGTGTTCCTCCAAATCCCATTGGGAATAGGCCTCTTCGCAGAGGTTGAAATCCACTGATTGCCGTTCACTTGGGCCAGAATGGTTCCTGTGTCGAACTGACCAAACAGTTAACTACTTGCGATCCTAGACAAAGAAAATAAAGCAACAGCTTCAAGGCTAGCTGGAGTTGGATGGCACTAAGACCAGAAATTCTGAAGGGTCAGAGAAAAATCTCAAGAAAGCAGGCAAACAACTCTTGCAACAACGGATTGTACACCCAGATAGCAACCCTAGCAACCCACGTCTCCAAAATCTGAACTGCTAACGAAGCGGTCCAACCCACATAGTAAACTCGCATTTATGTTCCCCTTAAAATTCATACATTCTGTCATAAAATTATCGGCAATTTGTCGGGAAAACTCGAGATATTCACTCAATCATCAAGCTAGGCTTCATGAAATTCCTTTTTTTTCCAACGAACTGTCCTTATATTCCAATTCAGTCTTTAAGAACATTTGTTTTTATAACCTCTACTGAGTCGAAATGTTTGGAGTAAGTACTAGTTTTGAGTTTGAGGAAAAGGAAAAGTTCAATGCATTTTATGCATTAAATTGGAGGGCCAAAATCCAAATACGAGTACCGATTTGTGCTCAGATACATTATTGTGTTGCCAAATCTAAGAATTTTTCTCCAACAAATCAGAGGATATTTTCTCTCAACTTCCCCATATGTAACATGGAGTAAGGGTGTTAACCCGCTTGAAAGCAAGTGCACTGACTGGTTATTTGGAAACGAAAGTATTGTGCCGCGATCCATCCATATATCGCTATGAAGACCTCAAGAACGTCCATTGGAATATCTACTATGAAGACCAGGTTATCAAAGAATATTTGCATAAATATCTAAGGCGCCATTCCATCAGTCCTGGGCACTCATGCAGTAAATGTTTCACTGTCTCCTCCTCGTCCACATTTATACTGCTTTTGCAGAAGCCAGCCTCTAGCACAACTATGCGTTCGATCATCCGCATAGTGTGCAGTGAGCACTCCTATATGTAGGCTGATTATCCATTAACCAAATCGAAGAAGTGTTGAAGTTTTCTACGGACTTGGAAAAGCCCGTAAAATCTGAAATATCATGCCAGATGTGTGTTCCGCTTGTTATCAGCTGGTTCCTTAATAATGTTCCATGGTTCAGATAAGGGTATAAAAATGCCAGTGTCAATTGTCCATACCACCGAAGCGAAGTCCCTCCATGCACACTCAGTAGCCAACTTGTTCTTTAGGGTTCCAATATATCCCGGAACCCATATAAATTTCAAGACATATTATCGGATTTGGTTGAGAGACCCATAACATTCTGCTACACATTGGACCTCACCGTTCTCAATTCTAAGGCTTTGAGAGCAGCTACAGTGTCCACGAAAATATTAATGTTTGATGGATCCACATCGCGTTTCAGAAATATTTCCACTAGCAAGTTATGTACAAGAATCTAAATGGAAGAACATCTAAATTTTGCGATTCGTCGTCGGTCGCGAGAATTGCTGCTTTGTCCGTGCACTACGTGGAATATTTTACACAAAGATCTTGACCTGCTCCCGTATAAGATCCAGCTGGTGCAAAAATTAAAAACACGTGACCTTCGCATGCGTCGTTCTTTCGCCGATTGAGGTCTAGTGCAGTTGGGAACTAACCCGATGTTTCGTCGCAAAGTTCTGTTCAGCTCATTTTTGGCTTAATTGGTTTTTTCATTACCAAAATGACCGTGTTACATCCGGGTGCCATTAAATCCAGATAAATGCACCGTTTGCTTCGGTTTAGACGCTGGTGACATCATAGGACCCTGCTTCTTCAAAAATGTAGCCGGAGCTGGCGTTACGTTCAATGGAGCTAGTTACCGCACCATGATCAACGATTTTTGGTTAGAAAATATGGATGACGTTGACCGGGCGAGATGTGGTTTCAACAGGGTGACGCTACTTGCCATACGGCAACCGCAACCATCGATATATTGAAATAAAAATTTGGCGATAAGTTGATTTCGAGAAATGGACCTGCCAACTGGCCTCCATGACTGCCGATCTGGCAGCGCTCACTTATTTCCTGTAGGGCTGCGTTAAGTTACTGGTTTATTTTGATAAACCAGCAACAATTGACGCCTCGGAGGCCAACATTGTTCGTGTTATTCGTGACATACATGCAGCAATGCTCGCGAAATTGGCCAGAAATTGGATGTCCTGAATTCGCTTTGTCAATAGCGGCCGTGGTTGCTAGATGCGCTAAGTCGTCTTCAAGTGTTAGCACCATATCGCACCTGTACCTCTAAAGTGAATCAACTCAAAATTTACAAATTTTCAGTAGAGGCAAAAAACGTTTTTTTTTAATATATACTATAAAATTTAAAAACAGTTGTTTCGCTGTAAAGAATTGCGAATAATAATTATACAACAGTAGTTGTTTTTGTGATTTTTTCAGTGATAATCAAAAATGACAAGTTTTTTGGGTGGAACTCAAAATATGTCTTTTTAGTGGATTCTAAAGAAGCTACTCTTATAACACAAAGAGGGTTACAACTGTATTTTTTTTTTGCGAAAGAGTAGAAGAATTGATGTAATATTTTTACAGTGGACAGATATGACCACTGTGTATCGTTTTCTTGCAAAAAGTGAAAATTGAAAATTTTTTAGTTGACTCACTTTAGAGGTACAGGTGCGATATAGAGATCTTTTGAATAAAAGAATTCTCTCTATTAATTTATATGTTATTTTTTACAATTTCAAGTTCTATCGGGCTTAAAAACTACCCTTTATATAGTATATTATAAAGACAGGGTACGTCATCTTTTATACTGGTAAGTGAGTAATGAATAACTTAAAAAAAGCAACCGGTTTCCCTATCTATGATATTTTTATTTACCTTGGTTCATTCCAATACAACATCAATCAAATGGTCGCCTCTATTGGACACGGCGCTGTCATTAACTTTTTCGAACATTTCGGCACGAATGTTTCCTTTGAGCTCGTCAATGGTCTGAGCCTTTGCATGTACTTTGCTTTTCAAATATCCCCACAGATAGAAGTCCGAAGGGATCGGATCTGGTGATTGATGTGGCCAGTCAATGTTGCCTTTTTTGAAGCATAGGGAATTTTTGCTGCAGAAACTGCATTGTATGATTTGCAGTGTGGCATAGTTGAAACCACCATCTTGTTGGAATCAGTAACCGTCCAGACCTGTTCACGCTGATATCGTTCATCATCGACTGTTTCGCGTTCTGTGAAGAAAAATGGCCCAACGATCGTTTTGGTATTTGCTGGATATCGAGTCGATTATCATTTCCTCAAATACGGTAAAAACGAAAAGCCATATAAAGCAGTTTTACTCGGGCTTGATAAACACGACCCATTGATAATAAAAAAAAATGAATGATTTAAAACTGTCATGTTTAGATGCGAAGTTAGTAATCAAATCAAATGGTCTCCACAATGAACAGACCATTTATATTATCTACTTCCAAAGAAAGTCAATTACTATCAAAGAGCTACGACTAAACTACTCAGTAATCGACCATATAAAAGTCAAATGGGAATACCAAAGAAATAGGTCTTCCAAAATCATTGAGTACCATAACTGTCAAATGTTTGGCCATGGTGAGAGCCGATGCAAGGTTAAAACATTCTGTGCAAATTGTGCAGGCAACCACAAAACCGCTGAATGCAATTCCGAAGTTACTAAATGTGCAAACTGTAATAAAGATCATAAATCGGTTTCTACTTAATGCGAAAGCAGATTGAAATATCAATATATGCGACAATGTTCTCAGCCAAAAAGCTACAGGCCAAGACAACAACAGCCTAACAGTAATTTCCGTTTTAATAGCAATGTAAATTATAACACAGAATTCACTAATTATCTTCATCAAGAATACACTACTCCAAATCGTGAACGGAGACAAGAACATAACATAAACACTTATAATACCAACAATCTATTTTCTTATGAGAAAATTAAAAATTTTACTTTTGAGTTAATCACTAAATTAAAGGGATGCAAAAGTAAAGCGGACCAATTCGAGGTCATAACATCACTTGCTTGTAAATTTTTGTATGAGTAGTGATCTAAATATAGTATTATGGAATGCCAGAGATATTCATAATAAAAAAGACGAACTTTTCAATTTTCTGCTATTTAATAATATCCACATATGTCTAATTTCGGAAACATGGCTAAAAACCCCAATATCAATCAAACACCCAAGCTTTTATATTTACAGAAATGATCGGGAACACAATAGAGGTGGAGGTGTAGCAATTTTATTAAAGAAAAATATTGAGCACACGTTATTACCACCTATAAATACTTTTCTAATCGAAAACATTGGTGTCAAAATAAAAACGTCAAACGGAAACTTCTTAAACATCTACTCATGCTACTTTACGGGCGGTTCAGTAGGCAGCAATAACGTCAAAAAAATGCAATTTAAAATTGATTTGCACATTAAAAGAAATTTAATTGTGCCAGATGAAAATACAGTCAATAGCAACGAAGAAATTGAGAACATGATCTTATATTTTAATGATACAATATCTGCTGCAATTACTCACAGTGTCCCACGTAAAATCCATGAAGTCAAAACCCCAAGTTTACCGCAGTACATTAAACATTTGATTCAAATCAGAAATGTTTAGAGAGGAAACTGGAAACGTTTCCAAGAAGTATCGGATCATATTCAAACTAGAGAATATAATTACCGCATATCAATCGAAATCAAAAAATTTAAAAAAAAGAGTCAAATACATCTCTGCAGTCATAAACTGTTGCTTACGGTTGCTTTACTTCCCAAAAATCTGGAAAAGTTCTAAAATCATACCAAAATAAACCTGATAATTGTCCCCTTTCTTACAGACCGATAAGTCTTCTATCATCCCTAAGCAAGATTCTAGAAAAAGTGATTAAGGAAAAGCTTACTGAGTTTACTGATGCAGAAAACATTTTACCATCACAAAAATTTGGTTTCCGCACGGAACACAATACAGTTCAGCCACTTACTAGAATACGTGAATTAGTAAATTCAAATTTTAGAAGTGGGAAATCAAATGGTATGATACTCTTAGACATTAAATCTGCATTTGATTCGGTCTGGCATGATGGCCTGATCTATAAGATGATAAGGTTTAATTTCCCAATCGAATTAATCAAAATAATCCAAAGTTTCATTTCAGAACGTTCTTTTTCATCTCAGATTGAAGTACCAGCCGGGTGTCCTCAGGGATCGTGTCTCTCCCCAATATTATAAAATATTTTCACTGCAGATTTCCCAGCTCTAGATGATTGCTTTACTTCCATTTTTGCTGATGATACCGCTATTCTTAGCTCTAAAATATTGGCGATTGATGTATTATCCAGTTTACAGACTGCACTCACTGTAGTTTATTCATATTTTGTGAGGTGGAAAATACTAATAAACACACAAAAGACACAAGCCATTTATTTTTCAAGAAGAAGGAAAAACTGTTTCTTACCTCAACAGTCCATTACTTTCAATAACAGCGAATTCCATTGGACAGACAAAGTTAAATATCTGGGAGTGATATTAGATCCAAAATTAAAATTTAAAGATCATATCCCATATATTATAACCAAATTAAATAATGCCACCAGATTATTGTACCCTCTTATAAATAGAAACTCCAAACTTAACATCGAAAACAAAAGATTAATATTTAAATCAATATTCCACGCCATAATTTATTATGCTGTCCCAGTTTGGTCTACTGCTGCACAGTGCCATATCAAAAAATTGCAGATCACCCAAAACAAACTACTTAAATTCATATAAATATAATTTACCTTGGCATTATTCTACTCAACGATTGCACTCCTTAGCCAACGTTGAACTCATAAATAACAAAATAAATAGACTCACATTAAACTTCTACTCTATAAGATCAAAAACCCAAAAAAATAAATAAATAAAAAAATAAAAAAGAAAAAAAAATATATAAAAATCAAGGTTCAGAAAATACACACACGAAACACACAATGTTCTGTTCAAAAGCAGCCAACACATATCTTTATTTTCATATCAATTATGTGCGTTTCTAAATTTTCTACGGTGCCCAACACAACCATGACTGTGTTCGTTTTAATATTTCGTTATTTACACGAACATTTTTGTATCACATACTTTTTGTTTCAATCACACATAAAGCACACATTTTTGAGTGTTGCTTTATTTGAAGTTCATGTTCTGGTACGTGTAATGAAAAAAAACACAGAACATGTACAATAAACAGGTTCGAGTTCAGTTATATTTTAAGTCGTGTTGTGGCTCGTGTAGTAAGAAAAAACACAACATGTACAATAAACAGGTTCGAGTTCAGTTGGGCACCGAAGAAAATTTCAAAACAAACATAATTGGTATGAAAATAAAAATATGTGTGTGTTGGTCTAAGTTATATTTGTTTACATATATGTACGAGTTTTTATTCAGTGTGTGTTTTTTTCTGAACTCTGATATATATATATATTTATTCCTTTCACTTCTATGAGGAGCATAGGGCCACAACAAAATTTTTGAATCATGTTCTGTCTGATGATAAACTTTTAATTTCGCTCCAGCTCTTTACGCTTTTCTCAATGTCCTTTTCGAGCTGTCTTCTCCAAGTGTGCGCCGGATGACCCCTTCTACGATTGCCCTGCGGATTCCACTCAATGGCTTGCCTTGCGATGTCGTTTGGTTGTTACCTCAAAGTATGGCCTATCCAGTACCACTTGCGTTCCATAATGTTTAAGTGGATTGGTGTTTGGATTGTCAGTGATCAAAAGCTAGCATTCGAGGTTGTGTTTGGCCAGTATATCCTTAGCAAGCATATAAGGCAGCGGTTGATGAAGGTTTGTATACGTTGAAGGAGTTTCGGGGCCGCGTTCCATGTTTCGCAATCATACAGTAGTACTGAAGAGAAATTCCATATGTTCTTAAGTTGGCCGAAAACTTGCTGTGCTTTTTTGATTCGGTTTTCGATATCTTCTGCGCTCCCACCGGTACTTGAGATTATGCAGCCTAAGTAAGGGAAGGCTTGTACATCTTCCAGAGGAGTACCAGGTAGTTGAAACGGACGGTTGTTATTTGTGTTTATTCGCATAGTTTTTGTTTTGTCACCGTTTATTCAGAGCCCTGCTCAAGCCGCGACCGTAGCAACCGAGTTGAGTTTTAGGGCCATATCCTCGTAATTATGCGCAAGTAGGCAGATATCGTCCGCATAGTCGAGGTCATGTAAAAACCCCTGCAGCCCCCAAGTTATACCTCTTTGATTTTCGAGAGCACGATTCATAACGAAATCAAGCACGATGTTAAAGAGCGTTGGGTGGAGGATGCAGCCCTGCCGCACTCCTAATTTAACATATATACTGTCGCTTAGCTCACCTTCATGCAATGTACAGCGTCGGTGTTTCGGCACAATGTTTTGGCGAAAAGGGATACATGGTAAAAATTGTATTGAATTGGAGTTTCAAAAACATGTCATTTGGTTGACAAATGTCAAAATTATTAAATGTTGCCACACTAACATAAGAGATGCCACACCTCGTATTTTTACCAAATTTGGTTCTGGTTTAGCATTGGTTTACGGAATGGAAAATTTCAAGCATTCTCAGACATTAGAAACTATTTTGTTTTTGTAATAAGTTAACAGTTTTTATCACTGCGCTTGCACTATTTCAACTAAACCTCCCAGATTCAAATTTTTTTTTTCAAATATCAAATATTGTATATAAAATAATTTTCATTATTTGTTTTTTTTTTTTTTTAATCTTGCTCATAGACTCAAAGTGTGATATTTTCCGTTAACTTGCTGCATAGTGCAAATGGTACGTGTGCAAGTAGTTTTAGTAGAGTTGTTTTTCAAAAAGTTGCTTCATTGCTGCAGGTTTACATTAAACAACAAAAATTTATGATAATTAAAAAAATGGCTTATAACGTGATGGTAATATAAACAACATAATATATGGTTAATAGGAAGGCTTTACATTTTAGTACGTAGTTTTAGTTTTTTTTTTCTCCTTTTTTTCCTTTTTGGTTTAAAAAAAAAGTTAGTAGTTTTCTTTTGTGTGGTATTGCAATACTTATAGTACATCAGTTTTTAATCTAGTTATGGATTTTTGTACAACAATGTTTATGAATACGAGTAGTCATTTTCGTAGGAAAAAACTTAGACTGCAATTGAAACAGTTTACAGGAAAAAGGAAGGGATAATTGAAAATCAGATACAAAGAAACAAACAGATTCTTAGAGTTGAAATTTTTAAATCTAAATATTTCTCTTTATAGCCAATGTAAGCATTTCATTACATTTCGGCTTAAACTACATTATTTGTAGTTATAAGAAAGTTCTCTATAGCTTTAAATAAAAAGCAGCTTATTTTGTTCACTAAATTTTAGTGGCCATCCTTTGGGGTGTTCATCGATAAAACTCAAACAATTTAGAAGTAATTTACGAAAACGTTACACCAGATTTCAAAATAAATTAATTGAGCATTCAGTCAATTGGTTTTCTATCATTAAGGGCCAATTCTGCACAAATAGAAATTCATATTTGTGTTACGGCAAATTGCCAAATTGTTCTTAAGGTTTTTGTTGTGATAGTAAAGCTCAAGATTTTTTTTTTTATATTTTCTCTAAATACGTAAGTATTAATATTGATTGCACATAATTATTTTTGTAAACCATCTGTCGTTCTTCAAAATAAATGTTTGCATAATATCTGCTGTATATAAAATATATTAAGCACCTTTGAAAAATAATCTTTATAATAATTTTCTTCATTTTTCTTTACAACATTTTTGGCAATATGTATTGCCAGCAGAAATTATATTAAAATACCAACTGTGTATCTTGTCTGATTTCTTGGTATATGAATATTTTTTTATTAAATAAAAAAATTTCACATTTCCTTCATCTTTATATAACACCACCATGCCAATACTTACCATCCACTATATTTAAATAATGAGCATTTCATAAAAAGTAAAAAAGAGAAAAAGTGAACAAATATTGAATTATTTAACATTTGCTATTGACAAAAAAATAAGCTAAATATAAGCGGTCTAGGCTGAATTTTCAATGCCCTACACTATGATATCCACAAAAGGGTTTTAGCTTTAAAATTAATTATTTAACACAGTCTACAAAACTTGAATAGAACCTTTACGGCAAGGGACTAACGGGAAAAAGAAAACTCTGAAATTAGGCGTTCCGATGCTTTGGAGAGGACATAAAAAATACTTCGATGACTTTTATGGTAAACTAGCTGTAGCCCGATACGCTTCGCTATACCCATCATATTGAAATTAAAAACCCGGGAATACATTTTGTAAGAACCAATTTTACTTACTTATTTTTTTTTTTTTGGCGATTTAGGGTTTTGATGATTATTGTATTTGCGATTTTAAATTCTGGCGATTTTTGATTTTGGCGATTTTTGAATTTGCTGTTAATTTTTTTTTTGAATTTTTTAATTTTTGGCAATTTTAGTTTCTTTATTCGCGATTTTTTGTTGTGGCGATTTTTGATTTTGGTTTTTTTTGTTTTTTTTTTTTTTTTGTTGGAATTTTCGGGTTTTTGTAATTTTTGATTTTTGGCGATTTTTTTTTTTTTTTTTGATATTTTTGATTTTGGTGATGTTTTCTGCTATTTTCAGATTTGTCGATTTTTGATTTTGGCGTTTTTTCAACTTTAAATTTTTGGCGATTTTTATTTTTTTTCCTTTCTTTTGATTTTGGCGATTTTTCAACTTTAAATTTTTGGCGATTTTTACTTTTTTTCCTATCTTTTGATTTTGGCGATGTTTGTTTTCTGCGATTTTTGATTTTTGGAGATTTTTGATTTTAACGATTTTTATTTTGGCGATTTTTGGCTTTAGCGATTTTTATTTTTTGCCATTTTTTTGTACGCGATTTTCGGTTTTGCCGATTTTTGGCTTTGACTATTTTTGTTTTATGCGATTATTGATTTTGGTGGTCCGACCATATTTTCCACGACTATTCGCATTGGTAATTAATGTACTTGTCAAGACTGTCATATGCATAGTAATACATATTTTTTTACAGGAGGTGCCACGCCCATTGGTCCGATCCTGCTCATTTCTTAGCCAACATTAATAACTGATGAACTTAGACAAAGTCCCAAGACTTTTTCTATTATAGTACTCCAGTTACATTATATTAAGTATTTACTTTATATGGGGGTGACACGCCCATTGGTCCGATACCGCCCATATTTTCGGCGACAATTTAAATTAGTGTAATATGTGCATGTACGTAGTTTCAGAATTCTTGCTGTCGTAGTACGTTGTTTTAATGTTATATTAAAATTAGATGCTAAAAATTCACTTTAAAAATAAAAAAAAAATAAATAAAACCTATATTTCCTTCCGGATAGGCAGTTACCTACTGTAAAAATTTTAATACGATCGGTCCGGTGGTGTGGCCTCCTATAAGCCACAAACAGACGAGCAAACAAACAGACAAAACTCCATTTTTATATATAAGATATCACTAGAATCAATCGAAACAAACGAAGCAATTGAGTCTCTCCAGTTCCTCGTTCAGAGAAAGTACCGATCCAAACGATTGACCAACTATAAGAGCTCTGTAAGGACGAGTATTTTCGCTCTTCTGATTTTAATGAAGGTGACAGTGATTATGAGGGGATGTCGTCAAGTCTTCAACTTTTTAAATGACCTCTTCAGAAATGTTAACCTGTCAAAAGCAGCTACCGAGTTATTTATTGCCTTCTATGTTGAACGACAAAAATTTACGGGAACAAGAAATCAAAATTTACCCTTACCGCACAAGAGAAAAAGTCAAGGAAAAGGATAAAATTAGTCTTAGTCGCATTAGATCCATTTATATCATAAACTATTTTTATACTGAATTTAATGTAGCTGATGAAGTATTTAAATTTTGTAAATTTTTAAATATCCAGCCTTTCATCCAACTTATATATCGTCTTCATTTGCTGCTTTATTGCCAATCCTTTCTTGGCGTTACTGAGTTCAGCTGTTGATTTCGCTGCTGGTTTCTTCTTTGGCTATTTTAGTTTTTGTACAATAATTCCTTGCCGAATGGAATAAAGCAGTCGCATCTAAGATGCCATCTTGATGAGAGCACTAGATGTTATATTTCGCTGAATTTCTTTTGAGGTTTGCTACAATACCATTACATGCTCCTTTACCATGAGCAGTAGGATGAAAATGCCATTCAGCTGGCGGTAACCCTGTAAATCTTCTGGCGAATCATTTTTTGAGTACTTTAAGTTGGTTTCCTTCAACAACAGTTCCGTTTGACGTCGGTTGAAATTAAGTTTGAGTTCTTCGCGATAAGATTTTAAGGACTTGGAAACTTAATTTAAAAATTTTTAATGGGACTAGGCAAAACCAAAGTCTTTATGTCGATACATTGCTTTTCTGGAAAGTTCGGTGTTTGATTTTCTAAAACCTTGACCTATCAAGACATATCTTCTTCTTTCAGAATCTACCAAAGATTTTTTTTTTCGAAAAACTGTACTTTCCATCTTGGAGTAGGGCATTTTACCTTTTATGAAACAAAAAGAAAGAAACGCTTTTCCAAATTATATATAGACTTCCTTATTAGCATGACCGTTGTTATGTATTTTCGTAGTTATGTGCGTTTTTCTGTGCGGTCGCATGATATGCTGGTTGAAATTGGCCATTGGTTGAAATGGTTTAAGCTGGAGTTTTTTTTAGTTTTAACTAAATAAATGGTTGAATTGTTTTAGACTGTCGTTCAATATTTGAATACGTTTTGTGTTCGCAACTAGTGGGGTCTACTTACGGTATAGACTTTTCTTTTGGATTCTCCTTTTTTTCCTATTTTTTTTAACGCTGGCAGTCTTAGATTGGAGTGAAACTCGTTAAGGTATAACATTTATATGCTTTGAATGAGCGATCATTTTTGCCAGATTGTTTATCAATGCTTACATCATATTTACAATAGAGCGAACAATATAAAAAAAAGAAAGAAGAAATAGAAACATACCTTCTGAGCTGTTATATTGGAATTATTTGCAATTGTAATAATTTATATACACACACGACTTACTCTTGTGATATAGAAAATATACTAAGAGGACTAAGAATATGTTAGAGTATGGCAGAGATGTTGAAGCTGATGATGCGTAGGTTTGGAGTTTTTTTTTTTTTTTTTTGTTTTGTTCGGTATTTCCTTCTACTCAGAATTTGCATTAGTCTTGTAAGTTTTTTTCTTTTTTGGCTTAATTAGAAAAATTATGATTTTCATAAATTATTTTTATTGCTAGACTTCTACGTAAGTGGGTTTATTAATAAGGACCTGCAAATTTTTTTTCAATGGTTAAGGAAATTTTTATTTTTATGCAGGATTCCACAAAATTTTAAGAACAACTTAGATTGAGCTAAAGTTTAAATTTAAGGTTTTGAGCATGAAAACACTTTAAAATTCGAGTCTTGATCTGACTTTAATTATTTATTTTATTTTGTAACTAAAACAAAAACATTTGTCTTATAAAATATAAATCGTATGTTATTTTTAAGTAAATTAAGCAAGGTTCAGAAAATACACACATGAAACACACAATGTTCTGTTCAAAAGCAGCCAACACATATCTTTATTTTCATATCAATTGTGTGCGTTTCTAAATTTTCTGCAGTGCCCAACACAATCATGACTGTGTTCGTTTTAATATTTCGTTATTTACACGAACATTTTTGTATCACGTACTTTTTGTTTCAATCACACATAAACCACACATTTTTGAGTGTTGCTTTATTTGAAGTTGATGTTCTGGTACGTGTACTGAAAAAAAAAAACAGAACATGTACAATAAACAGGTTCGAGTTCAGTTATATTTTAAGTCGTGTTGTGGCTCGTGTACTAAGAAAAAACAGAACATGTACAATAAACAGGTTCGAGTTCAGTTATATTTTAAACACGACTTAAAATATAACTGAACTCGAACCTGTTTATTGTACATGTTCTGTTTTTTTTTTTTTTTTTTTCAGTACACGTACCAGAACATCAACTTCAAATAAAGCAACACTCAAAAATGTGTGGTTTATGTGTGATTGAAACAAAAAGTACGTGATACAAAAATGTTCGTGTAAAGAACGAAATATTGAAACGAACACAGTCATGATTGTGTTGGGCACCGAAGAAAATTTAAAAACAAACATAATTGATATGAAAATAAAAATATGTGTGTGTTGGTCTAAGTTATGTTGGTTTACATATATGTACGAGTTTTTTATTCAGTGTGTGTTTTTTTCTGAACTCTGAAATTAAGACAAGTAAAATAACAACTACTTACAAAATAAATTTTGATGTGTAAACATCTATACGCGCATTCTATTTCACAATACAATACAATCACAAAAACAGGGTTACATGTGAGACGCAAGTCAAAATCGGTGTGACTTATGATTATATTGTTGAAAACATTATGATATGTAATAACCTGTTTGAAATTGAAAAATGAAAAATAAAAAGGAAAAAAACATGAAAAATAAAAAACGGCATATGTAAAATAAAAAATGAGAAATAAAAATGAAAAATTAAAAATAAAAAATGAAAAATACAAAATTAAAAATGAAAAAAGAAAAATGAAAAATAAAAAAAATAAAAAATTAAAAATAAAAAATATAAAATGAAAAATTAAAAATACAAAATGAAAAGTAAAACATGAAACATAAAAAATGAAAAAAAAAACATAAAAAATAATAAATGAAAAATAAAAAATTAAAAAAGACAAAAAATAAATGAAAAATGAAAAAAAAACATGAAAAATAAAAAATGGAAAATGAAACATAAAAAATGAAAAATGAAAAATGAAAAAAAATAAATGAAAAATAAAAAAACCTGAAAAATATAAAATGAAAATTAAAAAATTAAAAATTAAAAAAAACATGAAAAACAAAAGTGAAAATGAAAAATAAAAAATTAAAAATAAAAAATGAAAAATACAGAACTAAAAATATAACATGAAAAATAAAAAAAAGTATGAAAAAAACCGAAAATGGAAAATGAAAAATGAAAACTAGAAAATAAAAAAAAAGAAATGAAAAAAAAAACATGAAAAATAAAAATGTTAAATGAAAAAAAAATGTTAGAAATGAAAAATAAAAAATGAAAAATAAAAATGAAAAATTAAAAATGAAAAATGAAATATGTAAAACGAAAAACTAAAAATTAAAAATGAAAAATAAAGAATGAAAAATTAAAAAGATATAACAAAATGAAAATTAAAGAATGAAAAATTAAAAAAAAAAAAACGTGAAAAATGAAAAATAAAAAATAAAAAATGGAAATGAAAAATAAAAAATGAAAATTAAAAATGAAAAATGAAAAATGAAAAAGAAATGGAAAATAAAAAACGAAAAATGAAAAATAAAAAATGAAAAATTAAAAACGAAAAATGAAAAATAAAAAATGAAAAATGAAAAACGAAACATTATAAATTAAAAATGAAAAAGAAAACTGGAAAATGAAAAACGAAAAATTAAAAATGAAAAATAAAAAACGAAAAATAAAAAATGAAAAGTGAAAAATAAAAAATGAGAAAAGAAAAATAAAAAATGAAAAAAGAAAAACGAAAAAGAAAAATGAAAAATTAAAAATGGAAAATAAAAAATTAAAAATGAAAAAAGAAAAACGAAAAATGGAAAATGGAAAATAAAAATGAAAAATAAAAAATAAAAAATGAAAAATGAAAAATTAAAAATGAAAAATGAAAAATGAAAAATAAAAAATGAAAAATAGAAACTAAAAATAAAAAATGCTAAATTATAAATGGAAAATAAAAACGAAAAAATAAAGATAAAAAATAGAAAATGAAAAATGAAAAATGAAAAATAAAAAATGAAACACTAAAAGTGAAACACTAAAAGTGAAACACTAAAAATGAAAAAAAACATGAAAAATAAAAAACAAAAAATGGGAAATGAATAATAAAAATTGAAAAATAAAAAATAAGAAATGAAAAATTAAAAATGAAAAATAAAAAATAAACATGGAAAATAAAAATAAAAAATGGAAAGTGAAAATTAAAAATTAAAATAAAAATTAAATAATAAAAATAAAATATGAAAAATAAAAAATTAAAACTGAAAAATGAAAAAGAAAAACGAAAAATAAAACATGGAAAATAAAAAATAAAAAATGAAAAATAAAAAACTAAAAATGAAAAATAAAACATGAAAAAGGAAAAATGAAAAACTAAAAATTGAAAAATGAAAAATTAAAAATTAAAAATTGAAAAATAAAAATTAAAAATTAAAAATAAAAAATTAAAAATTAAAAATTAAATATTAAAAATTAAAAATTAAAAATTAACAATTAAAAATTAAAAATTAAAAATTAAAAATTAAAAATTAAAAATTAAAAATTAAAAATTAAAAATTAAAAATTAAAAATTAAAAATTAAAAATTAAAAATTAAAAATTAAAAATTAAAAATTAAAAATTAAAAATTAAAAATTAAAAATTAAAAATTAAAAATTAAAAATTAAAAATTAAAAATTAAAAATTAAAAATTAAAAATTAAAAATTAAAAATTAAAAATTAAAAATTAAAAATTAAAAATTAAAAATTAAAAATTAAAAATTAAAAATTAAAAATTAAAAATTAAAAATTAAAAATTAAAAATTAAAAATTAAAAATTAAAAATTAAAAATTAAAAATTAAAAATTAAAAATTAAAAATTAAAAATTAAAAATTAAAAATTAAAAATTAAAAATTAAAAATTAAAAATTAAAAATTAAAAATTAAAAATTAAAAATTAAAAATTAAAAATTAAAAATTAAAAATTAAAAATTAAAAATCAAAAATTAAAAAATAAAAATTAAAAATTAAAAATTAAAAATTAAAAATTAAAAATTAAAAATTAAAAATTAAAAATTAAAAATTAAAAATTAAAAATTAAAAATTAAAAATTAAAAATTAAAAATTAAAAATTAAAAATTAAAAATTAAAAATTAAAAATTAAAAATTAAAAATTAAAAATTAAAAATTAAAAATTAAAAATTAAAAATTAAAAATTAAAAATTAAAAATTAAAAATTAAAAATTAAAAATTAAAAATTAAAAATTAAAAATTAAAAATTAAAACTTAAAAATTAAAAATTAAAAATAAAAAATGAAAAATGAAAAATAAAAAATTAAAAATTAAAAATTAAAAATTAAAAATTAAAAATTAAAAATTAAAAATTAAAAATTAAAAATTAAAAATTAAAAATTAAAAATTAAAAATTAAAAATTAAAAATTAAAAATTAAAAATTAAAAATTAAAAATTAAAAATTAAAAATTAAAAATTAAAAATTAAAAATTAAAATTTAAAAATTAAAAATTAAAAATTAAAAATTAAAAATTAAAAATTAAAAATTAAAAATAAAAAATTAAAAATTAAAAATTAAAAATTAAAAATTAAAAATTAAAAATTAAAAATTAAAAATTAAAAATTAAAAATTAAAAATTAAAAATTAAAAATTAAAAATTAAAAATTAAAAATTAAAAATTAAAAATTAAAAATTAAAAATTAAAAATTAAAAATTAAAAATTAAAAATTAAAAATTAAAAATTAAAAATTAAAAATTAAAAATTAAAAATTAAAAATTAAAAATTAAAAATTAAAAATTAAAAATTAAAAATTAAAAATTAAAAATTAAAAATTAAAAATTAAAAATTAAAAATTAAAAATTAAAAATTAAAAATTAAAAATTAAAAATTAAAAATTAAAAATTAAAAATTAAAAATGAAATGTGTAAAAAAGCATGAAAATTAAAAAATAAAAAATAAAAAGTAAAAATTAAAAAGAAAAATGAAAAATAAAAAAGAAAAAAATTAAAAAATAAAAAAAGAAAAAACGAAAAAACGAAAAATGAAAAATAAAAAATGAAAAATTAAAAACGAAAAATTAAAAATTAAAAATGAAAAATAAAAAATGAAAAATTAAAAATAAAAAAGAAAAAATCAAAAATAAAAAATGAAAAATAAAAACGAAAAATGAAAATTGAAAAATTAAAAACGAAAAATGAAAAATAAAAAATGAAACATAAAAAATTAAAAATAAAAAACAGAAAATGAAAAATGAAAAAAGAAGAATAAAAAATGAAAAATTAAAAACGAGAAACGAAATATTAAAAATTAAACAGTTGAAATAATTAATAATAATAAATATTTTTATATTAGCAGAGCCCCTGCAGTTGTTTGCTATAGATGACGCTTTTTTTTGATATTAAAAAAGTGCCATAAAAATCTTTTAATTACTAGGTGTTTACACATCTCCTCTCTGATCGGACTCACATGATTTTTTTTAACTCTTTTTACCGAAAAGCATAATATATTTAACGATTTATGAACAAATAATAATAATTTATTCTACGAAAACATATTTGTTATGATTGTAAATCAAAATGTATTTCAATTTATGTATTCATTTATAAAAAAAAACAAATGTATTACTACTAATAAAAATTAAAATGCCATATTTTCTCTATATTCAAGCATATCGATGTGTAGGGCACATAGGGCACAAAAATATTCAATTGAAACAAGTTATCTACGAATAAAATTCAAATGACAGAATTAGAAAAGCTAAGTCGGTCTATCATTTAAAGCGTTTTGACTCCGCTATGGTCTCACAACAAACCTGGATATACGTTAGTGATATTGGTATAAGGAAAGGCTTTATTGATTTTAATGAGTTAAACTCAGTCTTCAGTAATTTACCAGCGGTACACATCAACAATTCCTCATTTTACAATTTTTACAATGATAATGGCTCCATTAATTGTTTTGAATTTTCATGTGTAACTCATGAAGATGTTTATCTTAGTATTATTAGTGCTAAGATTAATGCAATCGGACATGAAAATATTCATACAGTATTTGTGAGGATTTTTCTGCCCTTTCTCTTGCCTTGTTTAACACATACATTTCTTTAACTCAATTATAACCACAAGCACTTTCCCTTACAAATGGAGACATGCCATTTTCAAAATATCTTCTCGAAGTGTTTCCATCGTTTGAGTTTCCGTATCTGTACTTGGGGAATAACCAATAAGAATGGGTTTCCATGGTTATAAGTCATAAATTACGCAATAATGCATGCAACACATTTCTGGAACCATGTCTTTGTTCAAAATTTTACCTCTAGCAAAAAATGGGGCTAGGAAGGGCACCTGGAAATTTTTACATTAGGTAAAGGAATAATCAAAGAAAATATTTTGAAAATATGGAAAATATAGAAATTTATATATTTTATTTTTATTTTCCATCAAAGTTGAGAAATATTGAAAAAATAGATAGTTGATAAATATCGATTTACCTGGACTAAGCAAAGAGTGCAATTTTTTGTTTATTCTTTTCCTAATAACTAAATAGATCTATCAATAAAATTAAAAAGAAGGTAACTAGTTTTCGAGATACTTTATCTGGAAACGGTCTGGTTTTTTTAACTCTGAAAATCAGTCAAATTTAAAGGGCTATATCTTCTGAACCAAAAATCTGATTGTAATAAGAGTAGCATATTTAAAATATTTGGCCAATTTCCTGTAAAAAGGTTTTTTCAATATTTTTTAGGGGCACACGAAATTCTTGATTTTTGCAATCGAAAAAATCGCCACTGTGCGATGTAAGGCAGTACAAAAAAATAAAAAATGGGTATCCACATCAAAATATTGAGACCAAAGTAATGAATACTTTTATGTTTTGATATTTTTTTTCTGAATTTAAGCTATTTTATGCTAGTATTTTTCTTTTTTGAAATAAATAAAACATACAAATTTTTAAATTAACAAAAGAATTTTTATTTTATTGATTAAATTTTTGGGTACTGACCGTTCAAGTTTCCAAAAATATATTTTGTTAAAAGTTTCCATTGTATTGGCACTCACTGTATATTTCAAAAAAAGTTCTATGAGATATTTATTTGGATACTAATGAATGATCGAGCTCTTATTTGGACTTATTTGACATATAGACATATATTTTGAAGAAGTTCTATGAGACATTTATTTGGACTCGATCGAACTTTTAGTTGAACAATATTTTTTTTTATTTTTGGAATTTTTTGTATTTTCAAGAATTAAATTACATGTTAGAGACGTATGCAAAAAAAATAAAGTGTAATTAAAGTAGACTTTATCAAAAAATTTTTATGAAAAACTTACAATAAAGTCTACTTGAAGTACACTTTAATTTTTATGCATACTACGGCCCTAAATAATTAAAAATCCTTAGATTAAGCCGTTTTCAAAATTGATTATTTTTTTAATATCAACAACTAACCTATATAAGATTGAAATATTAAACCTGAAAACTTTTGTTAAGCTCTACTTCGTAAAAATTTCCGCAATTGATTGAAATATTAAACTTGAAAGCTTTTATTAAGCTCTACTTTGTAAAAATTTCCGCAATTGATCAATTGTACCGGGTGATCCAAGTAGAGATAATTTTTTCAATAGCCTTTTTTGACTGATCACGTGTGAGTCTTGTCATGCTGTCATGTTATTTTTGTTTAGTATTGTTTTTCATTTCAGCATGGAAAGACTTACACCTGAACAACGTTTACAAATCGTTCAACTTTATTACGAAAATTCACGTTCTATGAAGAATGTGTTTCGTGCACTTCGCTCAACTTATGGTCAACATAATCGGCCTACTGAGCGTACTATTCGCAACACCATCTTAAGACCCAGCATTCATTATTGGATAACATTCGCCCGAATAGACCATGTCCAGCACGCAGTGAAGAAAATATAGCGGCCGTAGCTGAGAGTATACACGAAAACCGTGGAGATTCGATTCGGCGCCGTTCGCAGCAACTCGGACTGACGTATGGAATGACTTGGCGCATTTTACGACGAGATCATAAATTGAAAGCGTACAAAATACAGCTTGTGCAAGAACTGAAACCGCCCGACCTTCCCAAGCGACATCGCTTCGCTCTATGGGCTCTTGAAAAGTTCAAAGAAGATCCGACGTTTTCGACCAAGCTTTGTTCCGCGATCCGGCCCATTTCTGGCACAATGGGTATGTAAACAAGCAAAATTGACGCATTTGGGACGAAGAGCAACCTGAAGGGATTCAAGAGCTGCCACTTCATCCAGAAAAAACAACGGTTTGGTGTGGTTTGTGGGCCGGTGGAATCATCGGTCCATATTTCTTTAAAAATTATGCCGGTGAGAATGTAACCGTCAATGGCGACCGTTATCGTGCCATGATAACCGATTATTTGATGCCTAAAATTGAAGCTCGTGATCTCGGCGACATTTGGTTTCAACAAGACGGCGCCACTTCCCAGACAGCGCATCAATCAATGAATTTATTGAGAGAACACTTCGGTGAGCAAATAATTTCACGTTTCGGGCCGGTCGATTGGCTACCAAGATCGTGTGATATCACACCGTTAAACTTTTTCCTGTGGGGATATGTAAAGTCTAAAATTTATGCGGACAATCCCGCTTCGATTTAGGCCTTGGAGCAAAACCTCACGTATGTCATTCGCCAGTTACCAGTCGAAATTCTCGAACGAGTCATCCAAAATTGGACTCAGCGGATGGACCATCTGAGACGTAGCCGCGGCCAACATTTGATAGACATAATCTTCAAAAAATAAATGCCAAAGAATGTTCTTTCAAATGATTATAAACATTCCCCATTAAATTTGAACTTTCTGTGTTTTTTTCTTTAAACAGTAGTGAACCTCGAAATGGATAACCCTTTATTTATATCTGTTAGCAGATTCCAGCTCTCGAAATTCGAGTGCCATTTCTAGGCAACTTTATTTTTCAACTTAGCCAATTCAGAAACCAACACTTTTATGGTTTATTATAATTGTAAATGAAGATAACAAACTCATTAACAAACACATTAACAAATTTAATAAACACACTAGTAGCAACTTTAAATGCAATTTACTCAAAATAAAGGAAAAAATTTAAAAATCTGTAAATCTGCAAATCGGCTAAAAAGAAATACCTTTCGAATAATAAAAGTTTGGTTAAAATCGGAATAAAACGGTAGAACAAAACATCGGTCACAAGAAATCGCCTAGCCTATTAATATTATAGATGATAAATATTTAAAATTTTTCTCCGAATATTAGTCATTTCTCAAATATCCCTCGCACATATAAGAGTCTCTTGCAATCTGTGGCCATTCTTCAGCATACAATGAAATTGACGAAAAATTTTAAATTGGTATTAATGTCATCGTTTAGATTGTAAGTCTGGCTGAATGCGTGTGCACTTTTCAAAGAAATCATTGCAATGTATTTTGTTTCTTTATAGTTTGAAGTTGAAAAAAAACCGAGTATTTATTTATGTGCAGCCAAATGGTTGATGATTATGGTTATGATCTTGGCGAAAGGTTTAGTTGGTCACTTTAATAAACTAACGGATAGTTGATATCATATGATTTTGCTTAGGGTTCATATGAAATATAAAATATCTAAAATGATTCTCTATAAATTAAATATTTCAATTTAAAAAGTTTTAAATTGAATTCTGCTTTTTGCATATGCAATCGTTTTTTATTTTCTTCTTTTATCTTTATCTTGTGTCATAATATAATCCATGTGAATATAGTTAATTGTTTGGGGAGATCGTCATGAAGGAAATGAAACAGGTGCGTAGGCTGCCATATTTAAGGCTTATATTGTATGAAAATATTGTATTTCAATTCTCTCGAAAAATATAGACCTTTATATTCAGAAGTCTCGATTCTGTTTAAAAACTTTTAATTTCATATATAGTCCCGTTACTAAGTCTACCTCTGTTTTGGTCTAAAAGATGAAATAAGAATTCCTTTATTAGCAAGATTTTAACGAATGTGTTATAGAAATACGTAAAGTACATACGAGTGTATTTTTTTTTCTTCTTTTCAAACTTCACATTCACGAGCAATAACTAACTGACAACTTAAAGTTTGTTATTAAAATCTCAACCCACACACCTGTGCAATTATCCAAGCTAACAAATAAATTCCATTCAAAGATGATGTTAATATAAACAACAATGATTGTAGTGATGCTGATGCTGATGATGATGATGATGATGATGATGACGTTGATCATAATGCTCGTCATATTCATACTTATGTACATGTTGTATTTAAAAATAAATTTTCATCATCATCAGCACGGCTATTGTTGGTGTTGTTGCTATTGTTTTGCTGTTCAGATCACTCAAAAAGGAGTGTTGCCATACTAATGGGTTATCTACAGGAGATTTTTTGGAGTAACAAGATTTTTGCTTAGTTTCCTTTTGTTGTTGATGATAATGATGATGTCGTTGTTGTTGTTGCTATTGTTATTATATCCCCCTTACAGAGTTACTGATTACATTGGCTTTTGTTTGATTTTATAATAAATTTAAAATTGAATTGGGTTTTCTGTTCAGCTCTTTTTATGAACATCCTGTTAACGTGTGTGAGAATTATTTAAGTAGAATGTCATGTAGTTAACGATTTCTAAGAATTTTGAATAAATTAAATGTGAGTTATGACATTAATTTTTGCAAATAGAAAAGTCACATATCTCATAAAATAGTTACTCCGTAACATAGTTTTAATATGGCATGAATTTTAGAGTTTACTTTTACTAAAAAGTACATATCGCACCTGTATCTCTAAAGTGAGTCAACTCAAAATTTACAAATTTTCAGTAGAGGCAAAAAACGGTTTTTTTTTTAATATTTACTATAAAATTTAAAAACAGTTATTTTGTTGTAAAGAATTGCGAATAATAAGTATACAACAGTAGCTGTTTTTGCGATTTTTACAGTGATCATCAAAAATAACAAGTTTTTTGGGTGCAACTCAAAATATGTCTTTTTAGTGAATTCTAAAGAAGCTGCTCTTATAAAACAAATAGGGTTACAACTGTATTTTTTTTTGCGAAGGACTAGAGAAATCTATGTAAGATTTTTACAGTTGATAGATACGACCACTGTGTACCCCTTTTTTGCAAAAAGTGAGAATTGAGAAATTTTGAGTTGACAATATCTTTTCCCAAAAATTTTTCCCTTAAACATAATGTTAAAAAGAAAATACTCGTACTTAATAATTAACTTTTTCTTAAATAAAGTTACCTGTTCTTAAGAAAGTGCATCTCTTTTACGAGCAAGAGTGTTGAGTTCTGCTATGCATAGTCTTTGATACCCTCCACTTGGGCTTACATTAATATCTGGACTTATTGTAATTTTTACAATAAATGTAAAAAAGAATATTTGAAAAAGTAAAGAATTTGCTAAAATAAATATTTCCTAAACAATTACAACAAATGCAATAAACTTTTACCAAATTTTAGGCCATATTTTGACACAGTGATGCCCGATTGACACCATTTTAAATAGCAGCCTGCTCTAAATAATGATAAACAATAATGTTCCAAGCTAAATTTATTTTGTGAATGGGCGTGATTCAAATAGACAGACAGACGAACGGACAGACGGACATCGCTTTATCAAATCGAGTTGTTGTAAGAATCAAGAATATATGCAATTTATAAAATGTGCAAATTCAATCTTCGTTGCGATACAAACGGAATGACAGACATATATACCCTCTACACATTGGTGTTGAAGGGCATACAAATATTCTTTTCTTACAAACATTTTATTTCTTATAAAAGTTTTATTTCTTAAAAGAAAGCACCTTTTTAAAAAAATATCTCTTCTTAAAAAAGTAAATTTTCTTTAAAAACAAAATTATCCTAAATGAAAATGTTTTCTTAAAAACGTAACTTAGTTTGCAAAAGATGTCTTTTCTGCAAAAATATCTAAATTTTCTCAAAAAAGAATTTTTCTGAAAAAAGTACTATATTTTCTTTAAATGCGCCTTTCCTTCAAAAAGGGAAATTTTCTTAAAAAAGTACCTTCTCTTAAAAAGTGTCTCTTCCTACAAAGTATCTTTTCTTAAAAAGTACCTGTTCTTAAAGAACTACTTTTTCTTAAAATGTACATGTTCTTACTAAAGTACCTTTTATTATCAAAGTACGTTTTCCTATAGAGTTATTTATTCGTAAAATAGTACCTTTTCTTAAAAAAGTACCTTAACTTAAAAACGTACCACCTTTACCTAAAAAAATATCTTTGGTTACGAAAGTTGTTCTTCCTAAAATATTACTTTTCCAAAAAAGTGCATATCCTGTAAATTGTAAATGTAAATTTTTTTAAAGGAATACCTCTTATTAAAAAAGTATTTTTTTAAAAGTGCATTTCTTTCAAAAGTAAATTTCCCAAAAAAGTTCATTTTCTTAAAAGGTAAATTCTCTTAAAAGTGCACATTTCCTGTTAAAAGTATAATTTCCTATATGGGACCTTCTCCGAGAAAAGGGAGCTAGTGTGTGAAAATTAAGTTTTGAGAAAAAAACGCATTTAAAATTTCTACGCCTTTTTAGGTACCAGAATCCACCGTTTTTGACACAACCAGTTTTTTGACACACTAGGTCCCTTTTCTCGGAGAAGGTCACATATAAGTGAAAATGTACTTTCTCTTAAAAAAGTATCCTTTCCTACATAAGTAGAAGAAAATACTTTCAGTTTACTTTCCTAAAAAATCACCTTTTCTTAAAAAGTATCTTTTCTAAAAAATTATATTTCTGACAAAATTTTTTTTTAAAAAAGGTACTTTTTTTAAGAAAAACTTCCTCGTCTTTAAAAGTAGATTTTCTTAATAAAGTGCTTTTTCTTAAAAAGTACCTTTTTTTAAAAAGCACGATTTCCTAAAAAAGTACATTTCTGAAAAATTATTTTTTCTTAAAAAACACTTCTTGTTTTCTTAAGAAAGAAAATTTTCTTAGAAAAACACTTTTTCCTAAATAGTACCTCGTCTGAAAGAGTATATACTCGTATTCTTTATTTCTTTAAGAAGTGCCTTTTTTGAGAAATTGCCTTTTTCCTTTTCTCAAAAAGTACCATTTCTTAAAAAGTTCGTTTTCTTAAATAAGTAACTTTACTTAAAAAATTATCTTCTCTTACAAAAGCTGCTTAAAAAAGTAATCTTTCATAAAAAGTCCCTTTCTTTAAAAGTGTAAATTTTCTTAAAGAAGAACATTTTCTTAAAAAAAACCTGTTCTTAAAAAAGTGCCTCTTCTTAAGAAGTGCCTTTCCGTAAAAAAGAAAATTTCTTTCAAAAAATTCATTTTCGTAAAGAGTAAATTTTCTTAAAAATGCACATTTTCTGAAAAAAAAGTACTTTTTCCTATATAAGTAAAAAATTTACTTTCTTAAAGCTGTTTAATTTCTAAAAACGTACTTTTTCTTAAAAAAGTACATTTTCTGAAAAAAGTACATTTTCCCAAAAAAGCACTTTTTCTTAAGAAAAGATCTGTTTGAAAAATTGCTTTTCTTTAAAACTAAATTTTCTTAGAAAAGTACTTTTTCTAAAAAACTGCCTTTTTATACAAATTAAAAAAAAAAAACATTCTTATTAAAAAAAAATTTTTTCTTAAGAAAATATATTTTCTAAAAATTGCAATCTTTATTAAAAAAAGTACCTTGTCCGAAAGAGTTCAGTTTTTTAAAAATTGCATTTTCTTAAAAAGTACTTTATCTGAAAAAAGCTTTATTTCTTTAAAAAGTGCTTGTTTTTTGCCCAAAAAAGTAAATTTCCTTAAAAAGTAACTCATCTAGAAAAGTTTATTTTTTTAAGAATTACCTTTTCTTATAGAATTACGTTTTCTTAAAGAAGGACTTTTCCTTAAAAGTTCATTTTCTTAAGAATGTCGCTCTTATTAAAAAAATACTTTTTTTCTTCTTCTTTAAAAAGTACCTTTTCTTAAAAAAGTACATTTTCTTAAAAAAGTATACCTTCTTAAAATAGTACCTTAAAAAATTTAATTTTCTTAATAAGTACCTCTTCTTAAAGAAGTACCTTTTTTTAATTAGTACTACTGAAAGAATTATCTCTGCTTACGAAAGTTTCTCTTCTTAAAAAAGTATCTTTTCGTAAAGGGTGCTTTTCCTATAAAAGTATACTTTCCTAAAGAAGTAGCTCTTCTTAAAAAATTATCTTTTCTTAAAAAGTACCTTCATTAAAAATGTATTTCTTCCTAAAAAGTACCTATTCTTAAAAAGTACCTCTTCTTAAATTGAACTTCCTCTTAAAAAACTACTTTATTTAAAGAAGTACATAGTCTTACTAAAGTACATATTCTTAACAAAGTACCTTTTCTTGTGGAGTTAGTTTTTCTTTAAAAAGTACATTTTCTTAAAAAAGAACCTTAATCTAAAAACGTACGTTTAATTAAAAAAATTAGCTTTGCTTACGAAAGTTGCTCTTCCTAAAATAGCACTTTTCTTAAAAAGTGCATTTCCTTACAAATATAAATTTTTTAAAGAAGCACCTCGTATTAAATAAGTATTTTTCTTTAAAAAGTACTCCTTCTTTAAGCACTTTGCCCTTCTTTTAAAAGTAAATTTCGTTCAAAAAATCATTTTCTTAAAAAGTAAATTTTCTAAATTAAAAAGTACCCTTTCCTATATAAATAAAAAAGTACTTTCTGTTACAAAACATATTTTCTGAAAAAATTATTAATTCCAACATAAGTGAAAAAAATACTTTCCGTTTAGTTTCTTAAAAAATCACGTTTTCTTAAAAAATTACGTTTTCTTAAAAAAGTACTTTATCGGTAAAAAGTACCTTATCTTCAAAAAGTTAGTTTCATATCTTTCATTTCATATCTTATCTTCAAAAAGTTAGTTTCATATCATATATCTAAAAAATATATATTTTGAAAAAAAGGTACTTTTTAAGAAAATCTTGTTCTTTAAAAGTTGAATTTCTTATTTTTATATTGTAATTAGCATGCTTTCTTAAAAAAGTACCTCGTTCGAAAAAGTTTAATTTCTTTATTTCTTTAAAAAGTGCCTTTTTTTGAGAAATTGCCTTTTTCCTCTTCTCTAAAAGTGCGTTTTCTTAAAAAACTACTTTTTCTTAAATAAGTTCAATTTCTTAAATTTGTAACTTTACTTAAAAAACTATCTTTTCTTACGAAAGTTGCTAAAAAAAAGTAATCTTTCTTAAAAAGTTCCTTTCTTTAAAGAAGTAAATTTTCTTAAAGAAGTACCTCTGCTTAAAAAAGTACCTATTCTAAAAAAAGGAACCTTTTTTTAAAAAACTACCACTTCTTAACAAGTGCCTTTTCTTTGAAAAGAAAATTTGTTTCAAAAAATTCATTTTCGTAAGGAGTAAATCGTCTTAAAAAGCACATTTTCTGAAAAAAGTACCCTTTCCTATGTAATTAAAAAAATTTACTTTCTTAAAGCTGTTTAATTTCTTAAAAGGTACGTTTTATGAAAAAAGTATATTTTCAGAAAAAAATACCTTTTCCCAAAAAGCACTTTTTCTTAAAAAAGTATCTGTGTTTGAAAAAGTTTCTCTTCTTTAAAAGTAAATTTTCTTAAATAAATAGTTTTTCTTAAAAAATACCTTTTTATAAAAAGTAAGTTCTTAAAAAGTACCTTTTCTTAAAAAATAAATTTTTGTAAAAAACATTTTTATTGAAAAATTAAACATTCTTAAGAAAATGTATTTTCTAAAAATTGTATTCTTTATTAAAAAAGTACCTCGTCTGAAAGAGTTCAGTTTAAAAAAAAAATAATTTTTCTTAAAAAGTACGTTATCTGAAAAAAACTTTACTTCTTTAAAAAGCGCTTGTTTTTGCCCAAAAAAGTAAATTTCTTTAAAAAGTACCTTATCTTGAAAGGTTTATTTTCTTAAGAATTACCTTTTCTTATAGAATTACGTTTTCTGAAAAAAGGACTTTTCCTTAAAAGTTTATTTTCTTAAGAATGTCGCTCTTATTAAAAAATACTTTTTTACTTTTACCAATTTAATTTTACCTATTCTTTAAAAAGTACCTTTTCTTAAAAAAGCTAATTTTCTTTTAAAATTTTCCTTTCTTAAAAAAGTACCTTAAATAAGTATCTTTACTGATAAAACTATATTTGCTTACGAAAGTATCTATTTTTAAAAAAGTATATTTTCGTAAAAAGTGCTTTTCTTTACAGAAGTACATTTTCCTAAAGAAGTAGCTCTTCTTAAAAATTATTTTTTCTTAAAAAGTACCTTTCCTTAAAAATGTGCTTCTTCCTAAATTGTACCTATTCTTAAAAAGTACGTCTTCTTAAAAAACTACTTTATTTTAAAAATGACATTTTTCCTAAAATAGTACTTTTCTTAAAAAGTGAATTTCCTTAAAAATATAAACTTTTCTAAAGAAGTACCTTTTACTAAATAAGTATATTTCTTTAAAAAGTACTCTTTCGTAAGGCACTTTGAACTTCTTTTAAAAGTAAATTTCTTTCAAAAGGTTAATTTTCTTAAAAAGTAAATTTTTTCAATTTAAAAGTACCCTTTCCTATATAAGTAAAAAAGTACTTTCTCTTAAAAAACACATTTTGCCAAAAAAATATTCTTTGCTACATAACTGAAAATTACTTTCAGTTTACTTTCTTAAAAAATCTCGTTTTCTTAAAAAAAGTATATTTTCTTAAAACAGTACTTTATCGGTAAAAAGTACCTTTTCTCCAAAAAATTCGTTTTCTCTAAAAAGTTAAATTTCTTAAAAAGGTATTACCTTTTTAAGAAAAATTACCTTTTCTTAAAAAGTGCCTTTTCTGAAAAAATATAGTTTTTGATAAAAGGTACTTTTTTAAGAAAACTTGCTCGCCTTTCAAATCAGATTTTCTTAAAAAAGCGATTTTTTCTTAAAAAGTATATTTTCTTAATAATCACCTATTCTTCAAAAAGTACATTTTCTTAAAAAAGTACTTTTTCTTTAATGAATACTTTTTCTATAATAGTCATTTTTATAAAATTAGCATGCATTCTTAAAAAAGGACCTCGTCTGAAAATGTAAAATTTCTTTATTTCTTTAGAAAGTGTTTTTTTTTTGTTTTTGAGTAATTGCCTTTTTCCTTTTCTCAAAAATTACATTTTCTTAAAAATGTACCTTTTCTTAAAAAAGAAAATTTTCTTAAATAAGTTCATTTTCTCAAATTTGTAACTTTTCTTACGAAAGTTGCTTGAAAAAGTAATCTTTCTTAAAAAGTGACTTCATTTAAAGAATTAAATTTTCTTAAAGAAGTACCTCTTCTTAAAAACGTACATTTTCTTAAAAAAGTGACTTTTCTTAAAAATGTGTCTTTTCCTAAAAAATACCTTTGCTTAAAAGGTACACTTACTTAAAAAATTATTTTTGCTTACGAAATTTACGCTTCCTAAAAAACAACTATCTCTTAAGAAGTACCTTTTCTTAAAACGTAATTTTTGTAAAGAGTAAATTTTCTTAAAAAAAGCACATTTTCTGAAAAAGTATCCGTTCTTATATAAGTAAAAAATTACTTCCTAGCTGTTCAATTTCTTAAAAAAATTACATTTCTGAAAAATCTATGTTTTCCAAAAAAAGTACCATTATTCGAAAAAGTTGCTCTTCTCTAAAATTAAATTTTCTTAAAAAAATTACTAGTTCTTAAAAAATACACTTTCTTAAAAAAGCACTTCTTATTAAAAAAAATTTCCTTTTCTTAAGAAAGTCCATATTATTAAAAAAGTACATTTTTTATAACAGTTCTTTTTCTAAAAATATTATCCTTTATTCAAAATGTACCTCGTCTGGAAGAGAACAGTTTTCTCAAAAATTAAATTTCTTGAGAAAGCTTTATTTAGCTTTAAAAAGTGCGTATTTTGAAAAATTACTTTCTTTTAGATCTTCTCAAAAAAGTAGATTTTCTTAAAAAAGCGCCTTTCTATAAGAACTTACATTTCCTTCAAAAGCACATCATCTCAAAATTTTTCTTTTCATAAAAAAGTCACTTATCTTATAAAAGTACATTTTATCATAAAAGTACCTTTTGTTAAAGCATATTTTCCTTAAAAAATTCACTTTATTAAGAAAGTTGGTCTTCTTAAAAGGTACTTTTTAAAAAAATAATTTTTCTACCTATTCTTGAAAAAAGCCCCTTATCTGAAAAAATGCCATGTTTTGAAATAGTAAATTTTCTTAAAAAACTACCTTTTCCTTTTTCTTAAAAAATAGTATTTCTGAAAAAAGAAGTTTTCCTTAAGAAAAGTACATTTTCTTAAAAGAGTAAATTTTCATATAAAATTTAGAAGTACGTTTGCTGAAAGAAGCATATTATCTTAAATAAGTAATTTTTCTTAAAAAATTTTTTTCTAAAAAACTAGCCTTTATATAAAAGTACCTTTTCTTACTTTTAGAAAATTAAATTTTTCTTAAAAAACAAAATTTTCTTAATAAAGTTTACTTTCCTAAAAAAGTACTTTTTCTCAACAAATTAAATTTTGCGAAAAAAGTACCTTTTCTTAAAAAAGTATCTTTCCTGAAAGAAGTATTTTATCTTAAGTGAGTACCTTTTCTTAAAAAATTGTAATTACTAAAGATGAAGATAACAGAAAATCGAAAAACTTTCTGATATAAAATTTATATTTTTGAAAAGCTATTTATTTTTTGTGGTCATTACTTGATATATACATTCGCTGTTCCTACATGATACGGGACACAATTATGAGATTTCTCATCCTGTGCATTAACATATGAATCTCAATTTATGTGATATACAATTTATGATCTCATATTACCAAATACTACATGTTGTAGTTTTTTTTTTTTGTTTGATTTTGACAATCTTTTGACTGTTACGCATTTCAAAAATAAGCTAAACCACTGGACTTTAGCTAAAGTCATAGTAGTTGTAGAAAAAGATTATCACTGATCTCACCGGTAGGTATGAGTGGTAGTGGTAGTAGTCATCATGGCAGAAAATTATTCTATTTTGTTTGTACTAGAATAAAAACTTGGCAAATAGTTGAGTCGTTTCTATAAACAACTGCAAGTAAAAGAACACACACATGTTGCAACCGTAGGCTTTTGAAATTCATTCATTCATATCAGCGGTTAAGGCAAGCTGAGCCAATCATCAGCGTCATCTTAGAGAAACAAAAAAAAAAAACGGAGAAGAAAAAGCGATGGTTTTACTTTACCATACATGCGAGTACCCCGCTACCCTGACTGAAAGATTCCATATGATTTCTTTACAGCCGTAAATATCTTTGTTTTTGAGGCCGTTACTTCTATCCCCAGTGCATCAGCAGTGTGTTGTGTAATGTAAATTCTGATACGGCTGCTGCCAACGCTATTATTAAAACCACACACACACAACAAAAAAAAAAAAAAAAAAGAAAAGCTGAGGAAATATGGTCTTCTGTACAAACAGAAGTTGCTGCCAATGGCAAATAATTCAAATTGCAATCAGTTGCATTGCATCTAAAGCGATTTTAATGTTTTCTGTATGGAAAAAAGTAAATACCTCTAGTCAAATGATGAGGATGATGTGCTGGATGTGCTGGTGCTGGTGCTTGGCCACTATTTGTTGTTGGTTCCAAAAATTATGGCAGTAGAAGAAGTATTTAAAAATTGTTACCCATACAAATTGCACATGAGTTCATACAATACAACAACAACAACAACAAAAACTATTCGTAGCATAACGCCCAACAACCACTACACCAACAAGCAACTACAAATTTAAGTGACACTAAAACATGTGGTATGCAATTTCCATATTTTAAAAACAACAACAACAACAACAGCAGAAAAAGCTAACAATCAACAATGTACATAGAAACACTTATTATCAGGTACGAAAACATCTCCTGCATCAGTAGCTCGATTCATTGGTCATGGCATAAGCAAAACCAACTATGATTGCCCATCGTCATTGCCATCATCATCAGCATTGCCACCACCATTCTATATGGTACTGTAGTCGTCGCCTGGCACCATTATGGACATCATCTTCGTCATTACCACCACCACCACTGCCACCATCAGAATCACCACTGTTATCACCATTGGCAATAAAAATGGGAGTTTTGTGGAAATTTATGAAAATATCATGTTTGCTTACACCGACCATTTAATATGATTTCGATAAGATTGAGTGCAAAAACACATTTCGCAAATACGGAGACACACATTGTTGCTATGAGTAAACACACACATGTTGTTTAGGTGAACAAATACTTTGTTGTTGTTGTTGATATATTACAAAGAAATTAAGAGATTTCTTAAATAGATACTAAAGTCACTACTAAATTGTGCAAAAGATTTACATTTAGCTGGTTTCCTATCTCTACAAATAAGTGTGAGATTAATTTAAAAAAAAAAATGAATTGGTTCTCTAATTTGATGTTGCTTAGTGAAGTTTCCGTAACAATTATGGGTCGAAATCTAATTTAAATTAGGAAGTTAGTCACCTTTATTGCAAGCTGATTTTGGCTATTTCTTAACTTTGCAAGCCAAATATCACTGATGCGATAATTGTGTCTAATTAAACACTTAAATATAATTAAAGAAAAAAGTTGTAAAATACAATTAATTGGACCTTCCAGTTTCTTTTACATAATAACTCTAGTTACTTGTAAAGCGTATAACAGGGAAATAAGGAAGTCGAAAAGATTATCCTGGAAAACCTTCAGCGAAGAGTTGAAGGATGTGCCGGAAACGGCAAGAATTCAAAGAGCCTTATCTTCAAATAAGAACCAGAATATAGGTACCCTCAAGATAGATGACTCACACCAAACTACGTCCTTTGGGAAACTTTGGAGCTTCTACTTAAGACTCACTTCCAAGGATGTAGTTTTGTAATGGAGGAATCAATGGGAGATATCGAGACTAGAAATGAGAACAACATTATGAATTCTCTAGGTAAACGAATCATAACATATGAAAGTGTAAAATGGAATGTAAACTCATCCAGACCATACAAATCACCTGGACCTGATGGGATTTTTCCAGGCCTACTAATAAATGGTCCGGATTCGCTTAAAAGAAAACTGGTTCATATCTTCAAGGCCAGTCTTGCACTTAGTTATATTCCAACTAAGTGGACAAAGGTGAAGGTTGTATTCCTTCCCAAGGGAGGAAATAAACCTGTTGATAATCCGAAATCATATAGACTAATCATTCTCTCATCCCTCATGCTGAAGACTATGGAGAAGATGATTGATCTATATATTCGCAATGAACTTCTGAAAAGTAGAACGCTACATAATCTTCAATTTGCCTACCAAAAAGGTAAATCAACGATCACAGCTGTCCACAAATTAACTTCAAAGATTGAAAAAACACTGGAATTGAAGGGAGTAGCCTTATGTTCCTTTATGGACATAGAAGGCGCTTTTGAAAATGCCAGCTTTCAATCTACAGAAGGAGCGCTGATCAGATTGGACTCGGACCCAATTGTGACAGGGTGGATAAAAAAGTTGCTCTCTAGGAGACAAATAGTGGATAATCTTGGAGTTGAAGAAAGAAGAATTAGCATTATAAAAGGATGCCCTCAGGAAGGCGTACTTCCCCCATTACCGTGATCAATCTTGGTGGATGACCTCATTGTAAAACTAAACAATAATGGTTTTACCACTGTGGGTTATGCGGATGATATCACAGTGTTTATAGGTGGAACACATGACCAGACAGTTGGGGAACAAATGTAAGAAGCACTAAGGCTTACATGGGAATGGTGCGAAGATGAGGGACTTTCCTTAAATCCCAATAAAACCACAATTATCCCATTCACTAGAAGAAAGGATCTTTATGTTCCATCACTTCATATAAGCAACACGGAGGTCCAACTCAAGGAGGAGGTATAATATCTGGGCATATTACTTGATAGAATACTCACCTGGAATCCTCATTTAGAGTCGATAACGAATAAGGCTATAAAGTCAATATGGGCCAGCAAACAACTTCTGGGCAGAGCGTGGGATCTAAACCCTAAAATGTCATTGTGGATATATAAACAAATGATCCTTCTGGGTATTTTATATGGCTCAGTTATATGGTGGCAGAAGACAAACCAGACTGGAGCACGTTTAAAATTATCCCAAATACAGATATTAGCATGTTTGAACATCACGGGAGCAATGAGAACAACTCCTACGGCAGCTATGGAGGTCATCCTAAATCTTACTCCGCTGCACTTATCGATCCAAGGAGAAGCTTTTAAACAAGCTATTGACCTTCGCATACCCCATACAAATTTAAGGAAGGCGATCATATAGGACAGCTAAAGATCCTTGATAAAGCCAAACGCATCAAAGATATGACTTTATGTAGTGATTAGATCCGGTTTTGGAACTTAAAAAGAACTACACTGTTCATATCCCGAGTAGATTCGAGTGGGAATCTAACCCCACATGGCTGCATGAAGATGCCCAGAAGTGGTACACTGACGGATCCAAAACAACAGAAGGAGTAGGAGCGGGGGTTTACGGACCAAGGTTCCAACTCCATATCCCCCTATGTAATGAATCCACAATATTTACAGCGGAACTATACGCACTAAATGCTGCTACTGCTAAACTATTGGAATGAAACCTGACAAGTACGAAGATAAATCTAATGTCAGATAGCCAGGCTGTTCTAAAAGCACTGGACAAATCGTTATAGCACCATAAATCCGTAGTCGAAAACCATAGAGCCCTAAATAAACTAGATGAACTTAATAAAGTGACGCTTATATGGGTACCAGGTCACAAAGAGTATGAAGGAAATGAGAACGCCGATGAACAGGCAAGACGAAGAGCGGAAAGACCATTTATTGGTCCAAGCACTCAATTCGCATTCACCAGAAAAGACATAACCGAGAAAATCGACAGACTGCTATGTGGGTCACCCACAGGACATTATGCGTTCAACTACATCCTATAAAAAATGCATTTGGCTGAAAATGAAACGTGCAGATACTGCCTGGAGGATGATGAAACCATGGAGCATATACTGGCAAAGTGTCCACCGTTTGCATATCTAAGGCAGAAACTTTTTGGCTCATCTAAAATTAGGCAGGAGGCATACAAAACATTGGCGGTGAAGGATATCATCAAGTTCCTAAACGCTGTAATGAACTAATAAAACTGGAGAGAACAAGAATCTGAAAGAGGGTCCACAATAGATCTACTTGGTCGCAGTGCAGGAGGGAATAACACTAAACCCGACAACATCGTAAATCGTACTTGTAAAGCGTTGAAAAATGATGAAAATCCTTTTTTAAGAAAACACACTTTATTCAGACAATTCAGTTTAGTCTACGATATTAGATTTTGAGTAATAATTGATATTATGCTCCCCTCAAAAATTTTATTGGTTTTGGTCTGGAAATCCCAGAAATAATTGGTGCTCGGGGGCCAAAAGTTCAACCGTTCTGTCTATGACGCTCAGTTTTCCAGACAAATTTTATGTTTTTCAATCCGCCAAATCTAAAAATAAAATCTAAAGAGGAGAAAAAAGTGCAAACATTTTACCTTACGACGCACAGCACAATGGAAAGCAGGAAAACGGGGGATTTATTCAGGGATACCTTAAAATTATGTTACAGTATTTTTTTATGGAATAAGCATATAGTGAGTAGTTAAATAAAGTACTTTGGGAAAAGTTTGAGAAATATTCTAATTTTATTTAAATTAATTTTTTTTTTAAGAGAAAGGAAGAAAAAGTTACCTACAATTTAAAATATCAAGATGGCAATCTAACACTCAGGGTGGTCTCTTACAAATGCAGTGCATTGTGTTGATTTCAGGAAAATATGTTACGGGAGGGAGGGAGTAGTATTTATGGACTGAGAAATGAATTTTCTGTGAAATGCGTTATGCGGTAGACTAGACAATAGACTACAAACGAATGTGATCTACTAGAGAAGTGGGTAGAGCACTCTGAAACTCGTGCACTTGGAATGAGTTTGCTAACTTCAGAAGAACAGTTCCCATGGTATTATCTATAGAACAGTGTTATATATCCCACATTTGGTGATGTTCCCACGATTAAATAGAGTTGGATAACCTATTGTTATTAATGAGCATCCAGTAGCTCCAAAATAGACTTTGAAGCTCCTGCCCATATATAATAGTTGTATCCTATTTTTGGTCAGATGTAAGTGATATAGATTTTAAGGTGATCAGAAGAATTGAAGTAATGTTGCACCGTTTTAGAAGAACAAGACACTTGAATCTTTCTTTCGACACTTGAAAAACAAACAAAAACAACAAAAGACATCCTTGAATTCTCATGACATCATTGAATTCTCATGTCCAGAACTGCAAGAGTATCCGATTCCTCAATACCTGTACTACTGTAGTGTACTGTAGTGTACCTCACTAGCCAATGAATATGTTGTGTGTCGCTCAAATGAAGTATCAATAAAAATCACCAATGTATTAATTGCGTGTGGAACAAATAAAATATAAATAACGATACAAATTGTTCAATGCATGATTTATGATGATCAGAAATTATTTGAGTGACACAAATTTGATTGAGTGCATTCAGTACAGCAATGCGATACTTCATGATGCTGAATGAAACAAATATGTATTTACAATAAGATAGAATAAGCTAGAATGACTAAGATAAAAATGCGAAGGATCTATAATATTAATAGGCTAGGCGATTTCTTGTGACCAATGTTTTGTTCTACCGTGTTAACCCGATTTTGACCAAACGTATATTATTTGAAAGGTATTTATTTTTAGCCGTTTTGCAGATTTGCCGATTTTTAAATTTTTTTTTTTATTTTCAGTAAATTGCATTTAAAGTTGCTACTAACACATACATAAAATTATACATGTGCTATATGTGTTTTATTAAATTTGTTAATGTGTTCGTTAAGAAGTTTGTTATGCCTGGAACATTTTTTTGATATCAAATATCAAATTTGTTATATTGCGAATTGGCTAAAATTGATTAGCATACCTTTACGCTCCTATAAAATATTTATTGAATGAAAATGAATTATTAAATGAAAAAATAAAATTTTCTAGAATTTGCACTCGAATTTCTAGGGCTGGACTCTGCTAGTTGATATAAATAGAGCGGATGTTCAAAAACAAAATCAGATTGTAGTATGTTAAACTCAAATCGTCGTGTTCATTATTTGCATTTTAAACACCACATGTTGTTCCCGCACTGAAGTTACCACACCACTCCATCTACACATACAGATGACATTGCTGAATTCAAGGCCCTATGGGTCAACAAATATCATTGCGTTTTCCACGCATTCAAATCAAACCTATTTTATTTACTCCACTATGAGATTGTTGACAGGTTTCGATTGAGTTGGTCATTCATTGTCAACCTTTCGTCCTCAAACATAAAAAGGTTTGGCCTACAATTGGAAGAAAATCAATGACAAATTTTGCTGTCATCTGTGAAAGAGTAGATACGACTGAAGGTTTGCCTAAGACGGTCATTCAGAAAGATAAGGAAAAGGTCTCGAGAAGGAACAGAACATTGGTTTACCCCAGGTGGGACTTCTTCAATAACAGCACGTATGGTACGGGCTGTGAGAAAACTCGATATAAATCGTGAGAAGTCAATGCCAACCCCAAATGCCACAAGCGATCGAACATCTTGCAAATATCTAGAGCAAGAGCTCGACATTCAATAAAAAAAAATCTAGGAGGTCTTCCGTAGAGCGAATTCTACGGAAGACATAATGTCGATCGTTGGCCTCTAGATAGTTGACAAGATGGTTACTAATTACTAGCCTTAACCTTTTTAGGGATTGGTTGGACATTGGCAACCCTTCAGAAGAGGGAAAGATTCCCGTATAGTAGGAAGGACTGAAAAGTTTGGCCAATGAACTAGTTAGCATCGGAGAGCTTTGTTTCAGCATCAGTGGAGGTATACCATCCGGCCTCGGAGATTTATTTACGTTGGCTTTAGAGTATATTGAGCACTAGAAATCCCGCTTAAAGTTAAGGAGCTCTATCCTTTTATTTTATACTATCTGTAATCCGGTGTGCTTCGCTACCCACCGCTTCGTAATGAAAGTGCAAGTGCAGTACTCTAGTCATGACATTTATTATTTACGTTGTATGAAGGGTGCCATGCCCCTTTGTTCGATCCCGCCCATTTTTTGTCTGACTACTCACGTTAATAATAGATGTACTAAGCCAAATTTGCATATCTGTCTTTGTCGTAGTCCTCGAGATATATGATATTGAGTATGGGAGGTACCACGCCCACTTATCCGATCCCGCCCATTTCCGGCGTAGCTGCTAACATTAATAATGGGTGACCTCACACAAACTTGCAAAGCTCTCCCTATCATAATACTCAATATATATGATGTCCGTTTTAGTGATGTCCGTCCGTCCGTCCGTCCGTCCGTCTGTCCGTCTGTGTGTCCATGTAAACCTTGTAATCAAACTACAGGTGGCAAATATGAATATATTTTAATGAAATTTGATAAATAAGCTTTTACCATAGAACGAACGCTATTGAAATTGGTGAAAATTGGTCCATGTTTAGACCTAGTCCCCATACAAATGACCCCTATGAAATCGACATAAATTGCCATAAGATCAAAATCATCACATAGATCTTAGTCAAATTGGGTTTGCATGTGTTTATTGTATCCATTAATCACTTAAATCTATCGAAAAACAAAAATATTGCATAGGTTTTTCTCAAATTTGGTTTGTGTATATTTTTTCAAAATATAAGTGACTTTACCAAATGTGGTCAGGATCGGTCCATTTTTCGACCAAGTCCTAATATAAATATAGCACCCGATATGAATATTTTCATATCTGCAGCAAAAAAAAAAATAGTAACAATGGCACTCAAATTTGGTTTATGCTTATTTTCTATATCCGATTAGTTAGACCGAAGAGATAGGGTATCGTATAGTCGGTCCAGACCGACTATAATTTTCTTACTTGTTTTATATTATATCACCCAAAAATATGGAGTATGCCATTAGTTTTAAATAATTGCAATTTAATATCCTCCGTAGTATCATCATCTTCACAAACATAATCATTATCTTCGTAATAATTTTCACCATCTTCAGTATCTTCATTAATATATTTTTCTTGCCCGGAGACATTAAAAAAACCTCCCCAATAAAGCAATAATCACAATAAACAGAATTATGAATGTATGACTGTGGAAAAAACATAGTAGATAAAAATCTAATACCCTCTCGCCAATTTGGCTATATAGAAAAGTATTCTACAATAGATAAGGTGAATAGAGTAGCGCATAATGTAGAATAAGCGTTGGAACGGGGAAAGGTTTGTGCCGTTGTGTTTTGGCTCAGGCTTTGGATAAAGCCCTCATATATAAGCTGAAAACCCAACTACCCAGACTAAATACAACTCTATTAGAATCCAATACGGAAATCGATTTCTTAGAGTAAAACAGAAACAAAATTATTCAGATATTAAGAAAATAAAAGCCGATATACCTCAGGCTAGTATTGTGGGGCCAATACTATAAATGTTGCATACGTCAGATATACCCTTGCCATACAATAAAAAAATTTCCGCTTTTGCTGCTGATAAATGTTTCTTAGCTATTATGGCCATTTAAGCGATTTCATAGGGGTCATTTGTATGGGAACTAAGTCTGAACATAAACTGATTTTCACCAATTTCAATAGCGTTCATGGCCGATAGAATCTTACACACCAAGTTCATCAAAATATGTTCACATTTGCGACCTGCACTTTCTTTAAAAGGTTTACATGGACACACATACGGACGGATGGACGGACATCGCTAAATCGATTTAGAAAGTGATTCTGAGTCGATCGGTATAATAAAAGATGGGCCTAGGTCAAATATTTTTGGTAGTTACAAATATCAGCACAAAGTCATTACACCCCGACCACATAGTGGTATAGGGTATAAAAAAATGGTTGTCACCACTAGTTTTTAATATAAAATTCGAATGAAAATGTAATTTTTTCATTTTGAACTAAAATGATTTTTGTTATGATTAAAAATATATTTTTTTTTTAACTAGTGGTTCATCATTAAGTGCTAAGCGCAAAACAAATTCGGTGCAAAACAAATTTGGTATATAATTTTATGGGCTATTTTTCCATAACGAAAAATAAACTTATATATAAATAAATATTTCATTTTGCATAATTTTAATTGACTTGTGATTGAATTTTCATATGGATAAATTGAATAATTTTTGGAACAGTTTTCATATTTTTGGAAAATTTTTCATGTTTTTGGACAATTTTTATTTTTATTTTTTGGGCGATATATCATTTATTTTGCTGGCATTTTTCATATTTCGGGCCATTTTTCATTGGGCCATTTTAATTTTTTTCAGTTTTGCATTGGGCGATATTTCCTAGAACCGCATATTTTCTAGGTCGAATTAAAACCAAGAAATAATAGACAAAGTAATGAACACAACTGAAGTTCGCTTTCAACTTAAATTTTCTATTATGAGAAACTTTATTTTTTTTTTCTTAAATTTTGACGTCAAAACAAAATCTCTAAAGACTTAAATTTAATTTTGAATGTAATTAGAGAAAATTTGAAATTCTACGTAAATAATGCTTCAACCATAAAAGATCAATAAAAACTTTTTTGTTTAATACCAGCTAATATTCCATGTTGCCTCTTTAATGCCAAGTTAACCGTAATGAACTTAAACATATTTTTAACAACTTTTCACAGAGCATGCTACAAAAACTTCACCTTTTTTTCTCTATAAATATACAATATATATATATATATATTTTTTTTTTTGATTTCATACTGTTAATTTACATTGCATGCAAAATTTCGTAAAAGAGCTGACATGCCGCTCATAAAATGCGCGCTTCTTCATTGCCACATTCTTTCAGTCGAGTGATTAATCACTGCGAAGGTTTATAAAAAATTAGCAATTTCAGCAATTTTGAGAGACAATTAATCATCGCGAATGTTGCAATAACTTTTAAATACAAACCGAGTTGTACTTGCACGCACACACTAACACAATGTAAACTAAAAAAAAAACAAGTTTTCTAGCGTAGACACTCAGTCAGTCGCATGAGAATGAAGGAGTGTAAAAAGGATGCCTTAAGCCTCAATCCTAGAATCTCAATGCTTAGTGTTGCCAAATTTATTTAAGAGAAAAAAAAAACTATTTGAAAGACAGACAGACCAGTCATGATGAGGGGAGCAACAAACACACACACACAGACACACAGAGAGTGGTCAGAATTCGTTGTACTAACTCGTAGCTCTGGCAGCTATGACTAAGACTCTATCGGTGTTATTTTTTTTGCGTTCGGAGGCTTCTTTTGATAAAACATGAAAGCATAATTTCACTTTACAATGGTGATAAATGAACTTTTAAAGTTAATATGAAAATCTTAACCTTTTAACAATATTCGGAAGCTGTTCACTGGTTCTTTTCTACTTCTAGTTGTACTTGTAGTAGTTGTGGAACGAAAAAAAAAATGCAAATGAATGAAGTTTTTTATTTTTATTATCTATGTAATATTTAAAAGGGTAGAGAGAAGGAAGGTTTAGCTGGAGTATTAAGAGCTTGCATCTTCTTTTATCCAAATTTTGGGAATATTTGAAATAGGTTATTATAGGTGAAATACACAGAGAAAAAACGCCAACCGAATTGTTCTAAAGTTTAACAACTGAATTTACGACTGTATCAATATAAATTTACAACAACTAACCATTTTTCATTGTGACAAAACATTAACTGTTAACACAATAGAATTTCAATTGCAATCAACTCAATTGCAAAGAATCTACTTGACCGATTCTTTTCAAATTTTACACACTATATCTACACATAAATCATCAGGCAACCACGAAGAAATTATTATCTTCCATATCAAAATGCTGTCAAAAAAAAAAAATTAAAAAATATGAAAAAATTCTTCCTCAGGAAACATGTCAACTTTTAAACGCATTCCGATTTTTGATGTGTAAACATCTATACGCGCAGGGGGGTAAATTCCAAAAACAGCGTAACATGTAAGCGTAACATGTGAGCGTAACATGTGAGTCGTAAGACAAAATGCGATTGTATTAGTGAAAAAATTATGATATTATGAAAACCTGTTTGAAAATTAAAAATGAAAAATAAAAAATGAAAAAAAAAAATGAAAAATAAAAAATGAAAGATAAAAAAAAATTAAATATGAAAAACGGAAAATTAAAAATGAAAAATGAAAAATAAAAAATGAAAAATAAAAAATTTAATAATGAAAAATAAAAAATGAAAAATGAGAAATAAAAAATGAAAAATAAAAATTGAAAAATTAAAAAATTAAAAATAAAAAATGAAAAATAAAAAATTAAAAATAAATTAAATAAATTTAAAAATAAGAAATGAAAAACAAAAAATAAAGAATGAAAAATGAAAAACGAAAAATGAAAAAAAAAATTAAAAATGAAAAATAAACAAGTAAGAAAATTATAGTCGGTCTAGACCGACTATACGATACCCTATACCATGCGTTTAGAAACCCTATCTCTTAGGCCCAACTAACTGGACATTGAAAATAAGCAAAAACCAAATTTGAGTGGGATTTTTATTAATTTTTTGGCTGCAGATATGAAAAAGTTCATATCGGATGCTATATCTATAAAGGGACTAGGTCCAAAAATGGACCGATCCTGATCATGTTTGGTAAAGTCTCTTGTATTTTGCAAAAATATGTACAAACAAAATTTGAGAAGAATCAGTGCAATATTTTTGTTTTTTAATAGATTTAAGTGAAGATCGGGAAGCAGCTCTATATGGGGTCAAAGGGATCATTTTTGGACTACTCATTAGTGGATGTAATGAACGCATACAAACCCAATTTGAGTAAGATCTATATGACAATTTGGATCTTATGGCCATTTATGTCGATTTCATATGGGTAATTTGTATGGGGGCTAGGTCTGAACATAGACCGATTCTCACCAATTTCAATAGCGTTCATCCCATGGCCGATAAAAGCTTATATACCAAATTTCATCAAAATATATTCATATTTGCGACCTGCAGTTTGATTACAAGCTTTACATGGACACACAGACGGACGGACGGACGGACGGACATTGTTACATCAACTCAGAAAGTGATTCTGATTCGATCGGTATAATTAAAGATGGGTCTAGGTCAAATATTTTTGGTTGTTACAAACAGCAGCACAAAGTCATTATACCCAAACCACATAGTGGTATAGGGTATAAAAATTAAGAATAAAAATTAAAAAATAAAAATAAAAAATGAAAAATATAAAATAAAAAATGAAAAATAAAAAATGAAAAATAAAAAATTAAAAAAAAAAATTAAAAAGGAAAAATTAAAAAGGACAAATAAAAAATTAAAAATGAATAATAAAAAATTAGAACTAAAAAATGAAAAATAAAAAATGAAAAATATAAAATGAAACATGAAAAATAAGAAATGAAAAATGAAAAACTTAAATTATAAATGAATAATGAAAAATAAAAAATGAAAAATAAAAAATTAAATATAAAAAATGAAAAATAAAAAATGAAAATTGAAAAATGGAAAATTAAAAAAGAAAAATAAAAATTGGAATATGAAAAATAAAGAAAAAAATAAAAATAAAAAAAAATTAAAAATAAAAAATGAAAAATAAAAAATTAAAAATTAAAAAAAAAAAAATTAAAAATGAAAAACGAAAAATTAAAAATAAAAAACGAAAAATTAACCGGTTAAAATAATAAATAATAATAAATTTTTTTATATTAACAGAGCCCCTGCAGTTGATTGCTGTGTATAAGTGATACGCTTTCTGTTTGATTTTAAGAAAGTGCTATAAAAAAAATCTATTATTACTAGATGTTTACACATCTCCCCTGCGATCGGACTCACATGATTTTTTTTTTTTTTTTGTTTCACATGATCCGGTAACGAGTTGTGGTGTTCACCGCAAAACATCAATGCCTCCGGAGATTCGCTGTCACGGACTTCTTTATTAAAATTTTAAATTGAAAATTTTTTCAAAGATTTTTCAAATTCTATGCTATAACGTGTATATGAAATAAAAAATCCAGCGTTATTCATGTCTTCAAAAAAGAATTATGAAAATACGACTTTTTTTAACTTTTAAAAATTGTGGTTTGTAGGAGACTACTCCCCTTGAATTTTTAACTATCAAAACAAAAATCGCTAAAATCAAAAATCGTTAATATCACAAATGGCCAAAATCAAAAATCACTAACAACAAAAATCGCCCACCCAAAAATAGAAAAAAAAAAATGCCAAAGGTCAAAAATCACCAAAAACCGAAAATTGCGCATACCAAAATCAGCAAAATCAAATCGCCTTAGTTAAAAATATCCAAAACCGAAAATCCCAATTAATAATGATCACAAAAAAGAAAAAACTACAAAATCAAGAAACGCCAAAATCAAAAATCGCAAAACACAAAAATATAAACACAAACATAAATAAAAAAGTTTTCTACAAAATGTATTCCCAGTTTTTTATTTCGTTACGATAGGTGTAGCGCAGCGCATCGGGCTATAGCTAGTGTTAAATAAGAATGACCACATGATAAGCACCTTACCCAATTGTAGAATCTGCTAAAATGCACTTTATTTATTTAAGCGCTTAAAACTGATTAAATTTTCAGATATCATTTCTTCTTTTTTGCTTATTTTACCAAAATGAGAAAAAAATTAAAAATTCAATTGTGTTAAACATTTCAATATCTTATTTATGGCATTTACAACAATGATTCATTTTCATTTTGGCTATAAATTCCAAAACAGGTAAAAAGTATGTAGTTGTTTTGTTATAGCCGAAAAATAATTCCAAATACTAGATTATTTTCATCATATTATCTAACAATTTGTCACAATATCTAATTTTGTATTTTCTGCTCAAAATGTGTATAAGTAACTAATTGCAGTCGATAATATTTAATACCGAACCATTTTATACCGGTTTTAATTTTAATTAAGTTGGATCAATTCAAATATTTTAATTAATTATTTTTCGTAAGCTAAGCTAATTTCGTAAGCTAAGCTAATTTTTCTATCCAGAGTACTTTCATTTTAAAAGAAACTAGAGGAAAAAATTAAATTTTTTAATTTTTTCAATTTTTTTTTTTTTATTTTTTTAATTTGTTTTTTATTTTTTCAATTTGTTTTTATTTTATACTAGCTGGACCCGCCAAACGTTGTTTTGCCCTCAATGAATTTTTTATTTTAGTCAGATTCAGTATATACCTAAATAAAAAAAAACGTTTGTGCATTTGTTAATATTAATTGAATAAATAAATAAATATTTATTGTAACGTATAAGAATGACCAATATATTTCTATTATTGTAATGCTAAAGAGTGAACATGCCATATATAGTTGCCCGTGGGAAAACAACTGTTTTCGAGGTCCAAACCACATATTTGCAATGATTGTCCTTGAAATTTATTAATTTATAAATTTATTATTATCATAGGAATTTTTGGCAGCAAAACGTGTTCTCTTTTAAATTTTCCTTTGAAAATTGTGGCCTCAATAACATTGGGAATTATTCTCTCAACAATTAACCTTGCTATATTACATAGTCTCGGAGCGTTGAGCAAAATTATTGGAGAATCAACTTTTATTTTAATAAATGTGGCGGTATAACGGGCACATCAAGTCAATTCAAAAATTCTGTTGGATAATTCACTGCTTCATTTTCTTCAACAACACTATCCATAGATTTGAAAGAAAACGTTTCGGAATCAATCATGTCCTGAATAACAACATTAATATTATCGACATCGACATTTTTTGCTGCTAAAATAGCTCTTTCAATTAACCAATCATGTTTACGATATTGATTTTGAATGTCGGGGAATACACTTTCAATTAATTCATCGCGTAACGATATAAATTGACAAAAATCTTGTGGATATTTAATAGTTTGACTGGTTGGGTTAATATTGATTTCACCATTACCCACATAAAGTAGTTGTTTTGAAAATTGGTCAGCCGTTGGACCATTTTGTAATCGTACTCGCATATTTGTTGTTAATTTTATAGTTTGAACGCTACTCCATAATGTTGATGATTTTCAGCAGGCATTTATTTCGTTAGCATAGGCTGATTTTGGTAAGACTGACAATGTTTGACGAAAATCTCCAGATAATAAATTGAGAGCTCCACCAAAAAGTCTTTCATTGCCTCTCAAATCTTTTAAAGTTCTACGTAATGCTTCTAAGGAATGTTTGTGAGCCATGGTACATTCATTCCAAATAATAATATTAAATTTTTGCAGAAATTTTGCCATACCGGACTGACCCTCCACACGTCAGTGGCAGAGGGTATATATAGGTTTGTCATTCCGTTTGTAACGCATCGAAAAACTAATTTCCGACCACATAAAGTATATATATTCCTGATCCTTATCACAGCTCCAGTTGATATAGCGATGTGCGTCTGTCCGTCTGTCTGTTGAAATCACGCTCATTCACAAAAAAAAGCCATGTAACTGGACAAGGTTACAATAATATCATTTGCCATAATTCCCAGCAGGTTGGTATTGAAAATGGGCTAAATCGGGAATCATTGTGATTAGATACGAGCAAAAATATCTAGATACCTCTAAAAAAAAACATAAAACCCAGTGTGTTTGCTGTATCAGTTTAGTGATTGAACATAATAATTGTGTACAACAACATAAAAAATGCCACAAAAAAATATGCATATATTAACAATACCAAGAACACAATAATATAGCTCATGTTAGTAGTATTGCCCAGAGTTCAGAAAAAAACACACACTGAATAAAAAACTCGTACATATATGTAAACAAACATAACTTAGACCAACACACACATATTTTTATTTTCATACCAATTATGTTTGTTTTTAAATTTTCTTCGGTGCCCAACACAACCATGACTGTGTTCGTTTTAATATTTCGTTATTTACACGAACATTTTTGTATCACATACTTTTTGTTTCAATCACACATAAGGCACACATTTTTGAGTGTTGCTTTATTTGAAGTTCATGTTCTGGTACGTGTACTGAAAAAAACACAGAACATATACAATAAACAGGTTCGAGTTCAGTTATATTTTAAGTCGTGTTGTGGCTCGTGTAGTAAGAAAAAAAACAACATGTACAATAAACAGGTTCGAGTTCAGTTATATTTTAAGTCGTGTTTAAACAACATGTACAATAAACAGGTTCGAGTTCAGTTATATTTTAAGTCGTGTTTAAAATATAACTGAAATCGAACCTGTTTATTGTACATGTTGTGTTTTTTCTCACTACACGAGCCACAACACGACTTAAAATATAAGTGAACTCGAACCTGTTTATTGTACATGTTCTGTGTTTTTTTTCATTACACGTACCAGAACGTGAACTTCAAATAAAGCAACACTCAAAAATGTGTGCTTTATGTGTGATTGAAACAAAAAGTATGTGATACAAAAATGTTCGTGTAAATAACGAAATATTAAAACGAACACAGTCATGGTTGTGTTGGGCACTGTAGAAAATTTAGAAACGCACATAATTGATATGAAAATAAAGATATGTGTTGGCTGCTTTTGAACAGAACATTGTGTGTTTCGTGTGTGTATTTTCTGAACCTTGGTATTGCCACATATTTTTTTATCGTTATCACGTTATAATAAAAAAAATCGCCAATATGAAAGAAAAAATGAAAACGAAAAATGGAAAATGGAGAATGGAAAATGAAAATTGGAAAATGGGAAATGAAAAACGTAAAATGGAAAATGTAAATAGAAAATGAAAAATGGAGAATAGAAAATCGAAAATGAAAAATGGAAAATGGAAAATGAAAAAACAAAATTGAAAAATGAAAAATACAAATGGAAAATGAAAAATTAAAAATGGAAAATAGAAAACGAAAAATAGAGAATGGGAAGTGGAAAATGAAAAATGAAAAACGGAAAATGAAAAATGTAAAATGTACAATAGAAAATGAAAAATGGAGAATAGAAAATAGAAAATGAAAAATGGAAAATGAAAAAAGAAAATTAAAAAATGAAAAATGCAAAATGGAAAATGAAATTGAAAAATGGAAAATGAAAATTGAAAAATGGAAAACACAAAATGGAAAATGGAAAATGAAAAACGGAAAATGAAAAATGGAAAATGAAAATTGAAAAATCAAAAATGGGAAATGGAAAACCCAAAACGGAAAATGAAAAATGGGAAATGGAAAATGAAAATTGAAAAATGGAAAATGGAAAATGAAAATTTAAAAATGAAAAATGGCAAATGAAAATTGTAAAATGGAAAATGGAAAATGAAAAATTAAAAATGAAAAATGGAAAATGAAAATTTAAAAATGAAAAACGGAAAATGGAAAATGAAAAATGGAAAATGAAAAATGAAAAAATGGAAAATGAAAAGTGAAAAATGAAAATTGAAAAATGAAAAATGAAAAATAAAAATTGAAAATTGAAAAATGGAAAATGAAAATCGAAAAATAGCAAATGGAAAATTAAAATTGAAAATGAAAAATGGAAAATGAAAATTGAAAAATGAATAATAATTATTTTTAGCCAAGAATCATCTGAATTTTGTAATTCGGATTTAATGTTTCACTATCGGCAAAAGTTTAAAAGTGGTAGCCGTACTCAACATTGGGTGTAATATAGAGTTTAAGACTCATGTGGAGGGTATCAAAAAATTCGGCACAGTCGAATTTAACACTCACTTGTTTGATATTACATACGGCATTCTCATTTGTTTGTATGTATGTATAACGGTGATTTAGTGCTGAATGAGCTGCACGACCACCATGCAATAATGTTGCAGCTATTCCGGACGAAGCAATAGCCCATGCAATGTTTCCTTCCTTTTTGGTTAGAATATTTATAGGCATATCAAAACATTTGTGAATTTTGCAACTTATAAAATTTAAATAAATTTGACAACTCATTATTTTTCGAATGCCAGCGCCATCTACCCGGTCCAACAAAAAAATGTTTGGCATTATCTAATATACATATATATACATTCTTAGTTTCAGTAAAATCGCACCGTCAATAAGAATATTCGAAACATACATACATACTGAATTACAGTCAAATCACACCGAAAATAAGAATTTTGTTTATAACTTGACCCCAACACCAGCTAGAGGGTTATAATAAAAAAAAAAAAACACAGAAGAGCTCGAACCGAACCTATGGTATAAATCTTAGCTCGACAGCTCTTATGGTTCCGAAGATCATTCGTTTCAAACAAATGCGCCAATGTTTTTATATATATATAGATTATTTTTTTTTTATTTTACATATATTTGATATACTTATTTATTTAGTTTTTAATAATTTTTGGTATTTTTTTTTTGGCTGGCGTTAATTTATTTTATGCTTTTTTGTGAAAAAATCTTCTAGTTTTTTTGCGAATCGCTTTTTTTCCCTTTTTTGAGCCGGGGTTTTTTAAAATTTGCAATTTATTTGTCTGTCCTCTTGCACTTTAGCATGGAAAACTCCTCGAGGACCGGTGCTGCTCCGTAGCATTAGGATAGCGTATGTATGAGTGGATGTAATTATTACACAAAATCATTTTACAGTACTTCCTTCCAGACAATATTAGCTGTGCGTCAGCCCTTAGGTTTAATTTCACCCTTAACATTTCTGAATGTTCTTCCTCAGACTTATGTCAACAGCCTATGTTAATTGGAACTCTAGTTTGAGTGAAGGAAAATATTGAAAAAATCTTGAAAAAAGTATAACATGAGTAACGTGGGAGTTGAGTAAATTCCAATGCTTGATGACATATCTGTGTCTAAATACCTTTCGTTAAAAAAAAATGAAGGAAATCGGCCAGATAGAACGACCAGACGGACTGACTTTAGTTTTCACAAATTCTTTTAATATATGATTCTTTTTATCTAAGATAAATATTCCAGTGGTAACCGAATTCCAACTAATAATTTTTCTATGTGTGTGTGTGTGGCACAACCTGTTGATATGCATTCACCACCTGTATTTTGTATAGCTTCAAACAATCGTTTATCTTTTGTTGTATATAATCGTAATCTCCAAAATCGATTTCTGAGATCCCTTATATACCTTTAAAATATCTTTAAAAAAATCTCAAAAATCGTTTGGGCTATGATTATTCATATTTCGTTATAATAAATTCAAAATTCGAAAAAAAAGTTATTGTGAACGTACTATAATAAAAAAAAAATGTTTTACCTTAAATTTTCAACACAAACTCTAGCTAAATTTCTCAGATAAAAGCTGTTAATATAGTGGTGCCTTACAACCAAAACCAATAAACACGCATTGCAAAAGAAGACGAAGAAAAAATATAAAAAAATGTCAAAGTATACATTTTTATGAGTAGTGACCGCTTTAATATTTACTTCAAGTGACAGTGCTGTTGTTATTTATTATTAATACGGTATCGGTTTTATTTTATAAATACAACAGACGCAAGTTTTTTTTTTTTTTTTTTTTTGGATTAAATAAAAAAGCAACACTGTTTAACTTTTTTTTCGTTACAAAAAAAAAAAAAAAAGTACAGCGTCCGACACGCAAAGGACATATTGTGGCACGCATATTTGAACTTCTTCATCATGATCGTCAGCCACAATAGCAGCCAGAGCAACAAGTTTTTAGTCATTCCAGCCATTGTCGGCAGCTTAACTAAATTATGAAGACATCTTTATAATGCAAACTTATCGCAATGAAGTGTGAAATGAAATGAAATGCAATCAAAGTGGATTTATACTCTACACTCGACTCAACTCGACTGATCTTGTCTGCTGCTCATATCTGCCACGACATATATTTTTTGCAAAAATTGAAATTATTCTTATGGTTAAAAAAAAAAAAAATATTTCATAATAAAACACACAGCTAAATTCTCATGTTAATAATGAAAAAAAAAAAAAAAAATCCCACGAACAACTTCCATGCAATTGGGAATCAACTTTTGTGTTGTTGTGTAGTAAATATTTTATGCGGATAAATTGATTTGATTGTATTGCTGCTTTTATGTCTAAATAAACGGAAGTTTTCAACAGGCTTAGCAGGAGCTTTTATGACTTTTAAAGAGATTTTGTAGAATTGATAATACTCGTACGACAGTATATCTAGATGTTGTTTAAAAAAACAATATTGTTTAATAAAATATTCTATTTCTAAAATGTTAATTTCAAAAAATATTCTCAACGAAAGGAAAGGTACTTTTTAAAAAGCGCATTTTTTTAATTAACTTTTTTGAAAAAGTTACTTTAAAACAAGTAAGAGTGTTAATTTCGGCTGTGCCGAATCTTTGACACCCTCCACCTCGGTTTGAGTATTGATAATAAATGTAAACAAAATATTGGAAAAAGTAAACAATTTGTTAAACTTAATACCAAATTTATTTCAGCAAATTCTTTGGGTTGGTTTTCGGATTTATTTCGGTGTTTGCTTTTTGGTCATTGTGGTTGCTGATCGGCATGCATTTAGGTTATATACCTATATGCATGCGTTTCTGGTTATATGACATAATTTCTCGTTTAATTTAGTTTTTGCTAATTAAATAGCTCGGCCTAACCTCCATTGCAAAGGGGTGGCTACATGCATTAAGTCGTGCTAATTGGAGATGTCTGTATAGTTTCTTTTAACTGGCCAAATATTTCTTCATTGCGGCCATATAGGTCGGATGGAGTAACAAAATAATAACCAAAAAAAAGCTCTCTCAACTTTTTTATTAAAATATTGCCATATTTGGAAAACATAGAGAATAAATTTATAATAATAATAAATAATCAAATTAGGGATGCCAAACGCAAAAAACCAAATGTCCCAAACATTTTAAATAAAATAATTTGTTATCTTTATTTTCTGAAAAACTTCAAATTTTCATCCAAAAAAATTATGAAAATGTATATATAAAAAACATTCTCATCAAATTGCGTTTATTTATGTAACAATTTTTATGTTCGCAATTCTTAAATATCATTTATCGTTTTCTAAAATTCATTGAATTTAAATTAATGTTTTCTGTAGTGTGATTCTGTAAATTTCAAATTCAACGATCTGACAATCGCAAAATATATGGACAGCTATTGTTGTTTGCACTATGGATTAAGTGATTCACTAAGTACATACATCTTAACGACAGTCGACAAATCTATTTTTCTATTTATTTAAATTGTAAACGAGTGGCATCTCTGTCAAAATAAGCGAAAAACACAAAGAATAATAGAAAAAAACAAATTACTTCGTGTTTGACAGGATGATTTTATGTTTATGTTTAATATCTTTATTTTTTTTACTAATATTTCTGTGTATTTATTTGAAAATGAAATAATGAATTGAATATGCTATTTAATTTTTTTATTTATATAAAAAAGTTTTTTTAATAAAAGCAAAATATTTTCACTATTTTATGATGACGACATTTCAACCTAAAAATTTAAGTTTTTATCGATTGAATAAACAACACAAAAATGGTTGTCGTTTAGATAACAACAACAGCTGACTTTAACAATAGCGAATATCATTTACAAATTTTACTGATAATTTTTCTATTTTCTTTTTTTAACGATTCGACTATCGTTAAAAGAAGTTACTGAATCGCAGTACTGAAAAGCTATTAATTTCTCCTGAATGTCAATATTTTTTTTTAAATGTAAAAATTTTTCAAGTGTAAACATAGGTATTTGGTGTTTTTTTTGGAATTTCAATTTGTGTTTAACAAATAAAATTTATATATTAAAAATGCAATTGATGTCTTCTAAATTTAAAATTATTATTTCCGACGTTTTGATATGATTTTCTGAAATTCAATTAATATTTTCTAATTTGTAATTGGAAAATTTTAATTCCAGTTTTTAGATTTGATATTTTCTTAAATTTGAATGGAAAATTTAAAAAGTGCAATTTTATATTTATGTGAATAATAATGCTTTAGTAATTATAAACAATTAGATGTAAAAATTAGATGTAATCGCAATCAGATATTTTGTAGGTAAAGCAGAATAATAATTCTATATAACTATGTACAACTGTTTTGAAAGCAAAAAACTCATTGATGAACTCGGTAACTCTATTTTGTAAAGACAAAAAAAAGTTAATATGCCAAACTTATGTTCATATTTGTAAAAGAATAATGAAAATACGTATGAAATAAAAGACCAGCCGGTGTATACTCTTAACATTGTTCTGTATGATATTTATTTGAAAATATTGACATTCATATTAAAATAGAAATAACTATTGCAAAGCTTATTAGAACAAAAATTGTGGCGCCATCTACTGTGGCATAGTCACGCTGAGCAAAATGAAGTGACACTCTGTTAATGCAAAAGAAATGTATTTTCCCCACAACAAAATATTGCAGAATTTTATGTACATAAAATAATATACCGATTTATATCTAACATGCAGTTATTATGGAATATATGTATAGAATATATGTATATTATTTGTAATATTAATATGTGTATGTACATATGTATGTATATGCAATTATTACACACACAAAATACAACATCAAACGTTATTTTTGTGTTTTTCTCTTTAAATAAATTAATACATAAAAATTTTTTTTTGCTAAATTTACATTGTTTTTTTTCAATAACAACTACGTATTTTAGCATTATTTGCTTTAGATGCTGGTGAATTTTTACTCCCTTTATATTAATCGTAGAGTCTGTTTGTCGAAAAAATTTTGGATCGATTTTAACCCCTTTCCCGTGACCCAATCTATCTGAAATTTTGCAGGCAGGCTCGTGGCAATGACAAAAATAATCTAGTAGATTTTTTTAGTGATGCCAAAACAATGGAAACTTTTAAATTTTTCTACCAGAGTTGATAAAAAATATACAAGGGGTTAGTTTTTATTATATTATTACCCCAACGACCACAAAAACAACAAGGCCATATATGACAACAATACAACATTTAGAATAACAATAAGAAAAATATAGAAACATCATATTTTTCATTTTTTTTTATTTTTTCAGAGATTTCCCTGGACCTGTGCCACCGATTTTAATGATTTTTGAAACAGAAATCTTCCCATGAATTTGTTGAATCATTCTCACTAAAAATAGTCACCTTAGCTATCCTATTGAGGGCGTGAGCGTGACAAGAACAACATAGAAAATTATATTTTTCAAGACTTTTTTTAGTTCTTTATTCAAACCTCGTGCTCTAGTTGACCAATTTGGACGATTTCAATTAGCAAACTTCTCAGGATGTTAATAAATCATTTTTTATGTCAACGAGCACCCTAGCTGCCCGATTCATGCCGTCATCGTGATTTCCACAGACGGACAGACGGACATCGCTATATCAACTCCGGTTGTTATACGGATCACAAATATATATATTTTATGGGGTCCAAATTTTTTTTTCTAATTATTACAAACGGAATGACAAACTTATATATACCCTCTGTACACTGGAGTGGAGGGTATAAAAAGGTACCTTTTGAAAAAAGATACTTTAAAAAATTGTTTTTTTTTTATAAAAGAGGTACTTAAAATGAAGTACTTTTTAAAAAAAAAGGTACTTTTTGAAGAAAATGTACTTTGTGAAGAAAATGTACTTTTTGAATTACTTTCTACTTTTTTAAGAAAACGTATTTTTTTAAGAAAATGTACACTTTGAAAAAACTACTTTTTAAAAAAAGGAGCTTGGTGTGCGACTATTCATTCCATCAAGGCGCATTTCGGCTAAGCCTATTCAAAAATCTTAGTCACGGTCTATACTGTCAGGACACCGAAAATTATAACCCTGATTATATCTATTAATGTAGATAAAACAACTGTGTTTCAGTAGCAGTGGTAGCAGCAGTTCATTATTTGCAACAGCCAAATTGTATAAGATTACAATTTTTATTAATAACTAGCTGTTTTTACCCGGTCTTGCCCGGAATTCAAAGCCCTTTGACTTGAAAAATGTTTCACTGCGCTTAGCAGGCGCTAAGTACTTAGTCCCCAATGACAAATTCCCCAAAAAGATGTACTTTCTCTCCAAAAATTCGTATGCGATTGGAGAATTTGTTCATGATGAAAAAATTCCCTAATGTTTACGTTTTTTGGGGAGTAAATACATTTTTTATTTCAATTTACAATTATTTTATTTTTTAATTTAGAATTCTTTTTATAAGACGCTACACCAAAAGTGCTTCTCAAATAAGGTTTCGCAGCTTATTTTAGAAGCACTTTTGCTTTAAGTTTTTTTTTTTTTGAAGTTTATTTATTTTGTAAACATAACGGAATCGTTTGCAAATTAAAGGAATTCGAACTTTTAAAATTTTAATTACTTCAAATTTATAGAATCTTCAAAAATGGCAAATGAATGCGTCATTTAAAATTGCGCCGCAAGGTTGCTTTAAGCAGCTGTTTATAGTATATGTATAGTAATTATTGCACATACGTAGATAAAATTTATCATAACACCTTTCACTGGGCTGTGTTCCGCGAGCGAGTCGCGTCCGCATCCGCGCGTTTGGCAGCTACACCCGTGCTGCCGCGCAGTTGTCGTCAACTTATTCTAATTGCCAAATTATATTTTTCAGATCATTCCAATATTTTAGCTAAGTTTCGCGAGCGCGTCGCGTCGCATCGCGTCCGCGTCCTCGTGCCGCTTCCGCGCACCGAAATGATGCTATTGAAACGAATACAGATTTTAAATACGTTTTCTACAGGACAGATATTGAGAGCAGTATAGGGAATTTATTCATTTCTTTTGGGGACCTTTTTTAAAAAATTTGGGAAATAAGTTTGTGGGGAATAAGTTTTTTTTTGGGGGGGAATTTGTTCATTGGGGCTAAGTACTCAGCCCTGCATACCACTACAACTGACTTTGTTTATGCGTGGATTATTTTGAGTGTATGATGTCTAAAAGTTACTAATTTTAGTTATTCTAGAGGTTTGAGATATACAAGATTTCTGGTTTTTCCTTCTGTGCATATACGAAAAGATTGTGCTGGACCCCAACTGTGGACCAAGCGACATATAATTGTCTATGAGAAAAACAGGGAGATTCTAAGTTGATACCTGCTAACGTAAGGGATGTCTGCTGGATTTCTAGACGCACTTGAGTTGATTCAGGCATTTTCGCTACTCTTAAAAAAGCTTGTCAGGTGTTTCAGCATTTCTCGACTCAGATTGTCTAAGACTCGATACGAATTTGGGTCTGATCGGATTCTCTAGAGTTTTGTTTAGTCTAAGCCTTTTTGCATTTGAGTAAGTATGGCCTGTATGTTATGCTTTCATGTGCAAGTAACAATTGCAAATATTTCTTTTTTCACCTTTACAACAAGTTTATATAGTGCAAAAGATGAAATGGAAATATCTGTTAGCCAAAAGGCGAAATGGAAATAAATGTAATACTTTATTGTTCCAATGTAGTTAAAAAGGCGAGATGGAAATATTTGTATGAATTAACCTAATCGGAGAAATGCTGCACTAATTTTCGGGTGTTACAACTCATAGTAAAAAAGGCGAGACGGGAATATTTGTACTAGGTTGATTTACACTACTTATTTCATAACGGTGTACACTCAAGTAGTAAATAAAGGGATTTGTGCACAAATCTTAAGGAAAGTCCATTGAAAAGTTCAAATCTATAATATTAATAGGCTAGGCAATTTCTTGTGACCGATGTTTTATTCTACCGTTTTATCCCGATTTTGACCAAGCGTATATTATTTAAAAGGTATTTCTTTTTAGCCGTTTTGCAGATTTACAGATATTTAATTTTTTCCCTATATTTTGAGTAAATTGCATTTAAAGTTGCTACTAACACATACATAAAATTATATAATGTGTGTTTATTAAATTTGCTAATGTGTTTGTAATAAAAATGAGTTTGTTTTTTGTGTTGATTTGTGAATTGGCTATAATTGATTAGCATACCTTTAGGCTCCTTATTTAATGAAAAAAATTTCCTAGAATTTACACTCGAATTTCGAGGGCTGGAATCTGCTAGTATGTTAACAAACACTAAAAGCGTATACAGAAAGCGTGGCCGATAAAAATATATGACGACCTTGCCTGGGATATGCAGTAAATTCGAGCGAAACCCGTAAAAAAATTTTGAAATGTGGGCGTGGAACTAGGTGTGGCCGGTAAGAAGCATATGGTGACATTCTCTGGGGTATAGAGATCGTGTGTACCAAATTCAGAGAAATCCATTGAAAACTACAAGTTTCTATAGTGGTCAAAGAAAAAAACAAACAAACAAACAGAAAACAAATTTTATATATATAGATTTGTATTGAAAGTGGTCGAGCTTTTCGAGTAATAGTTCCCAACAGCACAATTATTGTCAGAATACTTTGAAATTTTAAGAAAATTATCTTGATATATTTGCAATTACAAACATTAAAAAATTTTAGCACGTCGTGATGGAAATTTTTTTTAAAGTTACATCACACTTGCAATAACAGCAAATTTGCACACATTTGTAAAGAAAGTGGCTGATCTTTTTCGAGTAGTTGTTCGCCCAGAGCTCAATTTTAATCGGAATGACTTAATTTTTTAAAAGAGTCATCTGTGAATTACGGGCAGTAAAAAGAAATAAAAAATTAATTTTTTTTTTTTTTGAAAAATTTATTTTTTATTTTTTGTTTTTCGTCGAGTTCCTCCAAGCTTCAGTTTTTGGCGGAATGCTTTCAAATTCGAAGGAAGCGTTCTCTTTGTATATACAGCTCTTACGAATATAATTATATCCTATACCACTATGTGGTTTGGGTATAATGACTTTGTGCTGCTGTTTAAAACAACCAAAAATATTAGACCTACACCCATCTTTAATTATACCGATCGAATCAGAATCACTATCTGATTCGATTTAGCGATGGCCGTCCGTCCGTCCGTCTGTGTGTCCATGTAAAGCTTGTAATCAAACTGCAGGTCGCAAATATGAATATATTTTGATGAAATTTGGTATTTAATCTTTTGTCGGCCATGGGATGAACGGTATTGAAATTGGTGAGAATCGGTCCATGTTCAGACCTAGCCCCCATACAAATGACCGCTATGAAATTAACATATATTGCCATAAGATCCAAATTATCATACAAATCTTATTCAAATTGGGGTTGTATGTATATATTACATCCATTAATAAGCAGCCCCAAAAATGATCGCTATGGGACAACTCTTAGTCATAGGCCCCATATAGAATTGCTTCCCGATCTTCACCTAAATCTATCAAAAAACAAAAATATTGCACTGATTCTTCTCAAATTTTGGTTGTATATATTTTTGCAAAATACAAGAGACTTTACCAGACATGGTCAGGATCGGTCCATTTTTGGGCCTAGTCCCCATATAGATATATCATCCGATATGAACTTTTTCATATCTGCAGCCAAAAAAATTAATAAAAATCCCACTCAAACTTGATTTATGCTTATTTTCTATATACAGTTAGTTGGCCTGACAGATAGGGTCTCTAAACGCATGGTATAGGGTATCGTATAGTCGGTCTAGACCGGCTATAATTTTCTTACTTGTTTTTTATTACGTCATTGTGGGAAATTTTCTGCAAAATATCATCAAACTTCAAATAAGAGCATATTTTCACACATTTGTAGAGAAAGTGGCCAATATCTGTCGAGTAGTGCTATACCGATGCCACAATTTTGGTCGGAATGGCTTAAAATTTTTTTCGAGTAATCTCTGCATATAGTCAATTACAGACAGTGAAAAATTAAAAAAAAATTATTTTTTTATTTTTTTACAGTATTTGCAAAAATTTCCGATCCTTTTCGAGTAGTTAGTTGTTCCCATACTTCAACATTTTTGGCGAAATGCTTTGAAATTTTGAGAACATATTCTCTACATATATTCAGATTAAAGTACTAAGAGCTTTTACCAAGTGTTCTTGAAAAATTTTTTGTAAATTGGCATCGAACATATACGAAGAATATATTTTCATACATTTGAGTGGAATGTGGATGATCTTTTTCGAGTAGTAGTTAGCCCACTCCATAGTTTTTATCAGAATGTTTTAATATTTCAGGAGGGTGATCTATCAGTGTAACTGACTTCAAAATATATAAAATCATACCATGTATTTTGGGAAAATTTGTTCTTAAATGAAGTCAAACATCTATGAATTTAATATTTTCAGACATTTGGAAAGTCGTCGAACTTTTTCGAGTAGTAGTTTGCTTATGCCAGTGGGACACTCCGATGCAAGTGAAATTTAATGATGATATTCCCGGTACGATTCTAAGAAGTATACATTTGTTATACTAAATACCTATATTTAACTTTCTATATGCTTTCAAACATGAAAAATGCTAATTTGTACTACTCGAACTAGTCGAGCAGCTCGAGTAGCTCGATGGTTGAGTAATGGGAGCCCTGATTAAAATATCAAATTAAACTTTAGTGAGAAAGCCATATCCTTTTCTTATTTATTCCTTGTTTTAATTTAAAGAAGTATATATTTTCTTAAGTGTCATAAAAGCATCTTCGTTAATTTAATGCTTTAACGCTCTTCCCTGTAAATGGTAGCTAAAGTATTTTACGAAGTGGCAAAAATCATAAAAAAAATGTATGTAAACAAAACGTTTTTATTTTTCCAAAAGTCTCAAATCCGTTAAGCACGTTTTATTTAACGAGTTGCCAAATTATTTTTAATTTTTTTTTTGTTTTAAATTTAACTGCATTTCTTACTGCATATATCATTGTTGTATTTTTTTTTTGCAATTTAATGATAAACTCGTTCAAAATGTTGTAATTTTTTATTTTATATATTTTTTTTTTTTTTGTTTAAAGAGAGAAAGAAATGGTGTTGCTGTTGTTTTTGGTGTTTTCTTGTATGTAGTTTTTCTATTTTTGGTCAGAAAAGCATGAATTTTGCCACGAAAATCCAAATTGGTTGACAAGACAATTGTTTTTGTGCTGTATTCTTTTTTTGTTTTTTTTTTTTTTTTTTGTTTCAGTTTCTTCTATTTATTTGTAGCTTCTCGCATTCACTTAGGCATGATTGTGATTTACGCGGCCAAAGGTGAGCTTAAACTTAGTTTATATACTTATACTGACTGGTAGGCAGACGGATGAACGGATGGACGGACGGACCGAAAAAATTCACTAGTTTAACAATTCGTTACAATAAAATTTGAAACATTTTTCTGTTTTTTTTTTGCAAGCGTATGGTGTCTGTTTTGATTGTTGTTGTTGTTGTTGTCTTTGCCAAAAAGATATGGAGATATTTTGGTAAAACCAGAACATAGACACATAATCAACCATACATGAATTTCGACAAAATAATAAGATGACACTTATTAATTTATAATTACCAATAAAATTATATGGACGGTGAGCAGAGCTAATATTAATAATCCTTTACAGTAGATGATATGGTTGATCTTTAATATACAATGTTATTGTTGGAAATATAAAAACCACAATAAGTGGCCACCTAACGTGTTACGTTTGTTTGTTTATTTGTTGGTTTGTCTGTTTGTAGTATATATCACACATATCCTTGGTTTTGAATTTGTATTCCATACAATTTCCAGATGACGTTTGTCTATGATGTTGCAAAGTTTGAGTGTTAACTCAACACGATTATCGTGAGGATGATTACTTTTGTGTTCAACAAAAATTCGTATGGTTACTTTGAAACAACAGCAAAAACAAAAGAAAAAAAACAATATACCAAATGATGTTTCCGTTTTGACTTATTTTCACTAGAATAACTCAACCAGCCAACCAACGAGACATACTATGCATACGAGCATAGTCCATAGCTCCATGATACTACTAATATCACCCAGTCAACCGCTCAACCATTTATTCCAAAACCAAACCAACAAACACATTAAACATGACAATCTATATGAGTAACAAGTTCACAAAAAAAAAAGAAACAATGTGTTGTTTCCTTTCGTATAGTTTTGTTTTCTTAACTTGACTTTGAATTTAAATCGAAATTTGCAAATCAGTCTAAAAACTACAAAAATGTCTGTCATGTTACAAAAAAAAAAAAAAAACCCGTTACATGCTAAATATTCAAAAAAAAAAAAAAAAGCTCTAATAACGATTCCTGTAAATAGTGGCATTGTTGGATATGCATTTCAGTTCTATTTTGTTTTGGAAATTTAGATTGTCACGTTACTTAACTACAAATTTAATTTAAGCAAAATTAATTAAGACATCAAACCTTTAAAGAGGAATAAAAAAAATAAACATATACATATATAAAAACTAACCATATCTACACACATATATTCCATTTAGTTGTAAGCCGACTAAGTCAACCATTAAAAATTATGAAAATACTAATTCACTAAATGTCCTCTTTACTACTTAAAAAAAAGAATTTTTTTAAGATAAGGTATTTTAAAGGAAAAAAAAAACTTTTTGAAAAGCTATGTTTGTAAGAATAGGTACCTTTTTAATAAAGGTACTTTTTAAGAAAAAAGTTATTTTTTAAAATTTGGTACTTTTTTAAGAAACGTTGTTTTTTTTTCTTAAATTTTACTTTTTTAAGCAAATTTACTTTGTTATGAAAATTTACTTTTACGAAATGGTACAATTTAAAGAGAAGGTACTTCTTTCAGAATAGGCACTTTTTAAGAAAAGGTGCAATTTAAGCAAATGTACTCCCTTAAGGGAAAGTACTTTTTTTAAAAAAGGTACTTTTTTCAAGAAAATTTTATTTTTAATGCACTTTTTGCGAAGAGACACTTTTTAAGAAAACGTAATTTTTTAAAAAAATTTACTTTTTTAAGGAGCAGCAGTTTTTAAGAAAGAGTACTTTCTTAAGAAGAGCAACTTTCGTAAAAAAAAGATAATTTTTTAAGTAAAGGTACTTTTTTTAAAAAAAGGTACTTTTAAAAAAGGTATTTTTTAAAAGAAACTGATTTTTTTCGAAACTTACATAAATATACGTTATTATGAAAATGTAGTTGTTATGAAAAAGTAAAATTTTAAGAGATTCTTTTTTGAGAGCACTCGTAGGTACCTTTGGGAAAAGGTACTTTTTAAGAAAATTTACTCCCTTAAGGAAATTTACTTTTATAAGAACAGGTGCTTTTTCAAGATAATTTACTTTTTAAAGAAAATTTACTTCTTTAATTAAATGTACTTTTTTAGAACACACTTTTTTTTAGGAAGTGGCACTTTTCTAAGAAAATTTACTTATATAAGTAGATTCACTTTTTAAGAAAGAATACTTTATTAAGAACAGCAACTTTCGTAAGCGAAGACAATTTTTTAAGTAAAGGTACGTTTTGGAGAAAAAGTACTTTAAAAAAAAGATATTTTTATACCCTCCACTCCAGTGTGCAGAGGGTATATATAAGTTTGTCATTCCGTTTGTAATAATTAGAAAAAAAATTTTGGACCCCATAAAATATGTATATTTGTGATCCTTATAACAACCGGAGTTGATATAGCGATGTCCGTCTGTCCGTCTGTGGAAATCACGATGACGGCATGAATCGGGCAGCTAGGGTGCTCGTTGACATAAAAAATGATTCATTAGCATCCTGAAAAGTTTGCTATTTAAAATCGTCCAAATCGGTCCATTAGGGCCCGAGATTTGAATGAAGAACTAAAAAAAGTCTTGAAAAAATATAATTTTCTATGTTGTTCTTGTCACGATCACGCCCTCAATAGGATAGCTAGGGTAATCATTTTCAGTGAGGATGGATGATTCACCAAATTCATGGGAAGATTTCTCTTTCAAAAATCATCTCTGAAAAAGTAAAAAAAAAAATGAAAAACATGATATTTCTAATTGTTCTTGTTGTTATTCTAAATGTTGCATTGTTGTCATAGCTGGACTTGTTGTTTTTGTGGTCGTTGTGGTAATAATAGAATAAAAACAAACGCTTTGTACATTTTTTTATCAACTCTGGTAGAAAAATTTAAAAGTTTCCATTGTTTCGGCATCACTAAAAAAATTTGTTAGATCATTTCTGTCATTGCCACGAGCCAGCAAAATTTCAGATCGATTGGGTCTCGGGGAAGTGGTTAAAATCGATTCAAAATTTTTTCGACAAGCAGACACTACGAGTTAATATAAAGGGAGTAAAAATTCACCAACATCTAAAGCAAATAATGCTAAAATACCAAGTTGTTAATAAAAAAAAAAAAAAAACAATTGGGCAATTCACAATGGGTAATGTATCGTTGTATCTGTTGTATCGTGTAACACTTTACAATAGTGTAAAATTGTTGTTGGTAATTTTCACTGAAAAATCTGATACACGATCCAACTTCATTTGCTATGTTTAGTAAATGTTGTATATTGTATCATAACATATCAGTTCCAAGTGAATGCCAGTTTTTATGAAAAAGAAAAAACAAATACATAGAATTTTATCAGTATAAATAATAATAAAATAAAATATGGCAAATAATGCAAATAACGCAAATACATCGATAAGTTTATTTGTATAAAAATTAATGTTTATATTTTTAGTATGCATTTTCTCTTTCAGTACCAACCAAAACATTTAACATTTTTTTTCATTATAAATTAAAATGCAAGAGGTACGTAACTAAAACCCCAGGGTATATCTCACGACCAAAAAGCAAACACTGACAAGTGTTTTCTCTTATACAAAATAGCAGAAGCGACGAAGCGATCTTTCCTCGTTGGATCGAAAATTACTAAAGAAAGCGTTTTACAATATGAAAATACAACTGAGTGTTCACAACAACTGATTGCATTGTGTATTTCAATACAACATACAATATACAACACCTGTTGTGAATTGCCCAAATGTAAAGTAAAGTAGTAAATGTAAAGTAGTTTCTTCAAAGTGTACATTTTCTTAAAAAAATACGTTTTCTTAAAAAAGTAGAAAGTAATTCAAAAAGTACATTTTCTTCACAAAGTACATTTTCTTCAAAAAGTACCTTTTTTTTAAAAAAGTACTTCATTTTAAGTACCTCTTTTATAAAAAAAAAACAATTTTTTAAAGTATCTTTTTTCAAAAGGTACCCTTTTATACCCTCCACTCCAGTGTGCAGAGGGTATATATAAGTTTGTCATTCCATTTGTAATAATTAGAAAAAAAAAATTTGGACCCCATAAAATATATATATTTGTGATCCTTATAACAACCGGAGTTGATATAGCGATGTCCGTCTGTCCGTCTGTCCGTCTGTGGAAATCACGATGACGGCATGAATCGGGCAGCTAGGGTGCTCGTTGACATAAAAAATGATTTATTAACATCCTGAGAAGTTTGCTAATTGAAATCGTCCAAATCGGTCAACTAGACCACGAGATTTGAATAAAGAACTAAAAAAAAGTCTTGAAAAAATATAATTTTCTATGTTGTTCTTGTCACGATCACGTCCTCAATAGGATAGCTAAGGTGACTATTTTTAGTGAGAATGATTCAGCAAATTCATGGGAAGATTTCTGTTTCAAAAATCATTAAAATCGGTGGCACAGGTCCAGGGAAATCTCTGAAAAAGTAAAAAAAAATGAAAAATATGATGTTTCTATATTGTTCTTGTTGTTATTCTAAATGTTGTATTGTTGTCATAGATGGACTTGTTGTTTTTGTGGTCGTTGTGGTAATAATATAATAAAAACTAACCCTTTGTACATTTTTTTATCAACTCTGGTAGAAAAATTTAAAAGTTTCCATTGTTTTGGCATCACTAAAAAAATCTATTAGATTATTTTTGTCATTGCCACGAGCCTGCCTGCAAAGTTTCAGATCGATTGGGTCACGGTAAAGGGGTTAAAATCGATCCAAAATATTTTCGACAAACAGCCACTACGAGTTAATATAAAGGGAGTAAAAATGTACCAACATCTAAAGCAAATAATGCTAAAATACGTAGTTGTTGATAAAAAAAACAATGTAAATTTAGCAAAAAAAAAATTTATGGATTAATTTATTTAAAGAGAAAAACACAAAAATAACGTTTGCTGTTGTATTTATACCCTATACCACTATGTGGTTTGGGTATAATGACTTTGTGCTGCTGTTTGTAACAACAAAAAATATTTGACCTAGACCCATCTTTAATTATACCGATCCAATCAGAATCACTTTTTGAGTTGATTTAACAATGTCCCTCCGTCCGTCCGTCCGTCCGTCTGTGTGTCCATGTAAACCTTGTAATCAAACTGCAGGTCGCAAATATGAATATATTTTGATGAAATTTGGTATATAAGCCTTTGTCGGCCACGGGATGAACGCTATTGAAATTGGTGAGAATCGGTCCATGTTCAGACAAAAATATCGTTTGATGTTGTATTTTTTGTGTGCAATAATTACATATACATACATATGTACATACACATATTAAATATTACAAATAATATACATATATTCTTTATATGTATATCCATAATAACTGCATGTTAGATATAAGTCGGTATATTATTTTATTTACATAAAATTCTGCAATATTTTGTTGTGCGGAAAATACATTTATTTTGCATTAACAGAGTGTCACTTAATTTTGCTCAGCGTGACTATGCCACAGTAGATGGCGCCACAATTTTTGTTCTAATACGCTTTGCAATAGTTATTTCTATTTTAACATGTATGTCAATATTTTCAAATAGATATCATACAGAACAATGTTAAGATTATACACCGGCTGGTCTTTTATTTCATACGTTTTTTCATTATTCTTTCACAAATATGGAGTTTGGCATATTAACTTTTTGTTGTCTTCACAAAATAGAGTTACCGAGTTCATCAATGAGTTTTTTGCTTTCAAAACAGTTCTATATAGTTATATAGAATTATTATTCTGCTTTACCTACAAAATATCTGATTGCGATTACATCTAATTTTTAAAAAATTGTTTATAATTACTAAAGCAGTATTATTCACATAAATACAAAATTGCGCTTTTAAATTTTCCATTAAAATTTTAGAAAATATCAATTCTAAAAACTGGAATTAAAATTTCCAATTATAAATTATAAAATATCGGAAACAATAATTTTAAATTTAGAAGACATCAATTGCATCAAATTCCGAAAAAAAACACCAAATATGTTTACATTTAAAAAATGTTTACATTAAAAAAAATATTGGCATTCAGGAGAAATTAATAGCTTTTCAGTAACTTCTTTTAACGATAGTCGAATCGTTAAAAAAAAGAAAAGGAAAATTATCAGTAAAATTTTTAAACGATATTCGCTATTGTTAAAGTCAGCTGTTGTTGTTATCTAAACGACAACCATTTTTGTGTTGTTTATTCAATCGATAAAAACTTAAATTTTAAGGTTGAAATGTCGTCATACATAAATAAAAATTCTAAAAATAATGAAAATATTTTGCTTTAATTAAAAAACTTGGTTATATAAATAAAAAAATTAAATAGCATATTCAATTCATTATTTCATTTTCAAATAAATACACAGAAATATTAGTAAAAAAAATAAAGATATTAAACATAAACATAAAATCATCCTGTCAAACACGAAGTAATTTGTTTTTTTTTTATTCTTCGTGTTTTTCGCTTATTTTGACAGAGATGCCACTCGTTTACAATTTAAATAAATAGAAAAATAGATTTGTCGACTGTCGTTAAGATGTGTGTACTTAGTGAATCACTTAATCCTTAGTGCAAAGAACAATAGCTGTCGATATATTTTGCCATTGTCGGATCGTTGAAATTTTCAGAATCGGACTACAGAAAACATTGATTTAAATTCAATGAATTTTAGAAAACCTCAAATGATATTTAAGAATTGCGAACACAAAAATTGTTACATAAATAAACGCAATTTGATGAGAATGTTATTTATATATTTTTTTTCACAATTTTTTTTGGATGAAAAGTTTTTCAGAAGCTAAAGATAACAAATTATTTTATTTAAAATGTTTGGGACATTTGGTTTTTTGCGTTTGGCATCCCTAATTTGATTATTTATTATTATTATAAATTTATTCTCTATGTTTTCCAAATATGGCAATATTTTAATAAAAAATTTGAGAGAGCTTTTTTTGGTTATTATTTTGTTACTCCATCCGACCTATATGGCCGCAATGAAGAAATATTTGGCCAGTTAAAAGAAACTATACAGCCATCTCCAATTAGCACGACTTAATGCATATAGCCACTCTACACAACCATTACCTTTGCAGTGGAGGTTAGGGCGAGCTATTTAATTAGCAAAAACTAAATTAAACGAGAAATTATGTCATATAACCAGAAACGCATGCATATAGGTATATAACCTAAATGCATGCCGATCAGCAACCACAATGACCAAAAAGCAAACACCGAAATAAATCCGAAAACCAACCCAAAGAATTTGCTGAAATAATTTGGTATTAAGTTTAACAAATTGTTTACTTGTTCATTTACATTTATTATCAAGACTCAAACCGAGGTGGAGGGTATCAAAGATTCGACACAGCCGAATTTAACACTCTTACTTGTTTAAAAGAAACTTTGATTTTTTCGAAACTTACATAAATATACGTTATTATGAAAATGTACTTGTTAAGAAAAGCGTACTCGTAGGTACCTTTGAGAAAAGCTACTTTTTAAGAAAATGTACACCCTTAAAGAAATTTACTTTTAATAGAAAAGTTGCTTCTTATTCAAGATAATCTAGGAAGTGGCACTTTCTAAGAAAATTTACTCATTTAAATAGAGTCACTTTTTAAGCAAGAGTACTTTATTAAGAACAGCAACTTTCGTAAGCGAAGACAATTTTTTAAGTAAAGGTACTTTTTGGAGAAAAAGTACTTTAAAAAAAAGATATTTTTTAACGTACTTTTACGAAAAGGTACAATTTTAAAAAAAGATTCTATTTTGAGAATAGGTTCTTTTTTGAGAATAGGTACTGTTTTCTTTTCAGACAAAAAATGTCGCATTTTATTTGCTGTTTTTTCAAAAAGTGTAGTTTTTTAATATATTCTGAATGAAGAGCAACCTTATCTTATACATCAATCGAAAGTCGAGTGCTCGTAAATCGCAAAAATTTGGAGCCGTTGACTTCTTTTAGGTTATAGTGTTAGAACATATCCCCATTATTCCCCTTTTTTGAATATTTTACCCCTATGACTTATAAAAGGATAAAATTTTTTTGCATTTTATGAATACAGTGCTTTGAGACCTTTCGAATGATGTATAATAAAAGGGCAACCTTAGTTCAGAATATATAAAAAAATACACTTTTCGAAAAAAGTGCAAATAAAGTGCGACATTTTTTGTCAGAAAAGAAAACGACATAAGACAGCAATTAAAATGTTAAATAAAGTCGATTTGGAATGAAATTGTAAACATAATAAATCAACGCGTACAGTTTCTGTTGATGCTCACAGTATATATGAATTTATTTTAAAAGAAAATGTAACTATTAGTTTTAATTTTGAAATCTATAATATTAATATGCTAGGCGAATTCTTGTGACCGATGTTTTGTTCTACCATTTTATACCGATTTTGACCAAACGTATTTTATTTGAAAGGTATTTCTTTTTAGATGTTTTTCAGATTTACAGATTTTTAAATTGTTTAATTTGTTTTGAGTAAATTGAATTTAATGTTGCTGCTAACACATACATAAAATTATACATATGCTATGTCTGTGGTTTTCTGGAATAACCGCGTATGTCAATTTTTGTCAGTTTTGAGTTAACGATGCCAAATATAATAATTTTTAAAGCTCTTTACATGTGTTTAATTAAAAAAAAAAATATTGACCATTTCTGAGTTTTTTCTTTAATTAAGGACGTAACTTAAATGTTTATTAAATTAATTTGCAGCACTAACAACGTATGTCAACCTACGTTTGATCGCTGACAAATTATTTCCTCAGAAAACGACATATACCGACATACGATGTTATTAATGAAAAAAAATGCAAAATAATTTTGGATTATTTTTCAGTTTATAACCACTTATAAGAACTGTTGTGTTTATTTCTGTTATTTGTTGTCACTATTATTCTTGATACGTTGTTATATTCTCACCCTAAGTACCGTTAACTTTCTGTTGACGAAAAAAAAATCAATTTTTCAAGCAACAACCACTTATGGTAGTATTCTTTTTCAAAGAAAACGACATTTGTCGACATAAGTTGTTTTGTCTGCACACACTTTAAGTGTAATTTACATATTGTTTTTTTCGTCCTTCTCTAGGATCCATTCCTCTTAAGATTTTTGACTCAAAATTTTTTATAAAGTATTAATTGTCCATATCTACAGGATAAATAAAAAGTCCTAAAAACTTTATATCGAGCCCATAATTTCAAATGTAACGTTTTTTTGGCTCTCCTGAACATTTTGATTTTATGGCATACGCGGTTATTCTAGAAAACCACAGATGTGTGTATTTATTAAATTTGTTAATGTGTTTATTAACGAGTTTGTCTTTTTCATTCACAATAATAATAAACCAAAAAAGTGTTGGTTTGTGATTTGGCTAAGTTGAAAAAAGTTGCCTAGAAATTGCACTCGAATTTCGAGCGCTTGAATCTGCTAGCAGTTATTGATAGTTTTCGGGCAGTTTATTAGGGTGAGTTTAAAGTTTTTTTTCAAATATCTTGTAATGGATCTAATAACATCGTCTTTGACCAAAGGAACATTTAAGTCCTTATCAATTTTAGAATTTCTGACATATTCGTATGAATCTGTTTTATCTTTTCGCAATTTTGTAACATTATATGCAAAAGCAGTTCGTCATATCGGAATACAACATGGGTTTTTATACCCTATACCACTATGTGGTTTGGGTATAATGACTTTGTGCTGCTGTTTGTAACAACCAAAAATATTTGACCCATACCCATCTTTAATTATACCGATCGAATCAGAATCACTTTTTAAGTTGATTTAACAATGTCCGTCCGTCCGTCCGTCCGTCCGTCTGTGTGTCCATGTAAACCTTGTAATCAAACTGCAGGTCTCAAATATGAATATATTTTGACGAAATTTGGTATATAAGCTTTTATCGGCCATGGGATGAACACTATTGAAATCGGTGAGAATCGGTCCATGTTCAGACCTAGCCCCCATACAAATTACCCCTATGAAATCGACATAAATTGTCATAAGATCCAAATTGTCATATAGATCTTACTCAAATTGGGTTGGTATGCGTTCATTACATCCATTAATGAGTAGTCCAAAAATGATTCCTTTGGCCCCATAAAGAGCTGCTTCCCGATCTTCACTTAAATCTATTAAAAAACAAAAATATTGCACTGATTCTTCTCAAATTTTGTTTGTATATATTTTTGCAAAATACAAGAGACTTTACCAAACATGATCAGGATCGGTCAATTTTTGGACCTAGTCCCCATATAGATATAGCATCCGATATAAACTTTTTCATATCTGCAGCCAAAAAAATTAATAAAAACCAACTCAAATTTGGTTTTTGCTTATTTTCTATGTCCAGTTAGTTGGGCCTAAGAGATAGGGTTTCTAAACGCATGGTATAGGGTATCGTATAGTCGGTCTAGACCGACTATAATTTTCTTACTTGTTTATAATAGAGTTTTAAAGCATCAGTTAACAATCTAAGCCAATTTTTGAGGTTCTGTCTATATCAAGTGAGGCGGTAGCGATCAAAATGAATGCCGATATATTTGAATTTTGTGTGTTGTGTGATGTTGATTTATATATAAATACGTAAAGATAAATCGCTCAACAAGTTTTTAAGCAAAATACGCGCACGAAGGAGGGTGAAATTTGACATAGTTTGAGTTCAGTTCGAGGAGAAATGCAGAATGAAAAAAATTATGTATAATATGTGTTAAAAATATATTAAATTAAATAAAATATTTATAACAAATAATTTTAAAGAGCCTAAAGGTATGCTAATCAATTTTAGCCAATTCACAATTCATCGCCTGTGCATTTATTATTGATGGTTTCAAAAAAGAGTACATTTTAATCGCCCTGTGTTGCATTGTGAAGTGCCTAAAATTTATTAGCATACTTTTAGGCTCTTATAAAATTATTTATTAACAATCCCAATTATATTTCTTCTGTGTGTTCATCAAATATTTATAGTTAAATTAGATATTAAATTAAATAAATTTCATTTAAAAATTCACAATTTAATGAATTCTATTTAAATAATCATACATTTTTCATATACATGTATAGATTATATAAAACATTGAAAGAAAAAAAACAGAATAAAAAATAAAATTTCCTAGAATTTACACTCGAATTTCGAGTGCTAGGCTCTGCTAGTTAATTATCTATACCTTTCATAAAATTATTATTAATTTAGTGTAAATTATTTTATTTTAATAGAAAAATTACACTTTACTTTAAATTCTTAAATTTTATCACGAAATTACAAAATTAGTGTGTTAAGATAATCACATTCATAATTAATCCAATTGCTTTTCCCTAAATTTTCCACTAAATAAATATACTTGTATCTTTAAAAATAAATATTTAATCTCTTTTTAAGCAGCTTTATTATTTAAGCCTCTAACAAGCACATCCTTCATCATTTGATCAAAATTAAAAAACAAAAAAAAAAAACATCAATCACTTGTCAAATTAGTTAAATGCGTGGTTTTATTATATGCGGGCAAAAATCTAAAAGTTTAGAATTTAAACAAGGGAAATATTAGGAAAAAGGTGGTTAATAAGAGATACAGTTAATTAAAAAAGTTATTTAATTACAACACTTGTGCACAAAAATGTTTACCAAAGAAACAACACCATATGTTTCAAAATGTTTAGAATTTATTAGAAAATACTTAAGAAGTCTTAAGATCCATGTCTATTTAAAGTATTTAAATAGGGTACCATAAAATGCCTAGTCATAATATATTAATAAATTATGCTTTAAGTGCTTTATGTTTAAATAAGGGGTAATAGAAAGCAAAAAAAAAAAATTAAATAATGTTAAAAAAAAGTAAAAATCATCACTATGCTTTAAATTTTAAATTATTTATTTAGCTCATGTGGTTGCTGTCCATATATTTTTTTTTGAATATACCGAGAAATAATAAGAAAAAATATAGCAGAGTTTATTTTAATTTAAAAATAGTATTGAATAAAATTCGATATATCTAAGAACATCTTAAATATTTTTCATTAATTAAAGCATGCGTGTTTGTTATAAATAGGTTAAAGAATTTAATACATTAAGTTAAATGGAAAACATATGCTTAAAAAAATGCTAAAAAAAAAGATAATATGTGGTGCTACAACTTTAAAAAATATGCATTTAAAAAGTCATTATATAATAATTATGGTTAAAGACAAAAAAAAAAACCCCCCAGAACAAACTTCGTCCGACAAGAACTGACATTGGGTAAGTGCTTCTTAGCACAACTATTGTTTTAAAGGACTTCAAAGTTTTGAAAAATATAATTTTTGAACAAATTGTTGAAATACTTGTACTCGGTCTACGACGCCGCTATCAAAGTCAAATTAAAGAATGGAATCTCTTAAATTCTATGCAATGATTTATTTTATCATATCACGTCAAAGTGATGCCAAATATCCTCTCAAACCATGGTATATTTTAAGAATCTTTTATATTAAAAAAAAAAAACTGGAAGAGTCCTTAATATAATTCTTAAATAACCTAACCCATTAAAACAAAGTTTTTATTAAAACTCTGATGTATATGAGTTTTTAATCACTCCGTGACTGTGCGTGACTTTGCGTGACTATTCTATAATTAAGATTTGGTGACAACAAGTCTATGGACCAAGTTTCAGATTAATTGGATGAGAGGAAATGGGGTTTAAATCACTCCGTGACTGTGTTTGTTTTATTTTAAAAAAAAATCCTGATGAAAAAAATATTTATAAATTTTCATATAGAGTCAATTGGACATCAAGAGTACCCCGCGGGTTAATTTCAGAAAATAAGTCCAGAATATTATTTTTTTGGAATGATTGGAATATTGTCAACAAGTTTTATCCAAATCCTTCCACAAATATATATTGTTTCGATATTTTGTTTTAAAAAATTTAAATATCCTTAAATTGGACCTTTGACCTTAAGTTGGGACAATATTTGAAATATGAAAACACAAAAAAGATGTAGCCTAACAGTTGAAAAAGTATGAAAAATCATATTTTTCTTCAAGTCCACTGAAATAACAAGTAAGAAAATTATAGTCGGTCTAGACCGACTATACGATACCCTATACCATACGTTTAGAAACTCTATCTCTTAGGCCCAACTAACTGGACATAGAAAATAAGCCAAAACCAAATTTGACTGGGATTTTTATTAATTTTTTTGGCTGCAGATATGAAAAAGTTCATATCGGATGATATATCTATATCGGAACTAGGTCCAAAATGGACCGATCCTGATCATGTTTGGTAAAGTCTCTTTTATTTTGCAAAAATATATACAAACAAAATTTGAGAAGAATCAGTGCAATATTTTTGTTTTTTAATAGATTTAAGTGAAGATCGGGAAGCAGCTCTCTATGGGGCCAAAGGGATAATTTTTGGACTACTCATTAGTGGATGTAATGAACGCATACAAACCCAATTTGAGTAAGATCTATACGGCAATTTGGATCTTATGGCAATTTATGCCGATTTCATAGGGGTAATTTGTATGGGGGCTAGGTCTGAACATGGACCGATTCTCACCAATTTCAACAGCCTTCATCCCATGGCGGAGAAAAGCTTACATACCAAATTTCATCAAAATACATTCATAGTTGCGACCTGCAGTTTGATTACAAGGTTTACATGGACACACAGACGGACGGACGGACGGACGGACATTGTTAAATCAACTCAGAAAGTGATTCTGATTCGATCGGTATAATTAAAGATGGGTCTAGGTAAAATATTTTCGGTTGTTACAAACAGCAGCACAAAGTCATTATACCCAAACCACATAGTGATATAGGGTATAAATATCTTGAATTCATAAAAATATGATTAATTGTATACCAAAATGAGTTTATTACAAAAATTGTATGCTCTCAAATGGCAAATCTTGTAATATGGATATTTTTCTATAGGTTCAAATTTAGTATTCTTAAAAGAAAAACTGCCTTTTATTTTTAATAAAATCTATAAGCAGTTATTTAATTTTTTATAAATAATTATGTACTTTTTAAAGCAAATGTAAAAATTCATTATTATTATTATTCTTTCATATTGGCGATATTTTGTATTCATTTCGGGGTAACGATAAAAAACCAGACTAAACTCATATGAGACTTAGAGTATAACGATACACATACACTCATTAAGAAAATGCTACAAACGCATCGAGCACAACAACAACAACAATTACAGCTACCATACGAAATTTACAAAATTTAGAATAACAACAATAAAAAAATACTAGTTCTTCAAGAGTTTATTTATATTTTCATTTTCATCTCGGGGCCTATTGAACCGATTACGATGATTGTAAATAAAAGCCTACTCAGAACATCAGTGAATTATTCTCACTTAAATTAAGCAACCCAGCTGACTTATTGAAGGCTTCGCCCTGATTTCCATAGACGGACAGACAGACATTGTTATAATAGCTCCGCCTGTTATGAAGCTTTAAAATATATATATTTTATGTGATCCAAATTGTTTTTGTAATTATTACAAATAGAATGACTGACATATGGGGGATTTCATGTCAAGTGCACCAACTTTTGAAACCGATGTCTTCCGATCGGGATGAAATTAACACCAATGTTAGTCCTATTGGATTGTAGTTTAGACACAATTTTTCAACAAGATCGGTCCAGATCTCTCTGAGTTAGAGGGGATCAAAATTTGACACTTTGGCCAAACAGGTGTTTCTTCTCATCCATGTAACTTATTACCTATTGTTCTTAGAAAATTTTCTCCTAAACAGTTTAGATAGCTATTTATTCAATATTTCGGAAAAAAAATACCTAAAAAAAAAAAAAAATTTGTAGACTTTTTTTTTTTGCTAAATTAAAGCATTTTTTGCCTTTTTTTTCAAAAAGGGCATTTTTTTTTTTTTTTTTTTTTCATAAGAAAGCTTATACTGAGAAACTAGACAAATTAACCTTTCCGAAGGTATATAACATACTAAAATTTTATACCCTCGATACTGTAATACCCAGAATATGTTAACCTCAGGAAAAAAATCGCTTTTTTTCTACAGAAATGTTGAAAAATTATTATTTTTTATTTATTTTTAATAATAATTAAATTAATGTATAATAACAATAATATTAAAAATAAAAAGATAAATAATTTACTAAAATTTAATCTTAATTGCATTAGATCCATTTATATCATAACTATTTTTATACTTAATTTATTGTAGCTGATGAAGTATTTAAGTCTTGTAAATTTTTAAATACCCAGTCCTTCATCCAGCTTTTTTGTCGCCTTTATTTACTGCGTTTTTTTCTCAATCGTTTCTTGGCGTTACTAGGTTCAGCTGTTGATTTCGCTGCTGGTTTATTTGTTGTCTTTGGAAAGAAATCGCATTGAATAGAGGCAGAAAACTTTTTTAACTTGAGTCTTCCATCGACAAGCGGTATAAAAGCATGGTATTGAGCGGTGCCGTCGATTGTTACCGCAGCATCGAATCTGCTCTTCAGTGTTTTCAATGTTTCCTGATGATCCTCTTTGCTACTAAAAACTATTTTAGTTTCTTTACAATAACTCTTTGCCCAATGGAATAAAGCAGTCGCATCTAAGATGCGAACTTGATGAGAGCACTGGAGGGTATACTTCGCTGCATTTCTTTTAAAGTTTGCTCCAATACCATCACATGCTCCTTTACCATGAGCAGTAGGATGAAAATGCCACTCAGCTGGCATTCCAAAATCTTTTTCATGGGCCATAAGATTTGCCAAGCTACTTTTGTTTTTAAAATGTTGACGAGCTCCGTCCGAAACGTAGTATACCTTCCTTACTGTAAATTTAGGTTTTAGATATTTTAGTATTATTTTCTGGTACTCATAAACTGCAACGGTATCATGTTTTAAATCGTCGGATATGATTGCCATACTTTTGTGTTCCAGTTTTTCATCTTTCATGTAGTAAATAACTACTGTGAATATAGTTGCTTGGTCGTTATTGAAGTGGAATGCTTGTATGGCATCCTGAAGAACATATTTACAGTTTTCTGCGAAATCATATGAAATAACGAATTCACCAGACTTCAAATTTATGTTCAAATCCTTGAAATTCATGGTTTCTCAAGTTTAGCAATCCTGTACACATTTCTTCCACAAAATCATCCACACTTAAAATTATTATTTTCAATGTGTATCTGTCAGTTTGAATCCAAAAATCAAATTTGACCTCCTCCTATTCTTGATCTAAAGAGTTGATTAAATTTTCTTTGATGAATGTGGTTTTCGGGCAATTGGTACATTCACCTAAGTGGCAAGAAGTTGTTGCATTAGGACACATAGTCAATTTAAGGCAATCGCGGTAATCGTGTAAATCTTCTGCCGAATCATCTGTTAAATACTTTAAGTTGATTTCCTTCAACATCAGTTTAACATTTTCATGGTCAATGCAAACGCATACTGTGTGAGTTCCGCTGCTTTCTGCCAAAACGCAATTTTTTGGCCTCATTTGGGTTAATTTCGTGAAGCCAATTCTAACATCCTCGTGTTCAGATTGAAATGTTGCAAATAACTCTTTCAGGTTACAGATAACCATTCTCTTCTGTTATGTTATGAAGGTATGTTACATACCTTCGGAAAGGTTAATTTGTCTAGTTTCTCAGTATAAGTTTTATTTGTAAGGTTTTACACACAAATAGGAAAAAATTCAAAATAGTGCATTTGTGAAATATTGAAAAACCGTTGTCTTGAGTTACAAAACATTTATTTTGATAGATATCCCACTCCCATCCCACTAAGCGACCAAAAAGCTCTTAAAGGAAAAATCCTAAGCTTTCTTATGAAAAAAAAAAAAAAAAATAAATAAAAAAAAAATGCCCTTTTTGAAAAAAAAGGCAAAAAATGCTTTAATTTAGCAAAAAAAAAAGTCTACAAATTTTTTTTTTTTTTAAGTATTTTTTTCCGAAATATTGAATAAATAGCTATCTAAACTATTTAGGAGAAAATTTTCTAAGAACAATAGGTAATAAGTTACATGGATGAGAAGAAACACCTGTTTGGCCAAAATGTCAAATTTTGATCCTCTCTAACTCAGAGACATCTGGACCGATCTTGTTGAAAAATTGTGTCAAATTTCATCGGAAGACATCGGTTTCAAAAGTTGGTGCACTTGACATGAAATCCCCCATATATAAATTTATGAATATTTAAATAAGCCTTAAGGAATGTAAATCAATTTTAGCAATTCATAGTTCAACACAGAGCGTCTGGGTGTATTATTTAATTTAATATATTTTTAAGACAGATTAAACATAAATTTTATCATTCTCATATTCTCCTCCTTATGAACTATAACTATGCCAATTTTCACATTCCGCCGTACCCGCATATTGCTTAAAAAGGGAACTAAAAATTTACCTTCACATATTAATATATAGAGTCATTAGTAAAAGATATGATGTCAGTTGGATAATATTGAACTTCTAAGTCATTTTACTTAATTTAGGGATTACAAGGACCTTGTTATATTTTGAAAATTTTCTAACTTGGACAAAAATTTTTTAATATTAATATTCATTTTTTTCAAATAACCTGCATTCCTTTAAATTGTTTTCTTTTTTTTTAATATTAAAAATATATATTATTACGATAAATCTTTTTATTCATAATTTTCAATTTTGTTTTTAATTTCCTCTTAAATTTCATTTAAACATTTATAAAAAAAAAAAAATGTATATATCATGTCAACGTATATCAAAATTATGACTAGAGGCAGTTTGTTAGTTTTATAAAAAGAATTATAAACATATAAAAATGCAATTAAAATCCTCTATACCAGATAAATGTATGGAAGAGCCAAAAAAAAAAAAAAACAGAAAAAAAATCAAAAAAAAAAACAGTTGCATTTTTTAAGAAATCTAAAATCCTCATGCCAATTCGCCCAACACGTTGTTACTGGCTCGTAGTTGTACGGTTGTTGGTGTTTGATTTATTTCTTATTGTTGAGATTGTTGTTTGGCAAATGTGAAAGTAATGTGTTCTTAGCACGCGAATTATGATTTTGTAAAATATAACTCAACTTCTTTGTCGTATGTCCAACCAACTAAACCAAAACTCAACCGGCCAACTATTCAACAGCCTTGATTGCATTTTAATCATGGTCTTGCATTGAAATGGTTAGTTTTTTTCGCTTTTTGTTGTTTTTTTTTTCTTCGTTACGCACATACGACCAAATTAATCGTTTCTTTGAGGTTTAACAAAGATTCCTGCCTCCTTTTTTGTGTTGGTTTGGTCATATTTTTCACAAGGGGTATGAAGACTCAATTTGCACACCTTTAAGAAAAAAAAAATTGAAAAATAAATAAATATTAAATGTTTGTATGTTTATGAACTGTTGAGATGAGCCAGTTATTTTTTTATATTCATATGTTGTATGTTATTGCATCATCTTCATCATCATCATCATGCTCGTCCTCATCTCTATTAAATGCATTTTATTTAACCTTTTATTTCCTTTATGAATTTTGTTAATTTTATTTTTGTAGTTTCTCCGTCTTTTTTTTTTTTTTTTTTGGTAATTCTACTGGGCGTTAGTTTTCTTGTTACTCGTCATTTAACCATTAACTAACATGCAAGGATAATTGTTTGCTGTTGTTTTTGTAGTTTTTGTTTTTGTAGTTGGTTTGTTACATAAACATAATTTTTTTTCTTTCGGGGAGTGTTTCAAAAATTAGATTGATTATCCATAGTTAATGTTTGGAAAGAAATTCATTTCAGATTTCAAAATTAGTAAAACAAGATCAAACAAGGACAGATAATAAATTTTGAGTGATTTATGAGTTTAACAGTTTTTATTAGATTAATATTTTACATGCATGGTCATCAGGGCTTATAAGGTAGCGCATTGTAAGTGGTTATGTGTCCTGGCCATTGGGTAGATTTTGTTTTATAATAACTGTTGTTACATTCTCCACACCAGTGTGCAGAAGATATATTATATAAGTCTATCGTTCTGCTTATAATAATTAGAAGAAAAATCAGGACTACAAAATCATATAAATACTATATCTATAATAATAATAGGCTAGGCGATTTATTGTGACTGATGTTTTGTTCTACCGTTTTATCCCGATTTTGACCAAACGTATATTATTTGAAAGGTATTTCTTTTTACCTGTTCACCCGACTTACAGATTTTTAAATTTTTTCTTGTATTTTGAGTAAATTGCATTTAAAGTTGCTACTAACACATACATAAATTATGTTCATTAAATTTGTAATAAAAATGAGTTTGCTATTTGTGTGGATTTGTGAATTGGCTATAATTGATTGGCATACACTTAGGCTCTTTATTTAATGAAAAAATAAAATTTCCTAAAATTTGCGCTCGAATTTCGAGGGCTGGAATCTGCTAGTTATTATAACAAGCTGAGTTGATATAACGATGTCCGTCTGTCCGTCTATAGAAACAATGATCACGCCCTCAGTAGATTAAATGGGTCGCTAAATTTAAATGGAAATTATTCAGTTTTACCCTGAACAGATTGCTGTTTAAGACAATTAAAATCGGCACAATAGCACGCGATATTTCAATGAAAATGTGAAAAAAAACTCTTGAAAAATTTGATTTTTTTTCTATGTTGTTGTTATTGTTATTGTAGTTATTATGGTGGTTGTGTTTGTAGCAATTGCTTAATGATTATGTACGTATGGTTATACTCCACGTGTCATATTAGTCTAGGCTGGTATTGCCATACTTTTTTAACGTTATCCCGAAATAAATACAAAAAATCTCCAATATGGAAGAAACTTTCCAACGAAATGGTACATTTTCTTAAAAGTACCTAGTTATTTATGAAAAAATTAAATAATTATTTATACATTTTCATAAAAATTTTATTATATTCTATAAAAATAAAAATTCGTATTTTCGATCTTTATCAAGTTAATGATTGAGTTTGAAATTGTTCAGGTTCAAGATCACATGCAAACATATTTGCTTGAATTCACATTTGGTTGTTTTCAGCAAATGTACATGAATTTAACTTTTTACCAAACAAACTGTCTACTGCTATTGGTTACTGATGAGGGTTGGTGACTCTTTCCGAAACAGTTGTTTAACCTGTCATGCAGAATATAGATCAATTTTTTAAACAAATGTGGTAATGATTTTGCTTTATTTAAAGTAAAAACATTTGATCTTGAGCCTGAACAATTTCAAACTTAATCATAGAAAATAGTTTTATAACAAAATTGTTTAAAAGTTGTTTTAATTTATATTTGCGGGCAATAAGCAGATAATTGCACCAAAGATACACCAAAATGGATTATTTTGATCCCGTGAGCACTGAAGGGTTAAATAAATAAAAATTAACCGAATTACTTTTCTTAAATTCTAAATAGTGGTTTCATCAAGTTCAATAGAAAAACTCGTTTTCGGTAATCTTTATTTAAAAATATCTTAAAATCCCAAGCTGGCCTTGGCAAATAATGGGTTAACGTTCTTGGATTTATCCCAAAATTTAGGAATGGAAGTTATACACATTTAGTTATTATATTTAAAGCGTCGCATCTAAAAATTCGACAGAACTTACAAAATACTTAAATTTATTGAATAAATTGTCTTTTATTAGCTTGGGGTCATATGTGCCCCTAATTACAAAAGGGTTAATGGGGTCATATTATTTTTGTCCGAAACCCTAGGCTATTAATATAACATATAACATTTAAAAATAGAAAAGTGATGAATTTTTGATACAAAGTATTTCGAAAGAGTACATTTACAGAATATTTTACTAAAATCCCATTTTTGTCGAAATCCGCAAAAATAAAATCCTTGTCAAAAAAAATTCTGTCACAGGGATTTACTTAGAAATTCACATACTCAATTTGTAACATGCATTAAACAAAACCTTAAAGTTTGAGATCCAGTTTTTTAAATTTTGTTTAAGAAAATTTTTTAAAACTTGAAAAAGGAGTTTTCAAAATTTTATCAAAAAAATTTACCCTATCCGGTCTCAATGCGCAATAGGTTAACAACGTGGTAATAAAACAATACTTCATATCTGAGTAGTTATAAGTATGGAGACCAAAAAAAAGATGACGCCTTTAATCAATTTCTCAAAGTTGAAAAAAATGCCATCAACTTTCATGAGCTAGTTTTTTTTAGCACAAAATTGGTCTGGGGCATTTGCTATTTCTTGACGAGGTTATTTTCGATTTCGAAGTTTTATAGCTTTTTGAAAGGATAATTTAATACTGATCCCGAATTATATAACAACTTGTCGGAAAAACTAAACTATAGAACGAAATTTTCGTAAAATCTGGAAAAAAAAAGTCACATTTTCCCCATATAAACACACTTGAAATTTTCAATCGCTTTGCGCCACGACTAAACGTTTTTTGATTGGCCCAAAACTTTGTATTTCTCAGTTTTTTTGCTATTCGCATATTTCTAGGTGGTGAGACCGACAGTTTGAACACTTTTTTTCCCTTCCATATAATGAAGTTCCTGTAAAATTTTGTGCAAACGTCTATGCGCGCAAAGGGTTAAAAATCTATTTCACAACACAATAACAAAAACAGCGTAAGATGTAAGACGTAAGACAAAATCGGTGTGATTGTATTGGTGAAAAAATTATTACATAAACCTTGTTGTTGCTATTTTCTGCATTATATTTCTTCACTTTTTATAAACATTTATAAATAATTTCCGCACTCATTTAAAAGTTATAATTTACTAGCTGTAAATAACACAATTAATGCTAATCAAACATAAAAAAATATAAACGAATGACAGTAAAAAGGAAGTGTTTGGATATAAAATGAAGGTACAATTCATTGGGGAGTGTTTGGAGACAAAATGAAGGCACGATTTCATTAGGAAGTGTTTGGAGATGAAATGAGGGAGCGAATGGCATTATAAAAAGGTTTTAAAAAAATGAAAAACGAAAAATAAATAATGAAAAATTTAAATCAAAAAACGAAAAATGAAAAAAAAAATAAAAATTAAAAATGAAAAATTAAAATAAAAAGTGAAAAATGAAAAATGAAAAATAAAAAATGAAAAATGAAAAATTAAAAATAAAAATAAAAAATGAAAGCCGACAAATAAAAATGAGAAATGAAAAATACAAAAAAAAAAAATGAAAAATTAAAAATAAAAAATGGAAAATAAAAAATGAAAAATAAAAAATGAAAAGTGAAAACTGACAAATGAAATATGAGAAATGAAAAATAAAAAAAAAGAAAAATGAAAAATAAAAAATGGAAAATAAAAAATGAAAAAAAAAAAATGAAAAATGAAAAATAAAACATTAAAAATTAAAAATAAAAAATGAAAACCGACAAATGAGAAATGAGAAATGAAAAATACAAAAAAAAAATGAAAAATAAAAAATGAAAAATAAAAAATGGAAAATAAAAAATGAAAAATGAAAAATGAAAACTGAAAAGTGAAAAGTGAAAAGTGAAAAATAAAAAATGACAAATAAAAAATGAAAACCGACAAATGAAATATGAGAAATGAAAAATAAAAAAAAAAATTTAAAAATAAAAAATTAAAATTGAAAAACGAAAATTGAAACGAAACCCTGATATTGCAAGGCATGAATTTTTCATAAAAATTTTTTTTCATTTCTTTACATTTTGTGATATAAAATTAGCCCCATAGTGAAATCATTTAAAGTCGTATGGCATAAGCCGTTGACAATTTTTGCACTTATTGAAGAATTATCTCAAGTAAAATCTGGTAGAGGACTTAGTAAGCCTTAAAAGTTTGAAATTATGTTGTATAAAACTGTGATTTCAATCATATGCAAAATCAATATTAATCAAGAAAATTTTTTGTTTGATGCCAAAATGCCAATATGAGTATAACTGTAAATATTATTGAAATATCGCTAAACAATCAAAATCTACATCTCTTCATTTATAACTGTCTTTTAGCTGAAAGAATAAATACCAACTAACTTGTCAATTTAAGAATGAATATTGTTTTTGACGATTATTATTGTCATTCTACAATGCTTGTTCTACAAATATGCTTTTGAAAAATGTTTGTATGCATTTTTGCTACATGCATAAGTTTAAAACATTGTCAATTGTTAACAAATAAACTAAATGTATGACCTTTTCAAAAATTGTTTTTTTTTTTTTTTTGCCATACTGTTTATTGACAATGAATTGTCAATACAATGTTATTGGTGTATGTTTGCTTTTGTTAAAAACATTTAACAATGGCCAACAGAGAACAGCAGATAAAAACCACCAACGGTTGAGGGGGAGGACTTGACTTAAGTAACAGACATTGAAAACCCTTTTTGCCACGAACACTACAGGGATAGTTTCAGCAGTAACAACAACAATTCATAACCACAGTGTGTCACGACATTGTCGATAATGCAATGCAATCAACAGCAACCAGAACAACAACACCACCACCGATGACAAAAATAGAAACACGTGTTCATTGCTACAGAATAAAAAATCATAAAAGAAAAGAGATGCAATGAAAAAATATCGATGTTACAAAATGTAAGATGATATTAAAATAAAACTACATTAAAATGCGTTATTTTCACACCCGCCTTGTGGTGTCACAGTAAGAGTACATGTTTTAACATGCTTGACATGCACTATGGGTTGGCAACTCGCTCGTTTATGGTTTAAGACTCGAATAACCATAAATGTCAACTAAACATATTTACGCCTTCTTTTTGCGCCACAACACCCATCCACTTATAAAAGTAGTGGGTCTGTTGCTATTGTGAAATAGTTTGTTATACTCGTATATGGGAGGATTCACTTTTTTTTTTAAATTCCATTGATCACAACAACAGCTGCGGAACAAAAATTTCTAAACAGCAACGTTTTCAAATCAAGAATAGCGATAACAAAATGAAATTTTAGCTGGATTTAATATAAAATAATCCTTTGATATATTAAAACTGTCACGAAAAAGGTATTCAAAATTCGATTCCAATAAAATCTTATTTACCTCCTATTCACTTTGAACCAGTATTTGTTTAGCACTTTATCATGTAGTATATTTTTTTGCTTTTTTTCTTTTTATCGTTTCGAACTCTTTGGCTTGTGGCATTTTATTTGCTTCGTACTCGTACATCAGTGTTTAAATAAAAAGTAAAAATTTTATATGAAAAAGCATTTTTCATCTATGAGTGTGCCATTGAAAGGTCCATTACGTTGAAAACGTTGAATGCGACTATATAAAAACTTAGTTTAGTTGGATTGTTAAATTGGGTCATATTTTTATAACCGATTTGTTGTCAACATATTGTTTGTTTCGTTGATATTTGATTGGATTTTTTGGCAACACTGTTTTTTTCTGTTAGATGTGCAATTTCGACAAGATTTAACAAACACTCATAATGATGTCGTCATAAAACTTGCGGAGTAGTATTACATGCTTTTGCATCAACAGAGATTCGAAGGAATTTGTTTACTGAAACATTTTTATTTAGGGAAAGACTTAAAATTAAGTTTTAATTTTTCAGTGAGCATTTACAGTTATAAACTCAATGGCTTTATAAAATATTCGTTCAAATCTTATTTTTCGAAGGCAAGACTCATTAATTTTTACCTGCTATTATCCTGAAAAAATAGTTCTTATTTAATAACGGTTTAGTTTGTATATAATGAATCGAATTTTCTTGTCATCTATACCGATTGACATAAGGATGTCCATGAAATTGTCTTGTTGCACTGTGTCAAACGCTTTTTCGTAATTCACGAAGTATAGGAAAACATCCTTTTGTACATCTCTACATTTTTAACTAATATCTGTAGAGAGAAAAGCGCTTCACGGGTACCCAAACTGGGACTCCCCCATTTCCTTTTCGCATTTTGAGTATATTCTCGAGTGAATTACTCTTACGCCGTTTTCTTTTCTGACAAAAAGTGTCGCATGTTATTTGCACTTTTTTTCGAAATATGTAGTTTTTTATATATTCCGTAGTAAGAGCAACCTTATCTTAATCATCAATCGAAAGGTCTCAAAGTGCTGTGTTCATAAAACGCAAAAAATTGATTATTATTCTCTTTGAAGTCATAGGGGTAAAATATTCAAAAAAGGGGAACAATGGGGAAATATTCTCTTACCATGACCTGAAAAAGTCAATGCATGCAATTTTTGCGACTTACGAGATCTGGACTTTGAGACCTTTCGATTTATGTATAAGATAAGATTGCTCTTAATTCAGAATATATTAAAAACTACACTTTTTTAAAAAAGTGCAAATAAAATGCGACATTTTTTGCCAGAAAAGAAAACACCATTAGTAATATTTTCAGGGCGCGCCTATTAGACTTATAAGTCGGTAGTCATTACAAGATTTTGCGCAGTTTTTCGTGGGTATGGTTATAAATATGGATTTTAGCCAGTCTTACGGATATTAACCTGTATCACAAATGTGTAAAACTACTTTCTTAGTAGGTCAATATTATCCGTATCTATCAGTTTTAGTACTTCAGAAGGAATCTCGTCAGGGCCAGAGGATTTTTTTTTAGCTTTTAGTGATATTATGGCAGATTCTACTTCATGTTTCGTTATTGAAGTTCCTGTAAGTGGAAAATCCACTTGTCCGACAAAACTTGTTCTGTATACTCTTTCCAAATATTCTTTTTTCCTCAATATCAAATACAGCTTCATTGGTATCTATATTTATTTATTTATTTATTTATTTAATAACTATGTAATAATAAATTATTATAAAATTATATTAAGTAAGCACTAGCTGCTAAGGCCATCGGCTAGGCGATTTCTTGTGAATGATGTTTTGTTCTACCGTTTTATCCCGATTTTTACCAAACTTATATTATATGAAAGGTATTTCTTTTTAGCGGTTTTGCGGTTTTACAGATTTCTAAAATTTTTCCTTTATTTTGAGTAAATTGCATTTAAAGTTGCTACTAACACATACATAAAATTATACAGTGCTATGTGTGTGTTGTTTAAATTTGTTAATGTGTTTTAATAAAAATGAGTTTGTTTTTTGTGTTGATTTGTGAATTGGCTATAATTTCTTTTAGTTTTTTGTGTAAATTACAATTGCCATTAAAACTTTGGAGTTTTTCGATCTCCTGACATTGTCCGTTAAGGTGCTCATTCTTGGTTATGCATATTGCCATTTTAATCACCCTGTTAATTTCATGATATAGCTCATAATTAAAATTTTTATTGTAAAAGGAGTATCCTTACGGGCCAATGATGGTCAAATTTTGTGTAAAAAAAATCAATTAATTTCCACTTTTACTCAACTTTTCGTCTGCTTTTTACGAACTTCTTCAGGAGTGTTTTTATTTTTGACGTTCTTCCATTAGTTGCAATATTTCTTCCGTCATCCATTTGTTTATTTTTCAGGCTTTCTGTTGATTCCCACAATATTTTCCGCAATTGGCTTAAGCGTATGCTTAACTTTATCCCATACATTCTCTACATCTTCTCTATCAACATTGTTTAGATCTACATCTATGCGTTCCTTGATATTTGCTCCGATAGCTGAATTATCGAGCCTTTCCGTATTTAACTTCCTATGCAACTTTCTCTTAATAACAGCGGAGAGTTTTGTTCGCAGATGGTACGTCTGTTTCTGGGTAAGCTGATGTTTTCTTTATGGATGTGCAATTGCACTGGGGCCAAATCACCGCATTCGATATCGAGTAAAATCAATCGAAATTATTATTATTAGTTAACCCTACGGTCCATAACCGGGTACCCAGGTTGCAATTTGAACTTTAAAGTGCTGCTGTTCCTATAATATTGAAGATATCAACATGAAACTCCGGATCATCAGACATTTCGGCTAAACTTACAGACTAGAAAAAAGTTTATCAAATTTGGTTAAATATATTAACCAAAAAATGAGTGTTTTTTGCATACAGGGGTCCATGACCAGGGTACCCGGGTATCTTAGTGCAAATTACCTTAAATTTCAAAGAAAAAACGTTTGTTTTATTTTTATTTTGTTTCATAATGTTTATTGATGTGTAAAATATGAAATGTAATTGTTTCTTAGTTGAGTTATTTATATTTTATTAATTTTAACTTATTTCTAATATTTGATGTCTTATGTTGAGTCATTGTTGAAACATGGAAAATATTTTGATATTATTTTAGTATGTTGATCGCAAACTGGTTTCTAGCAAACGCTGCGGACTTTTCTCGTCTTTCTTCTCCTTTTATCTGGCAAAGAAGCGCACAAATAACAGCTTCCTGTTGTTGGCTTCCTGCCATCAATAGAAGCGGCCGTAGAAGTAGATGGTTGCTCGGTATAGGTTACCGTCGCCACTGGTCTTCCCAAAGAGCTCTCAATTGCTGTTTTGGTGGAAAAGTGGCACGTTACTTGGCGATTGGTTACTCCTTCTTCTATTATTGGCACACACAAATCTTCAGCAAGTTTACGCAGAAAGCATTTTCTCCGTGTTGTTTGATATGGAACAGTTGTGTTATTCTCATAAAATATAGTGTATGCCGCGAAAGCACTAACATCGAGCATATTGTAGGAAAACGACAAAGGCCACCTTTTTGTGTGACTCTGTGTGGTATACTCCCGAAGCGTCTGGTCCATAACATCCACGCCACCTTTCGTTTTGTTATAAAAATTGACGATTTCTGGTTGGCCGTTTTCTTCTACAGTTGCATCATCATGTATGGTCGACAACATTATTACGGAATTTGTTTTCCTCTGTTTGTATGTAACCATAGTCACCTTCTCGTGGAACCAAATTTGCTTGTCCCAATGATCCACCTCTTATCGTCCATCATTTCTTTTGGTATATAGCCTTATTTTCGCCGCAGTGTTCCGACAATGCTAAGTTTGACGGGTATCAGCTGCTTTGCCAGTGGCAGCGTCGTAAAAAATTGTCCATGGTGATATTACGTCCGCTACCGTGGTATGGCCCAACCAAATCTCTGACTACTCTTTCGCCTACACCAATTTCGTGACCACTGTCTTATTTGCCGTATATATTTGGCCATGAAGAGGATATGAATTTTTAGCACCGCATATCCACCATACCTTGATACCGTATTTCGCAGGCTTCGATGGAATATACTGGGTAAATTTCGTTCTGCCGCGGTACGGATACAATTATTCGTCGATTGTTAAATTTTCTGTAGGCACATAATATTTTGTGAGATTGGCGTTCTACATTATCTAAATATCTCGTATTGGAGCAGCTTTGTCTGTGCACTGCCTCGCGTTTCTTGTTCTGGCGTCATCAAAACGTATAAAACGAGTAAGATCCCAGAAGCGGTTTAATCCCATTGTTGCGGGGAATAGAGGATGAGACAATTGCGTCCATAAGTTCCTTGCATTTTCATCATTGGAATGATTTGCGCCTGCCATTATCAGCATTCCAATGAATGTGTATATATCTGCCAGTGTCATATCCCTCCACTTCAATTGTTGGGTTTGCTGCATTGTAGGCATCATAAGTTGCATTGGCTTTTTTTTGTTGGTATGACGCACGATTATATCGACCATTTTTATTGTAAAATAACTCTTGAAGCATTGCATACCAGTCATACTTTCCATCATTCGTAATGGACCACTGCGAGTTCTAATGATGTTGTGACTCCTTATTTTTTGACAAACAGGTGGTGTTGGTTGTCATTGTGTACCATCAAGTGCAATCATGCTTTCTGCTGTGCTTGATGTTGGTGCATTTTCTTCAACCATATCAGTTTTATTGTCACTTTCATCTTCAAATACATCTTGCTCAATTTGCATTGGCGTATCAATAGCGTTGTCATTGTCCCAGTCTTCCCTCTCTGAGTCTTGCACTTCTCCAGTAAATACCTCTTCATCTTCCTCAATTGGCACCGTCGTCATCCTCAGTCATATCATCAAGTAAAGACTAAATATATCTGTTTCTGGCTTCTTCACTCAAACGCAGATATTGTCTTTCAGATAAATATTCTATTTTGCGGTTCCTTTTTCTTCAACTTCACTGTTCAACTGTTCAACTTATAATGACGAAATATTCTATTCTTTTTCTAGCGTAGCTGAACACTTGCTACCTAAAAACACAAACAATTCACAAGCAGGTACTAAAAACAAGCAAAAAACCAAGCCTTATAAAACCAGTTTCTGTTTACTTTTGTGTGCCGTTCTGTACAAAATGCCTATAGAAACCAGTATTATCTTACAAACATGAAATTTGTACAGTTGAGATGTAAAAATTAAGCGCTTCTAATAATTTGTGCATATATATATTATTTTATTTGAATATAAGCGAAAAAACTGCACTATGTACTCGGATACCCTGGTTATGGACTCCCGTTCATCCAGCTGGTTATGGACCGTAGGGTTAAAGAAGTCGGACAAACGCTCGACCACGATTCGCGTTTCTTCTTAATCAGAGGCCATAATTCTTCAACTGTGAAAAAGAAAAATTATTCTCAACATTTTATTTTGGGAAATAAAAAAATGATTTCGATCGAAAAATTTCGATAACGAATGCGGTGATTTGGTTCCTGGTTTATCAAAATATAGTCGATTTAATTTCCTATTATGTTTCCCCATCTATCCTAGGGAGATATCCAGGTATACAGTCTTTTTGCAGGCAGATAGAAGAGCGTATTCGTCATTTTCATTTTAAATTCTTGGCAGAATTGGATCACTCTGTGACCTCTTTCATTTCGTACGCCCAATCCATATGGTCCAGTTCCACACCTGGAACTATATCATTAAATATTTTTGCGTTAAAATCTCCTTGGATGATAGTTATTTCGTTAGGTTACGAAGTTTTTATCAGATCCTCAATTTTGCTGAAGACAACTTCAACTTCTTCCTTATGTTTATCAGCAGTAGGCTCATAGATTTGAATAATATTTATATTGTGCGACAGAATTAGCACTGCCAAACACTAAAGCACGATCCACCAATGCACTATGGGCAAAAAGCGATATTTTTGGTATTAATTGTAGTTTTAAAGCTAGACACTTAAAATTTTGCACGAATTTAACTAACACCAAAATGGTATTTTGGTTTTTCTTTTATTTGGACCACGCCTTCTTCCGCCTCCCCATTAAAACAATAGGTCTGGTTTCGGCATAAATTCGGCATGGGTGCACCTCGGCTTTTTTATTTTCCTTATTTTTTCCTAAAAGGGCATGAAAGGCAAATAAAAAAGAAGTAGACAATTTTTGGTGCCGGTCCATATTTCCTGATCTCCTCCAAATCTTGAACGTATAATCGCCCATAAGTTGGCTATTTATAAACCGATCCTGTTGAAATATATGTTATTAGAAAGCTGTTTCAAGAATCTGTTAGTTTGCATCTAAAAATAGTTTAATATATTAACCCATTAGGGGCCAGTACTAAAAAAACAATTTCTTAACCTCACTTTTTGGATAAAACCACTTAAATTAAATGTGTTTATATTTTGTTGGTAGACTCAGACGATAGACTTTTTGTTAAGGTATAAAACTGCTCATTAACCCTTCAAAGACCAGATATATTTTAATTATGCTTACATTTTATTTTCCAGAAACTTTTTTAAAGCTCAAGTTATTGAATAATATAAGTTGAATAAAGATTAGTTGAATAAAAGTAACGTTGGGCTCAGCCGGATCCCTGAAAAAAAAAATCATATAAGACAAATTCTAATATGCCTTTGTCATTTTACAAACCATATATGAATATAGATTTTCTAACTTAATCATCTTCATTTTCTTCTTCCAACTCAATATTCTCCAGTCCAAAACCGTAAATTTCGTCGGCCTCATCGTCTTGTGCTTCATTTTCATTTTCATCACCTTCTAATGTGTCTGAAAACTCAATACCAGGTGTTTCGAGAAGGGCAATGACTTCTTTGGGCAGGCTCTTCTTTTTGTTGCTTTTTTTTCGTTCTGTTAAACTTAGGGTGGATATTAGTGGGTCGGAGGAATCCAATGCTCAATTAAAAACGTCCGTCATATTATCCAATCGGCTACATTTCCTTGTATGCGATCTCCTGTCGCTTTTATACAGCTTGTTTCTCGCTTCTGATGCATTTTCTCCTAGAACTCCAACAGGAAGTATGCAAGTATCCATTATTTGGTGCCCATGTACCAAAATTTTGTTCACAGTTGGAGACATTGAATACCAAGAATACTTTTCATATTGAATGTTTGGCCACAAAAGCTTTTGAATTTTTCTGTATCAATCTTATATTCACAAGAGATGGCAATCAATATAAAAGTGTTTGAGAATATTTAAATCGAAATTTAAAGTGGAAGATAAGAGCTCAACATTTCTCAGTGCTCTTCTTGCAGTATTTCCATCATTGCTATTTCCACTGCCATTTTGTTTGGGTTTGTCTACATTGAGACCCATTTCCGTCCACAACCTTTCTTGAAGGTACGGTTTTCGCAAAGAGATTTTGACTTTGTGACAATTTTTAACACGCCATATCTCTAATTCCTTTACATACGAGACTTTTGCTACAAATTCAAAAAATCTTATCCATGCATGTAAAGGGCTTACGCCATATTTAAGATTATTTGGTTGAAAGTCAAAGATTTTTGAGTTGAAGTCATGGTTTTTAACAGTTGATTTGACTTAGCACCACATAGTGGGTAGGATTGACATGAGTTGGTACCAGTTAAAATATTCAGAACTTTACCATCTAAAGGGTGATTTTTTAAGAGCTATAGGAAAGTTTTCCAAAAAAAAAAAAAAAAAAACACATAAAATTCAGAAAAATGCATGAAATCTTTATTTGAATCGATAGTACGGTCCATATAATTTAATGTTTGAAGATCATTTCATGCAAATGTTGACCGTGGCTGCGCCTTAAATGGTCCATCCGCTTAGTCCAATTTTGGCATACTCTTTCCAACATTTCGGCCGGTATCTCACGAATAAATGCTTCAATGTTGTCTTCCAATGCGTCAATTGAGGCGGGATTGTCTGTATAGACATGAGCTTTAACATAGCCCCACAAAAAATAGTTTAAAGGCGTTAAATCGCACGATCTAGGCGGCCAATTGACCGGTCCCGAACGTGAAATAAAATGTTCACCGAACTCACCTCTCAATAAGTCCATTGTTGCGCATGCTGTGTAGCATGTGGCACCGTCTTGTTGAATCCACATGTCATGCAAGTCAAGCTCTTGCATTTTGGGCATAAAAAAGTTGGATATCATCTCTCGGTAGCGCTCACCATTCACAGTTACGTTACGATTCGCATCATCTTTGAAGAAGTACGGTTCAATGATGCCACCAGCCCATAAACCGCGCCAAACTGTGACTTTTTTTTTTTATTTTTTTATTTTATTTTATTTATTCAGTCTATGGAATCATCCTTACAGACTACTTAAAGTATATGTACATTTATATTATAATTTATATATATAATTAAACATTTAACAAAATTGATATATAACATTTATTTAATTCAGTTGATTTAATGCATTTAAGTGTAATATAATATCTCTTCTCACAATATCCAAACTTTTATTAAAATCAATAAACTGATACAGCATATTAAACTCATCACAAATTCTACGTAGTGGATTAAAATTAGCGTAGTTTGTACAATAATATTTGACAGTTAGAAAGTTATAATTTCTTGATGATCGAAAAGGAATATTTATATTTATTTTGGTGATAAGAAATTCAGATTTAAGACTACCATTTAACAGTTTTAACAGGAAAGTAACATTTAGCATATGTCTGCGACTTTTCAATGTAGGAAGCTTAATTAGAGCCAGACGATTTTCATAAGATGGCAACCTCATATTAGAATCCCAGCCCAAACCACGAAGACAAAATAACAAAAATTGTTTTTGAACTGATTTAATTTTATTCGAATGTATATGATATTGCGGATCCCAGACTACAGACCCATATTCGAGTATTGGTCTTACCAAGGTAGTAAACAATTGTTTTGTCGTATACGGATCCGAAAACTCTTTAGCCCACCGTTTAATGAATCCAAGTACACCAGTAGCTTTATTTATTGTTAGCGAAATATGACTTCTAAAGTCTAATTTTTTATCCAGAAGTACGCCAAGGTCGTTGAATGAATCAACTAAATCAAGCACAGCATTATTCATGATATACCGACCATTTATTGGAATTGATCTTGTAAAAATCATATATTTGCATTTTTTGACATTTAGGTCCATTAGATTCATATTACACCAAGTAGTTAAACGATCAATATCATTCTGTAAAAGTGATTGTTGATCAAGATTGTTGAGGGTAAAAATTAACTTTACATCGTCTGCATACATTAATGTGGTTGAGTGTTTAATTACAGAAGGAAGATCATTTATAAAAAGCGTAAATAAAAGAGGTCCCAAGTGACTACCTTGAGGTACACCAGATAATACTTTTATGTTGTTAGAATACGAGTTACGAAACTTAATACATTGTGTTCTGTCTTTTAAATATGATCCGATCCATTTTATTAGCATTATACCAAAGCCCATACGGTCAAGCTTAAACAACAATAGATCATGATTTACTTTATCGAATGCCTTGCTAAACTCATTATAATAACAACCATCATTTACCAAAGTTGTAAGCTCCAAAAGATTTGTTATTGTAGAGCGTGATTTGCAGAATCCATGTTGCGTTGGAGATATGATAGAGGAAAAATGATGTGACAACGTGTCATATATAAGTTTTTTAAATAGTTTTGGAATACCACTTAATTTAGCAATACCTCAATAATTCGAAATACCAGCTTTAGATCCAGACTTAAAGAAGGGAATAATAAATGATTCTTTCCAAATTGGATGAAAGTAACAAAATTTAAGGGATATGTTAAACATATAAGTCAAAGGAATATACAATAAATGTGCGCAGCGCTTTAAAATGCAACTAGGAACACCGTCAGGACCAGCAGCATACGACAATTTTAATTTTGTCAGGGCATTCAGAACTGTATGTTGATTGATGGATGGTATATTAATAATTGAAGATTCCGATATTGTGTATGGATACAGATTATTAAATACTGTCGAAGAATAAGTTGATGCAAAAAAGTCTGCAAACATATTACTTATGGAGTTATCATCTGAAGATTCTAAATCACCGTACTTCATAACCGAAGGAAAGTCCGCAGTACGTCTTTTAGAATTAATAAATTTATAAAATGATTTTGGATTATTTTTTAGATTATTCCTTACTTTAATTAAATAGTTATTATAGGCCAATTGATTAGCAATAATAAATTCCGATCTTGATAACGAGTATTTCATATAGTCTATCAATGTTCCATATTTTCTATAATTTTTGTACATTTTGTTTTTCTTATTTTTAAGTTGAGATAGATGTTTTGTATTCCAAGGAGGACCATTCGATTTAGGAGGTAACATTTTAGGTACAGATGCCGAGAAACATTCAAAGAGGTGATGATAAAATGTATGCAAACACAAGTTCAAGTTATCATTGCAACGAGATAACACATTTATCCAGTCAATTTGGAATAGATGGAGTTGTAAATCTTGGTAATTAGTTTTATTAAAGCAAAAGAATTTATCGCTGTGAGTTAACTTCTTTTTATGAAGAGGATAGGAACAAAAGCAAGATATCTCAAGTGTTGGATGGTATATATCTTCCGGATTAGAAATAGGGCTATGCCGCAATATTGAAAAGTCATTAGGTTCATTAACGAAAATAAGGTCCAACATTCTACCAAATGCATTTGTGACGGAGTTGACTTGGAAAAGACAATTTTCCAATAAACCATGAATAAATGCAGCTGAAGAATCGGAATAATGAGATGGAACTAAATAATTGGTATCAGGATCAGCTTTCCAGGATGTAGACGGCATGTTAAAATCTCCAATTAACATTAATAAATCAGATGGTTTTATATAATTTTGGATTAAATCAACAGCTTTCAGATGATCCTCATAAACAGAAAGCGGAGAGTTAGGCGGAATGTATGAGCAAATAATGTATATGGACCTGTTATTAATTTTAGCTAAAACACATATAATCTCAATATGTAAAAAATCGTTTAAGATAATTTCTTCAGACGAAAATTCGTTTAGTATAGCATTGGTAGCTCTTCCAATGCTTCTGGCCGATATCCACTCCAAAATCGACAATTCTGCTTATTTACGTACCCATTGAGCCAAAAATGAACTTCGTCGCTGAACACAATTTTTCGGTAAATAAGTGGATCTTCGGCCAACTTTCCAAGAGCCCATTCACCAAAAATTCTACGTTGCGGTAGGTCGTTCGGCTTCAATTCTTGAACCAGCTGTATTTTGAAAGGCTTCACACCTAAATCCTTCCGCAAAATTTTCCACGTTGTTGAGTAACAGAGGCCCAATTGCTGCGAACGGCGACGAATCGATAATTGATGGTCATCATTAACACTGGCCGATACAGCTGCGATATTTTCTTGAGCTCGCACTCTACGTAATAGTGTTGGTGGCTTAATTACCAACAATGTAAATTTGGTGTGAAATTTAGTCACAATAGCCCGAATAGCCGCTTCAGTGGGTCGATTAAACTGACCATGAAATGGAAGAAGCGCGCGATGAACTTTATTAACAGAGCACGCTTTTTGATAATAAAATTCAATAACTTGCAAGCGTTGTTCGTTTGTAAGACGATTCATGGTTAAATTATAGACCAAACTGAAGATGTTTGACAATGAAACAAAACACGAAACGTGCGTCAGCTGTTTAAAACCGTGTTGCCAAAAAAATAATAGCTAAAAAATCACCCTTTATAAGAGTCATATGTGCTTCATATTTAATAAGAATGTTTTTGCCCTTGTGTATATAGATGTGTTCTTGGATGTTTTTAATTTGAATATCTAACTTACTATTTTCACTTAAAATAATTTCAGTAGTTTCTTCTATAAATTCCGTTTTTACAGGCCGACAGAATCTGACAGACTGTGGGGAGTTATTTAGCCAAATAACTCTATTTAGCTCATCTATTAATTTCAATGGAACTATGGTTGTCACAAAGAGTGAATGGTCTAGTCCAATATGTTCATCCAATTGAAAACGTTGTTTATATAAACCCTGTCCTGTCGAACCATCGAACCGATAACTTACAATTAATTTGCAATGTGTTGGTGCAGCAACATCAAGGACGTCCTTCTGCATTTCAAGTATGCGATCAGCTGTATGGTCCAGTAAATTTTGCATTGTTACTTCTGTTTTAGCATCACAATAGCTGATTTCCTTAGGTCTGCATTTCAATTTTTATTTTACAATCTCGGAGTAAGGGGGATAAATGTCACATCCGTGCTTCTTATTTAATGCTTTGTAAAGCCATTTTCTATTAAAAAAGCAAATGCCTCATCAGCACTTATTGGCAATGGATCACTCCTTTCCAGTTTGCTTATAATTCTTGTTATGTTCTCTTTGCTAAAAGCTTTTTTCAACACAAATGCAGTTTGTTTTTCGTTTGATTTTTTAGCTGAAACGGAAGCAGCATACAATAAAAGACGTGTTGAATGTTTTTGTTCTGCGGCAAGCTCAGATGATAACTTTCTCTTCCAACGAGGCCCTGCATCAGTATTGTCTAAATGCCTCCGACCTCATTTATTGCCGGCAAGCCGCAATCACTTATTTCAATAGTTATATTGGATGCAAGCCAACGCGAGTGTTTTTTTTTTAAATCATTCAAGTATTCGATTGCATTTTGGCAAATTTAAATTTATGAAAGCAACAAATTGCTTGACTTTTTGTGTAATTAACTGATGTTGCTCATCTGATAAGTTTTGTTGTTTAATATTCTCCAAAATAAATTCTTTTACACTATCTGCTTGTCGATTTTTGCTGCTCCAAACTTCAAGCAGTGTTGAATGGCAAAACTCGTATGAAACTACAAAATGAAGTTTTTTCCCAAAAGGAACAAAAAAGAGCAAAAAGTGTTAATAATGTTTGATTATAATCAGAAATATTGCAAATACCTTTCTATACACAGAAGTTATATTCCACACAACACACGTATGTTTGTTAGATTCGACCTGTAGTAACACACCAACAACACACTGTATTACTAGACAATAACACACAACTATTTTTTAAACTATATCACAACTTGTTTTACATACCTTGTCTAACTTCCTCCATATTTAAACTTTTTCACAGTGTTTACAATTAATGTTTTACTCACGATCAAAGTTAGTAAAACTTTCGCGCGCATTTTCTGTTCATAATGCAACCGTGAAACAGCTGACTTTTTCCTTTCATAAAATAACAGGGTGCAATATAAAAATTATAAAAAAAACGTTTATATAACCGTTAGAGTATACGAATTCAAAAAATGAAAGCCGATTTTAAATATTAAACAAAAAAAAAAAAAAATCGTGTGAGTCCGATCACAGGGGAGATGTGTAAATATCTAGTAATTAAAGATTTTGTTGTCATTTTTTAAAATCAAATAGAAAGCGTTATCTATGTATCACTTATAGCAAGAACTGTTTTAGCTAATTCAACAACCCTTTGCTGTAAAACGTTAAAAATATCCCAATATAAACGTATATAAGTGATACATAGATGACGCTTTTAAAAAAGTGGCGGAAAAAAAAGCAATTTTATATCATAATTTTTTCACCAATACAATCATAAGTCACAGCTCTCACCGATTTGTGTTACGCTGTTCTTGTGATTGTATTGTGAGATAGAAATTCACCACCCTGCTCGTATAGATGTTTACACATCAAAAATTGAATTTATGCCGAAAATATCAACGTTTTACCCATAGTGCAATGGACGTATAACGAATTATCCCAGAATTCGAAGCGCAATGGAAGCATTGAATGTAAAGGTAAAATAAAATAATTGTAAACACACAAAAACGCGGAAAAATTTTATATTTTTTGTCATTGTAGGTAGTAGCGAGACCGAGAGCATGAGCTGCACCTATTTTGTGCCTCGATCAAATCGGCTGTCATGCCAGTTATGGCATGTGAAGTGCGGACGCCAGCGTAAAACCAGAGCGTATTGTCTTACTTGAAACAAAGCAGTTTTTGTTGAGCATTCAACATTGCTGCATCGTTGCAATACCTGCACACTCGAAATAGAAAATCAGCGAGAAGAATCACGAAAGTGGTTTATTTCAATTTCTGATGTATTTTAATATTAAATAAAAAGGAAATTACCAAAAAACACTTCATATGCCCTTTTATTTCATTACATCTACAATTAACATTCAAAACCATCAAAATACACCCCATCAAGCCAAATGCCATACAATTTGTTATAGGTCCTAGCGGACCTTTTGACTGTTTTAAGGCCAATGGGAGACTCACTAATCGAAGGGTTACAAACGAAATATGGCAGAATTTTTGGATCCCAAAAACAGCAAAGAACTTATTTAATGGAGGACAGATAAATGGGATTGTCATTTGTATTCTAATTAAATTCATTTTACTCAACTTCTTTTATGAATTCACCTATAAATTGAAGCTTTTTTAAGTATCGAAAAAAAAAAAACAATTTATATCTAAAATGTATACATTCCTTTAAACTTTAGGCAGGGGTGTGTTTTAATCTTATACACTGTCTATAAAGAAACCTTATATTTGATTTACTCTAATAAAAGTTTGATTGTTATTTGTTTGCATTTTCGACAACATTCAAGATAATAAAAAATAAAATTCTGCAATAAACTGATGATAGTTCAATTCACAATAAAGTTTATTAGGTCATGTCATGTCAATATTTTACAACATTAATTATCAATAATAACAACAAAATTTTGGGAAAAGTAATAAATTTCATATCTTTTAATTGATCGTATAGTTGCATTTGTTATTGTTTCTGTTTTGTTTTTTTTTTTGCTGTTGGCCTGATGCCTTAATATAAATTCAGATTTTAAAATTCATGCATTTAAATTTGCAAATTTGAAAATCCCAGATATTGTGCAAATAATTCACATCACAATTCTTTTGTTCTTTCGTATTCGTACTCTCTTCATTATTTCACAAAAATATATAAATTTCAATTTATTATTTTTTGCTGATGTAGTTTTTGATGTAGTTATTGTTGTTGTTGTTGTTTTCATAACTCCATATAAAGCCATTGGTAACATTGTCAAAATAATGATGTTGTTTTATTTGGGGTTTATTTTCCTGTGCTGGTTTGTATGGATTTGTGCATTTTTAATGCATTTATTTGGCTTTATGTTGATTTGTTTTTCAAATTCTGTTTTTATTTTTTTTTTATTTTTTACATTTTCATACGAATATTGATGATCATCCATAAGACTATACTCGCTAGAAGGTACTTTTTTTTGTTTTTATGGACAACTTTCTCCAGATCATTGGTGGTGTTGTCATTACAACTGTACTACTCGTACCTACAGATGATGGTGGTGATCTTACCCGTATGTAATCCTGTGTATTAAATTAAATAACACTAAGCTACAAAAAAGGAATTTCAAAAATGAGTGAACTAAAGTTTTAGAAATATTCTAAAATCGCAATTTATTCCTTCCTGCAATAAATTATATCTATAATATTAATAGGCTAGGCGATTTCTTGTGACCGATGTTTTGTTCTACCGTTTTATCCCGATTTTGACCAAACGTATATTATTTGAAAGGTATATCAGTTTAGCCATTTTGCAGGTTTACAGATTTTTAAATTTTTTCCTTTATTCTGAGTAAATTGTATTTAAAGTTGCTACTAACACATACATAAAATTATACATATGCTATGTGTTTGTTTATTAAATTTGTTAATGTGTTTGTAATAAAAATGCGTTTGTTTTTTGTGTTGATTTGTGAATTGGCTATAATTGATTAGCATACTTTTAGGGTATTTATTTAATAAAAAAAATATAATTTGCTAGAATTTGCACTCGAATTTCGAGGGCTGGAATCTGCTAGTATTAAAAAAGTGTTTATTATAACAAGCTTCATATCCAGCATCCTCAAGTAAATTTTGATGTTTCATTTAGAAGAAATTTATATATATTTTAGTTAATTTATCTGGCCTTTGTAATCCTTTATTAAACTCCAGCTGTGTTTAAATTTGGTTTTTATTTGTAGATAAGTGTAAAAAAGAATCAGAAATAATCTCATAAGAATTGGGAATATATCCTGTTATGTTCAAGTCATTGTTAACAAGCATAAAATACACATACCGAAAATGTATTTTTATTTTGAAGATTTTATGTTTTTTTTTACCAATTGGGGAAAAATTCAAGTGGCGTTTTTTTCGTTCTGCTTTTTTTGTTCTATAGCTATACGATGTTGTTGGCTTTTATTTCATTTCATTCAATGCAAATTTATCGAATTTATGATCAATGGTGGTTTTTTTTGTTTGTTTTTATTTTTTTTAAATTCGCTTGTCGACTAAACTTAAAGTGAACAGAGTCAGTACCAAATTTGCCGAGACTGCTTTACCTGTAGATATTGGAGGTTTCTGTAATTCCCAATGCAGTACTCTTAGATGTTTAGGTTTTTTTTTCATTACGTGTAAAGTACTGGAGCATTCATATATAAACTGAAAAGTGGCCAAATTTATAGAAAGCGCCAACCGCCTTAACTAACATTTTACTAACTTTACAGGAGGAGCAAAAAATGTGTTAAAAAGAAAATTTTAACAATAATATTCCATAAACACAAACATATTTCTAGTGAGAAAACATATGTATTTGAAGTATTTGAAGTGTCATGTGACACTTTTACCTTTTTTTTTCCCCGAAAACCAATAGCCCCAACTACAATACAAAACAGTTATTTTGTAAAATTAGATGTTTTGCTAAGATTTCCGCTGTTAAAGAAATCATTGTCTTATATATTTGAGATAAACAGGTTTGTTTATATTTTAATTGATTAGGATTTTGTAACAAAAAACGATAATTAAATGTGGTGCTCTTTTAAGCCCGATAGAACTTGAAACTGTAAAAAATAACTAAAAAAAAAAATTATTTTTTAATAAAACAAAAATATTTATTCAAAGGACCAATACATGGCATTAACATGTGAAAATGATTTCGGCCATATCGCCACTGTGGCTTTTCCTGACGTAGTGTATTCTGGATGTCGAATTTTGGATGGCACATAGCGCCAACCTGTTGAAACCACAACTTGGCCCGATCAATGTCATCATATTTTCAAACAAAAAATCATTCACCATTGTGTGGTAACGACCTCTATTGACCGTAAAGCTATCTCCGGCCTTATTTTTTAAGAAATAAGCTCCCATAATGTCAGCGGCTTGTAAATCGCACTAATCGATGCTTTTTTCTGGATGTAATGGAGTCAGCGGGTATGTTGTGAACTGGTCTCACTGCATATTTTTTTATAAACAAATCCGTCAAGCCAAAAATGAGCCTCATTGCTGAACACAATTTTGCGATAAAACACCGGGTCAGTTTCCAACCGCGCTAGAGGTCAAGCCGCGAAAGAACGACTCATATGATGGTGCTGGCATAGCCCAATATCGTTTCATAATATTTTCCACGTAGTGGACGGATAGAGCCCCAAATTCCTGCGACTGACGTCGAATCGATAAATAATTTATTTTTTTTATTTATTAACCAACACTCAGGGATGCCTTCTACAGATGCAGTGCATCGTATTGATCTCAGGAAAAAATGTTATGGAAAGGAGGAAAGAGGGAATAGTGCGAGTAGATGTTTGACTTAAATTTTATTAGACCTCTGCGGGGAGTTTATTCCACATACGGCAAGTTCGACTGGTAAACGAATTCTCTCTGTAATGCGTTGTGCGGTCAACTGGACAATAAACTACAAACTGATGTGATCTATTAGAGAAGCGGGTAGAGTGAACCGAAACTCGGGCACTCGGGAAAAGTTCGCTAATCTCAGAAGAACATTTCCCATGGTAATATCTACACAACCCACATTCCGACGGTGTTCCAATGAATCAATAGAGTTGGATGACCTCCTTTGTACACGGTGCAGTAGCTCCGAAATAGACTTTGAAGCTCCTGCCCATATGTGGGAATTGTATTTCATTTTCGGTCGGATGTAAGTGGTATAGATTTTGAGGAGATCAGAGGGTAAGAAGTAATTTTTGCACCGTTTTAGGAAACCAAAACACCTGAATGCTTCTTGCGACACACGAAAAACATGCTCGTTCCAACGAATATCACATTGAACTCTCATGCCTCGAACACAAAGAGTATCCGACTCCTCAATACCTATACCACACATACATACAGACGACATTGCTGAATCCATGGCCCTATGGATCAACATAAAACATTGAGTCTTCAGCGCACTAAAATCAAACCTATTTATTTTACCCCACTCGGAGATTGTTAACATGTCTTGATGGAGTGTGTCATTCATTGTTCGCCTTTTGCCCCCAACTTCCAAGAGGCTTGGCCTACAATTCAAGGAAAATAAATGACAAATGCTGCTGTCCTCTGTGAAAGAGTAAATAGAGTTAAAAGTTTGACCAAGAAGGTCGTTAGGGAAGATAAGGAAAAGAGAAGGAGAAAGAACGGAACCTTGAGGTACCCCTGAATTAAGCTGAATCTCATTAGATGAGACCCCATCAGTAACAACGCATATTGTTCGGTCTCTGAGAAAACTCGATATAAGTCGAGAGAAGTCATTACCGACCCCAAATGCAAGAAGTTTTGATAGCAATGCACCGTGCCACACACGACCGAATGCCTTGGAAATATCTAGAGCAACCTTTAATTTACTTTCGCCAAAATTGCGAATTGATCGACTCCAGCGCTCAGAAAGTAGAGTTAACAGGTCTCTGCTGGAACAATTTGTACGGAAGCCATACTGACGATCAGTAAGAAGTGAGTTGACCTCTAAGTAGCTCACAAGATGGAAATTGATCATGCTCTCCATCACCTTTAAGGACGTAGAGCAGATTGCAATTGGACGGTAATTTTCAGGGTTATCAGCCGCACCCTTTTTAGGGACTGGTTGGACACTAGCAACTTTCCAGCAAGAGGGAAAGACTCCCCCACGGTACGAAAGGCTGAAAAGGTTGGCCAATTGACTGGCTTGTGCCGAAGAGCACTGTTTCAGCACCAGTGCTGGTATACCATCCGGTCCCGGAGACTTATTAATGTTGTGATCCGGAAAAACATTTTTAACTGCACGTGCTCGAAAGAATATTTTAGGCGTAGTACAATATACTCTTTCGAGTTCGGGCAATGGTAAATCTCTATCCGGTAAAATTAATTTTTTGCAAAAAGTTCAGCCCTATCAACCGGCTCAGTGAATATTTGGTCATTCATTATAAGAGTTGGGATTAGCTGAACTAGCATTATTCTTTACTGTATTAACAAATGACCCAAAGCTGTAGCTGCCCCGAGGAGCATAAAGAACTTTAGCACGAAGACGCTGATCATGCAGAAACTTTTCTCATTTTGGCACATTCGTTTCTCGCCTGTTTGCGTAGCAGTTCAATGACGGAATTTTCATTTTCGTGCCAATGTCTGAATGCTTCCTCTCTGGATCTCACTGCTATTTTTATACCCTTCAAACCTCAGTTGCAGAGGGTATATATAGGTTTGTCATTCCGTTTACAACGCATCGAAATAAAATTAAAAAATTAAAAATTCAAAATGGAAAATTCAAAATGAAAAACTATATAATGAAAAACGAAAAATTAAAAATGGAATTTAGAAAATTAAAATTAAAATTAAAAATTAAGAATTGAAAAATAAAAATGAAAAATGGAAAATGAAAATTTAAATTTAAGTTCGAAAAATAAAAATTAAAAATTAAAAATTAAAAATTAAAAATTAAAAATTTAATATTAAAAATTGAAAATTAAAAATTAAAAATTAAAAATTAAAAATTAAAAATTAAAAATTAAAAATTAAAAATTAAAAATTAAAAATTAAAAATTAAAAATTAAAAATTAAAAATTAAAAATTAAAAATTAAAAATTAAAAATTAAAAATTAAAAATTAAAAATTAAAAATTAAAAATTAAAAATTAAAAATTAAAAATTAAAAATTAAAAATTAAAAATAAAAAATGAAAAACGAAAAATGAAAAATGAAAAATTAAAAATGAAAAATTAAAAATTAAAAATTAAAAATTAAAAATTAAAAATTAAAAATTAAAAATTAAAAATTAAAAATTAAAAATTAAAAATTAAAAATTAAAAATTAAAAATTAAAAATTAAAAATTAAAAATTAAAAATTAAAAATTAAAAATTAAAAATTAAAAATTAAAAATTAAAAATTAAAAATTAAAAATTAAAAATTAAAAATTAAAAATTAAAAATTAAAAATTAAAAATTAAAAATTAAAAATTAAAAATTAAAAATTAAAAATTAAAAATTAAAAATTAAAAATTAAAAATTAAAAATTAAAAATTAAAAATTAAAAATTAAAAATTAAAAATTAAAAATTAAAAATTAAAAATTAAAAATTAAAAATTAAAAATTAAAAATTAAAAATTAAAAATTAAAAATTAAAAATTAAAAATTAAAAATTAAAAATTAAAAATTAAAAATTAAAAATTAAAAATTAAAAATTAAAAATTAAAAATTAAAAATTAAAAATTAAAAATTAAAAATTAAAAATTAAAAATTAAAAATTAAAAATTAAAAATTAAAAATTAAAAATTAAAAATTAAAAATTAAAAATTAAAAATTAAAAATTAAAAATTAAAAATTAAAAATTAAAAATTAAAAATTAAAAATTAAAAATTAAAAATTAAAAATTAAAAATTAAAAATTAAAAATTAAAAATTAAAAATTAAAAATTAAAAATTAAAAATTAAAAATTAAAAAATAAAAAATTAAAAATGATACATGAAATGAAAAATAATAATTGAAAAATGGAAAATAAAAATGAGAAATGAAAAATGAAAACTAAAAAATGAAAGATAAGAACTGAAAAATAAAGAAATTAAAATGGAAAATAAAAAATGAGAAATGCAAATTAAAAAATTAAAAATGAAAGATAAGAAATGAAAAATGAAACATGGAAAATAAAAAACGAGAAATGAAAAATAAAAAATGAAAAATGGAAAATAAAAAACGAGAAATGAAAAATAAAAAATGAAAAAAAAAAATAAAAAATGAAAAAAAAAAATTAAAATGAAAAAAGAAAAATAACAAATGAAAAATAAATAACGAAAAATGGAAAATAAAAAATGAAAAAAAAAAATTAAATATAAGAAATGAAAAATAAAAAATTAAAAATGGAAAATACAAAATGAGAAATGAAAGATAAAAAATTAAAAATAAAAAATGAAAAAAAAAATAAAAAATTAAAAATGAAAAATAAAAAATAAAAAACGAAAGATAAAAAATGAAAAATTAAAAATAAAAAATGAAAACAAAAGAAAAATAAAAAATGAAAAATGGAAAATAAAAAACGAGAAATGACAAATAAAATAAGAAAAGTGAAAAAATAAAAAATTAAAAATTAAAGATAAGATATGAAAAATGGAAAATAAAAAATAAAAAATTAACACTAAAAAATTAAAGATGAGAATTGAAAAATAAAAAATGAAAAATGGAAAATAAAAAATGAGAAATGATAATTAAAAAATTAAAAATAAAAAATGAAAAATGAAAGATAAGAAATGAAAAATGAAAAATGAAAAAATGGAATATAAAAAACGAGAAATGAAAAATTAATAATGAAAAAAGAAAAATAAAAAATGAAAAAAGAAAAATAAGAAATGGAAAATAAAAAACGAAAAATGCAAAATAATGAAAAAGAAAAAATTAAAAATGGAAAATAAAAAATGAGAAATCAAAATTAAAAAATTAAAAATAAAAAAAATAAAAAATGAAAGATACGAAATGAAAAATTAAAAATGGAAGTAAAAAATGAGAAATGAAAAATAAAAAATTCCAAAAGAAAAATAAAAAATTAAAAATAAAAAATTAAAAATAAAAAATGGAAAATAAAAAATGAGTACTGAAAAATAAAAAATTTAAAATGAAAAATGAAAAGAGAAAAATTGAAAAATGAAAAAATAAAAAATAAACAAGTAAGGTCTAGACGGACTATACGAAACCCTATACCATGCGTTTAGAGACCCTATCTCTTAGACCCATCTAACTGGATATAGAAAATAAGCATAAACCAAATTTGAGTGGGATTTTTATTAATTTTTTCGGCTGCAGATATGAAAAAGTTCATATCGGATGCTATATCTATATGGGGACTAGGCCCAAAAATGGACCGATCCTGACCATGTTTGGTAAAGTCTCTTGTATTTTGCAAAAATATATACAAACAAAATTTGAGAAGAATCAGTGCAATATTTTTGTTTTTGATAGATTTATGTGAAGATCGGGAAGCAGCTCTATATGGGGCCTATGACTAAGAGTTGTCCAATAGGGATCATTTTTGGACTACTGATTAATGAATGTAATATATACATACAAACCCAATTTGACTACGATTTGTATGATAATTTGGATCTTATGGCAATTTATGTTGATTTCATAGGGGTCATTTGTATGGGGGCTAGGTCTGAACATGTCCGATTCTCACCAATTTCAATGGCGTTCATTCCATGGCCGATAAAAGATTAAATACCAAATTTCATCAAAATATATTCATATTTGCGACCTGCAGTTTGATTACAAGCTTTACATGGACACACAGACGGACGGACGGACGGACGGACATCGTTAAATCGAATCAGATAGTGATTCTGATTCGATCGGTATAATTAAAGATGGGTGTAGGTCAAATATTTTTGGTTGTTACAAACAGCAGCACAAAGTCATTATACCCAAACCACATAGTGGTATAGGGTATAAAAAAGAAAAATTGAAAATAAGAAAAAAATAAAAAATTAAAAATGGAAAATAAAATGTGAGAAATGAAAAATAAAAAATGAAAAATGGAAAATAAAAAATGAGAAATAAAAATAAAAAATTGAAAATGAAAAATGAAAAGAGAAAAATGAAAATTGAAAAATGAAAAAATAAAAAATTTTAAATTTAAAATAAAAAATGAAAAATTAAAGATAAGAAAAAAAATAAAAAAATAAAAATGGAAAATAAAATGTGAGAAATGAAAAATAAAAAATGAAAAATAAAAAATGAAAAATAAAAAATAAAAAACTAAAAATATAAGAACTCAATTTTAAATTTTTTGTGAGTTTTGCCGGTTTGCGTTTTAGTTAACGTAATGGTTATTCGTGATTCGGCTAAGTTTCTTGCTAGTGAAGAATAGTGAATATTTTATGCAGAATTTTGTTAAGGACATTCTGTGTTTATAATCAATTTTACACTTGAATTGAAAATTTCATCAACCAAAAACAAAACTTGATCTCTAATATTATATTGAGATAAGAAAATATGACGACATCTATACGAAAAGTCATGAATCGACACTTATCAACATAAGAAAGAATGCCATTACGTTCTGACCCTAAAACTACTCTATCCATGTCGTTCCGTAGATCAAGAATATAAATTTTGTTAAATTCTTACAAATATGGAGAACATCAACATATAAAAGATATTTTGAATTTTTAAAAAAGTTACAAACATCACTAATAAATTTATTAAAAATTGAGGAATGCCACAAGGCGGACTGAAAAAATATTACAGATTCTGCCAGTAAAATAATAACGAAACTATGTCAAAATTGGACCCGATTTTAGACAGCTTTTATGGCAGCAATTCACACGACACGCGGTCAAAAGCCTTAATTATATTGTGTCAATATGAACACCATTTTTAAAATGGGTCATATAATAATCAGTAAAAATTATTGTTTACTATTGTTACTGTGAGTTGGTAAATATATGGAATAAATTAATAGAATATTCAAAACAAAAAAGAGAACTATATTTTAAAAAGTAGAAGTTAATGCGACACAATTTTTATTATATTAAAATACTTTTGGGATAGACTGTATGTATTTTTAATATATAAAACGCAATTTTAAATTTAAAAAAATGGTAAAATTTATGTCGTAATTTTGATTTGTTTTCAAAATATTTTAAGGAGATAATCAGTGGTTTCACAAATTTAATACCAAATGTTATTTGCTAAAGTATCTAGTTTATACGAGAAGGCCATTTCGGCTATTTTATAGTGTTGTTAGTAATCCGTAAACCAAATAGAAAAATAGAAAATCGAATTAAAAATAAATTTTCTTTTAACTAAATTCTGTTATTTATAACTCAGGAAGCATTCGAAACTCACTGATTAAACTTATCACAAATGTAGGGAAGATGCTCAGTAATAATATGTATTATTTTGGAACATAATATTGTTATAATTTGATCTTTTTTTATGTGTATGTTATCTGTTATTAAAATATATAACTAAGTCTTTCGAAGTTCCTCCAAGTAATAAGCGCCATTAATTCTGGCAATAATACATCCGAAAATGTAATCTTAGTCTAAACGAATTTGAGACAGAGGCTGTTTGTTATATGCAAATAAAATTATACTTTTATACATTCAAAACGGATGTGTAAGTACATTTCAGCAAGTGCTCTCTCTATGTAGGACAAGAGAAAAGTTTTTTTTTTCCCCAGTTATTATTTTTTTTTTCATTATTTTTTGCATATTAAATGTTTGCTTTTTAAAGTCTTATTTTTTATTTGTGCAAAAGGTCAATCGAAATGGGTGGGTTGTTGTAATATTAAAGTTAACATTTTCATATAAATTTTCCGTTTTTGTTGGTTGGTTGGTTTGCTTCATATCTTATGCTCTGTCCGTTTAGAAATTAAATAACTTTCTTTTGTACGAATAAACAAAAAAAAAATGACTTTTTACCATATTCGCACAAAAGATGAACAAAAAAAAGAAAAATCAAGGTGAGGTTGTATTTTGCATTTTGCCAGCCAATCTTTGGGAAAGGAAAGAGCAAAATAAAAGAAAAAAAAATTAACAAGAATTTATGATTTTATTTACATATTCTTCCAAAGGCTTATATTGAACTGCACTACAATAACAACGAACCTTATGTAGCTTTAGACATAGATAAATAAATATGTCCCAGCTGAACAATCTAATGAATAACTATGATATTTTTCTATAGCAGTGCTATGGAAAATCAAGTGTACCTTTTATTGTTATGCCCTACACTAAAATGGATTGTTATTTAATATTACCTTAGTTTAGAATACGAGTACTATTGTGTTGAAATGAAAAGCTGACATTTCTTAGAAAACTAAATATCTTTGTTTATTCTTCCCAATAAATTCTTTTCAATCCTCAAAACAGTTGTTAAAGTAGATTTTCGGAATGGCCTTCCAAGTGATCAGTGATTAGGCTTTTATCTCTTCAAACGTTGCAAAAAGATATCCCCGAGCGACCCCTTAACACGGTGTCTCGCCTAGCTATAATTCATGGCAATGTTCGTGTTCAAGTCAGAGAAACAAAATGGGAGAAAACGCGAAGTGGGCAAATTATTCCAAAATGTCTTTGAACCGTAGACAACAAAAATGCGTTATTGTACTCAATGCTTTAAAAGAGTTAAAAAAAACTAAAAATCAAATTGAAGAAAAAAATTTAAGAAAAAGCACGAGATTTTGGGTGAATCCTTTGTTAGAATGAAATTAATAATTTCGGTTTTATTTAATTTAATGTCGTTTTCTTTTCTGACAAAAAATTTCGCATTTTATTTGCACTTTTTTGAAAATTGTGTTTTTTTTATTTTTTCTGAATTAAGAGCAACCTTATCTTATACATCAATCGAAAGGTCTCAAAGTGCAAAAATGCAAAAATTCGATTACTATCTTCTTTGAAGTCATAGGGTGAAAATATTCGAAAAAGGGGAAAAATCGGGGAATATTCTCGCACTACGACCTAAAAGAAGTCAATGGCTGCAATTTTCTTGCGATTTACGAAGTCTCGACTTTGACACCTTTCGATTGAATAATTCCTAATTCAGAATATATAAAAAAAAATACACTTTTCGAAAAAAGTGCAAATCAAATGCGACATTTTTTGTCAGAAAAGAAGATGGCATAAGTTGCGTCATTTTAATGTACTTAAAAGTCAAAATCGAATGAAACTTCAAATTGATGGCAAATTTTTTGTCAGACTTTCTGTCATGACAAAAATTTGGATTTTTTAGTCATGACATGAACATTAGCGGTCTTAGCGGCCATTGACTTGAACATTGCCATGAATTATAGCTAGTCGAGACACTATGTAATGTACTGAATAACCAGAAGTCACAAGGTACTAAAGTACTCCAATATGAGGGTTGTGTTATTATATGAGTCGGACCTTGTCTGAAATGGTCTCGAACAACTTATGCGATATGAGACGCTAAATTATCGTTGTGAATAAATCAAGAATTGTCTGCCCATAATTTTTGAGAATGGCTTTCCGCAAACGGTGTGTAACACTTAAATAATATTCCTCGATAACAGTTTTGTCCAGCGGAAAGAATTCATAATGCACCACACCACGATAATCGAAGAAAACTGTTAACATGACCTTGATTTTGAACGACTTTAACGTAATCTTATCGGTCTTACTTCATCTGTTGCACGACATTGACTTCATTGGTCTGCTTTTTTATACCCTCCACTCCAGTGTGCAGAGGGTATATATAAGTTTGTCATTCCGTTTGTAATAATTAGAAAAAAAAAAAATTTGGACCCCATAAAATATACATATTTGTGATCCTTATAACAACCGGAGTTGATATAGCGATGTCCGTCTGTCCGTCTGTCCGTCTGTGGAAATCACGATGACGGCATCAATCGGGCAGCTAGGTGCTCGTTGACATAAAAAATGATTCACTGACATCCTGAGAAGTTCGCTATTTGAAATCGTCCAAATCGGTCAATTCGAGCCCGAGATTTGAATAAAGAACTAAAAAAAAAGTCTTGAAAAAATATAATTTTCTATGTTGTTCTTCTCACGATCACGTCCTAAATAGGATAGCTAAGGGGATTATTTTTAGTAAGAATGATTCAACAAATTCATGGGAAGATTTCTGTATCAAAATTCATTAAAATCGGTGGCACAGGTCCAGGGAAATATCTGAAAAAGTAAAAAAAAAATGAAAAATATGATGTTTCTGTATTGTTCTTGTTGTTATTCTAAATGTTGTATTGTTGTCATAGATGGACTTGTTGTTTTTGTGGTCGTTGTGGTAATAATATAATAAAAACTAACCCTTTGTACATTTTTTATCAACTCTGGTAGAAAAATTTAAAAGTTTCCATTGTTTTGGCATCACTAAAAAAATTTACTAGATCATTTCTGTCATTGCCACGAGCCTGCCTTCAAAGTTTCGATTGGGTCACGGGAAAGGGGTTAAAATCGATCCAAAATTTTTTCGACAAGCAGACACTACGAGTTAATATAAAGGGAGTAAAAATTCACCAGCATCTAAAGCAAATACTCCTAAAATACGTAGTTGTTATATAAAAAAAAAAACAATGTAAATTTAGCAAAAAAATTTTTTATGTATTAATTTATTTAAAGAGAAAAACACAAAAATGATGATGTCTGATGTTGTATTTTTTGTGTGCAATAATTACATATACATACATATGTACATACACATATTAAATATTACAAATAATATACATATATTCTATATATGTATATCCATAATAACTGCATGTTAGAAATAAATCGGTATATTATTTTATTTACATAAAATTCTGCAATATTTTGTTGTGGGGAAAATACATTTCTTTTGCATTAACAGAGTGTCACTTCATTTTGCTCAGCGTGACTATTCCACAGTAGATGGCTCCACAATTTTTGTTCTAATAAGCTTTGCAATAGTTATTTCTATTTTAACATGAATGTCAATATTTTCGACTAGATATCATACAGCACAATGTTAAGGGTATACACGGGCTGGTCTTTTATTTCATACGTATTTTCATTATTCTTTTACAAATATGAACATAAGTTTGGCATATTAACTTTTTGTTGTCTTCACAAAATAGAGTTACCGAGTTCATCAATGAGTTTTTTGCTTTCGAAACAGTTCTATATAGTTATATAGAATTATTATTCTGCTTTACCTACAAAATATCTGATTGCGTTTACATCTAATTTTTAAAAATTGTTTATAATTACTAAAGCAGTATTATTCACATAAATACAAAATTGCACTTTTTAAATTTTCCATTCAAAGTTTAGAAAATATCAATTCTAAAAACTGGAATTAAAATTTCCAATTATAAATTATAAAATATTAATTGAATTTCAGAAAATCATATCAAAACGTCGGAAATAATAATTTTAAATTTAGAAGACATCAATTGCAGCAAATTCCAAAAAAAAAACACCAAATATGTTTACATTTAAAAAATGTTTACATTAAAAAAAATATTGGCATTCAGGAGAAATTAATAGCTTTTCAGTAACTTCTTTTACCGATAGTCGAATCGTTAAAAAAAAGAAAAGCAAAATTATCAGTAAAATTTTTAAACGATATATATATTATATAAGTCAGCTGTTGTTGTTATCTAAACGACAACCATTTTTGTGTTGTTTATTCAATCGATAAAAACTTAAATTTTTACGTTGAAATGTCGTCATACATAAATAAAAATCATAAAATAGTGAAAATATGTTGCTTCAATTAAAAAATTTTTTTATATAAATAAAAAAATTAAATAGCATATTCAATTCATTATTTCATTTTCAAATAAATAAACAGAAATATTAGTAAAAAAATAGAGATATTAAACATAAACATAAAATTATCCTGTCAAACACGAAGTAATTTGTTTTTTCTATTCTTCTTTGTGTTTTTCGCTTATTTTAACAGAGATGCCATTCGTTTACAATTTAAATAAATAGAAAAATAGATTTGTCGACTGTCGTTAAGATGTGTGTACTTAGTGAATCACTTAATCCTCAGTGCAAACAACAATAGCTGTCGCTATATTTTGCGATTGTCGGCTCGTTGAAATTTACAGAATCGGACTACAGAAAACATTAACCTAAATTCAATGAATTTTAGAAAACCTCAAATGATATTTAAGAATTGCGAACACAAAAATTGTTACATAAATAATCGCAATTTGATGAGATTGTTATTTATATATTACTAGCTGACCCGGGCAAACGTTGTTTTGCCTTCAAATTTTATTTTCACTGCAAGTCTGGTTCCGTTGCAAAGTCATGGCAGATTTAAATTTCGAAGAAGAATGAAAGGTGCACTAAATCGACATAGCAATTATTGTTCAAATACCGTTTAGTGAAGCAGAAATAATGGATTTATTTATTTTTGATAGCTGGGCCCGGTCCGCATTGCTGGCCGCTTATCGCGCTAATCTCTATCGGGCAAAACACAAACAAACTAAATATTGCGCCATCTGTCGGACGAACTTCAAATTACACAGAAACACTGCTCACGCCCCATAGAGCATGTATATAATGTTTGGTCAAAACTGGTGCAGTAGTTCTTGAGTTACGGTGCAAAAACACAAAAAAACTAAATATTGCGCCATCTTTCGGATGAACTTCAAACTACACAGAAACGCTCCTCACGCCCCATAGAGCATGTACATAAAGTTTGGTCAAAATCGGTGCAGTAGTTCTTGAGTTTAGCGATCACGAACAGACACGTAATTTTTATATACATATATAGAAATTTTTCACAATTTTTTTTTGGATGAAAATTTGAAGTTTTTCAGAAACTAAAGATAAGAAATTATTTTATTTAAAATGTTTGGGACATTTGGTTTTTTGCGTTTGGCATCCCTAATTTGATTATTTATTATTATTATAAATTTATTCTCTATGTTTTCCAAATATGGCAATATTTTAATAAAAAAGTTGAGAGAGCTTTTTTTTGGTTATTATTTTGTTACTTCATCCGACCTACATATATGGCCGCAATGAAGAAATATTTGGCCAGTTAAAAGAAACTATACAGCCATCTCCAATTAGCACGACTTAATGCATGTAGCCACCCTACACAACCATTACCTTTGCAATGGAGCTTAGGGCGAGCTATTTAATTAGCAAAAACTAAATTAAACGAGAAGTTATGTCATATAACCAGAAACGCATGCATATAGGTATATAACCTAAATGCATGCCGATCAGCAACCACGATGACCAAAAAGCAAACACCGAAATAAATCCGAAAACCAACCCAAACAATTTGCTGAAATAATTTGGTATTAGGTTTAACAAATTGTTTACTTTTTCCAATATTTTGTTTACATTTATTATCAATACTCAAACCGAGGTGGAGGGTATCAAAGATTCGGCACAGCCGAATTTAACACTCTTACTTGTTTTGTGTTACGCTTCTTCCCAATCTGCTACATAGAATTCATTGCAGAATTCATAGTAATGCAACGCTCTTTTCTGATTTTTTCGAACCGATCGAGCTATGACGCGTTTGATACTTGCTCTGCCTCTTAAGTTCTAAACGAATCGTTGATTTCAATAAATTTTGCTGTCTTAACAGAATTTAAGTTGAGATAATAAGATTTTTGTTGTAATTGTCAAATTTCAGTTGTTGAGGTTAGTGGTTTATGAATAATCGCCTAAATCGGCGATTTCCGTTTTGAGCGGATTTTTAATTTTTTTTATATATAAACTCAGGGGATGTCCCTTATTAATGCAGCGCACTGTGTTGATGTCAGGAAAATATGTTATAGGAATTCAAAAATGGAGAGATTCACAACTGAACAAAGAACCAGAATAATAGAACCTTATTATTTAAATCAGCGATCAATTATTTTAACGCAAAGAGCATATCGTTGCCATTTTACCGTCAGATTCGTTGCTTAATTGATGGTCGCAACCGACATGGCACCGTAAGAGATTTGCCTCGAACTTGTAAACCACCTTTAAATCGCACTGCGGGAAATATTGAACGTGTAGAGCGTTAACGAAACACCAGAAATATCTACCAGAAGCCGTCTTGCTCTGAAACGTGCCTATCATTATGCGGTTCTCGTTTAACTAGGACGTGAGTTATTAAAAGCAATAAATAGTCTCGGATGTGATGTTATGTCTACAGGCAATGCAACATACTGGCCAACAGATAAAAATAAGATCCCAGATTTAATCGACTTCTTTGTAACCGGACAAATACCAGAAACTAATATGAACATTGAAGGTGGCACAGATATGAACTCCGATCACTCACCCATATATTTATATATTAATGGAGAACTAGGCACAAAGAAAAAAGAGCTTGTTTAACAAACAAATTAACTGACTGGAAATATTTTAAATATCATTTAGATACCAATATTGATGGTCTTATTGAAACAATTAATAATATAGAAGAAGAAACAGAAAAGTTAACATTTAAAATACAACAATCTGCCTAAGTACGCCAATTTTCGAACAGCGACGATTTCAACAGCCTTTCCCGACAGAAATTCTTACGCTTATTAATATTATTAAGATACCCACCGCTAGAGACAGAACTAAATACATAGATTAACAAAACTAGTCACAGAAAAAATAAAAGAGCAAAAAAATATACACTTTATTCTCAAGTTGCAAAATCTGACAGCAGACAAAATTACCGAGTACTCATTACGGAAAATAACGAAAAACTTAAAAGGTCCAACCGTTCATAACCCTCCTATCAGAAATGACAATGGTTTCTGGGCTAAAAATGATTTTGACAAATCAGAAGTTTTCGCTCAATACCTCCATAAAACTTTTCAACCATATGAAAGGTTAGGAGACTTCATTTCGCCACTAACTGTTCAAGAGTCTAATGATAAACAACCATTCTCAATAAATGAAACTGTTGACGAAATAAATAAGCTTAAGACGGTAAAAACTCCTGGTTTTGACTTAATAACTGCTGAAATTTTGAAAAATCTCCCTTATAAAGCCCTCTTAAAATTTAATAACATTATGAACGCATGTTTAATATTTAAAAAAAAATTGCAGCAGGAGTGCCACAAGGTAGTATTCTGGGTCCAATATTATATGTCTTATATACAGCGGATATATCATTGCCAATCAACAGTATTTTTGCTGATGACACTTGTATTTTATCAATAGGAAACGATGAAATAAAGGGTGATATTTTAGCTATTATCTTTTTGGCAACACTGGTTGCCAACACGCACGTTTCGTGTTTTGTTTCATTGTCAAACATTTTCAGTTTGGTCTATAATTTAACCATGAATCGTCTTACAAACGAACAACGCTTGCAAGTTATTGAATTTTATTATCAAAATGCGTGCTCTGTTAAGAAAGTTCATCGCGCGCTTCTTCCATTTTATGGTCAGTTAAATCGACCCACTGAAGCGGCTATTCGGGCTATTGTGACTAAATTTACATTGTTGACTAAATTTACATTGTTTACTAAATTACATTGTTTACATTGTTTTAAAAAATTGTTTTACAATTACATTGTTTACTAAATTACATTTACTAAATTACATTTACTAAATACTAATTTACATTGTTGACTATATTTACATTGTTTACTAAATTTTTATTGTTGGACATTAAACCACCAACACGCTTACGTAGAGTGCGATCTGAAGAAAATATCGCAGCTGTATCGGCCAGTGTTAATGATGACCATCAATTATCGATTCGTCGCCGTTCGCAGGAATTGGGCCTCTGTTACTCAACAACGTGGAAAATTTTGCGGAAGGATTTAGGTGTGAAGCCTTTCAAAATACAGCTGGTGCAAGAATTGAAGCCGAACGACCTACCGCAACGTAGAATTTTTGGTGAATGGGCTCTTGGAAAGTTGACCGAAGATCCACTTTTTTACCGAAAAATTATGTTCAGCGACGAAGCTCATTTTTGTCTCAATGGGTACGTAAATAAGCAGAATTGTCGATTTTGGAGTGAATATCAGCCAGAAGAGCTACCAATGCATCCAGAAAAAGTCACAGTTTGGTGCGGTTTATGGGCTGGTGGCATCATTGGACCGTACTTCTTCAAAGATGATGCGAATCGTAACATAACTGTGAATGGTGAGCGCTACCGAGAGATGATAACCAACTTTTTTTTGCCCAAATGCAAGAGCTTGACTTGCATGACATGCGGATTCAACAAGACGGTGCCACATGCCACTGCATGACATGTGGATTCAACAAGACGGTGCCACATGCCACACAGCACGCGCAACAATGGACTTATTGTGAGGCGAGTTCGGTGAACATTTTATTTCACGTTCGGGACCGGTCAATTGCCCGCCTAGATCGTACGATTTAATGCCTTTAGACTTTTTTTTGTGGGGCTATGTTAAAGCTCATGTCTATACAGACAATCCCGCTTCAATTGACGCATTGGAAGACAACATTGAAGCATTTATTCGTGAGATACCGGCCGAAATGTTGGAAAGAGTATGCCAAAATTGGACTAAGCGGATGGACCATTTGAGGCGCAGTCACGGTCAACATTTGCATGAAATAATCTTCAAACATTAAATTATTTGGACCGTACTATCGATTCAAATAAAGATTTCATGCATTTTTCTGAACTTTATGTGTTTTTTTTTTTTTTTTTGGAAAACTTTCCTATAGCTCTTAAAAAATCAGCCTTTAGAATCGACTAGAAATCTTCAAGCAGCAGCTGATACGATAATTTACTGGACAGAAGCTTGGAGAATAAAACTATATGAAAGCAAATCAATTCATGTTGCCGTGGTATGTCAGAAGTGATGATATTCATGTAGATCTTGGAGTTAGCAAAGTCGCTGAAGCAATAAAAAATGTTGCATTAAATCATGCGAATAGACTACAACGCCATAACAACCCAGAAGCTTCTATCTTATGTAGCGAAGAAATCTACTCAAGAAGACTGAAGAGGACCAAGCCACATGATCTAGTGACTAAATTTAAATTAGTTATGGAAATGAATTACTTGTTAGCTTAAGCTAGGTGTAATTTAATGAAATGTACACTTTTTTTCTTTCTTATTAAATAAAACATTTCACAAAATCATTATGAAGCTGAAAACGGGGGGTCATTGAAGTTACATTATTTTCCATACATGGTGTGAAAAATGTCCATTTTGTACATTTAATCTAAAAAAAAATATATATATAGAAACGAAAAATTTATTAAATTTGTAAACCCCATGGTGACTTTTGGCCCATCCTGTATATTGTAAGTGATAGGAAAAACCTCTGTAGGAAGTTTCTTTAACAAACGGCTAGTGTGGCCAATAAACGAATTTTCGCGGCATTTCGTGGGCGATTCACTAGACAATAAACTATAAATGGACGAGAGGAAAGCACGGGATCTAAGGATGAATTCAGTTATCTGAGCAGAGCACTTCCCATTGTAATATCTATAATACAGTGGAACACAACCAACATTCCACCAGCGCTCCAATATGTCAAGAGAGTTGGTTACCCTATCGTCCTTGATAAGGAAGATAGCTATCCCTTTCAACCGGTCCAGAAGCTTCAAAATAGACTGTGAAGCCTTTGCCATATATGCGAGTTGCATTACATTTATGGTCGCATATAGGTGGTATAAATACTGAAGTAATTCTTTTTTTTTTTTTTTTTAAGCCAGTTCCGCGAAGCCGAGTTGCTTGTCTGCAGAAAATACACTGTGAGTCCCTTGCCATATATCGGAGTTGTATTCCATTTTTGGTCGATATAGGTGGTATAAATACTGAAGTAATTCTTTTTTTTTTTTTTTTTTTTTAAGCCAGTTCCGCGAAGCCGAGTTGCTTGTCTGCAGAATCTAATTTGGCTATTTTTTTTTTTTTTGCAGCGACAGACCAAAGCCTTTGGTGGGAATCGAACCCACGACCCCCGCATGATAGGCGAGCACGCTACCTATTCACATACCGGGGCGTTTAAACCGATTTAGAAAACCTGGGCACTTGAAGCCTTCTTCCGACAATTGAAACATTTGTTTTGTCCAACAGAATCACACTGAATTTTAATGCCCTCTATCTACACCACCCATGGATACAGATGACACTGATGACCCCGCGGCCCCTTTATGGATTGGTCTTTATTGAGTGCGCATTCATATATTGCCTCATGTCCCAATCTCCCAAGGCTCAGACATTGAGCAAAATAAGGCTAGGTGTATGCGATCTCTGAGAAAACTCAATCTAAATCGAGGGATGATTACTAACACCAAAAAGCAATCAGTGAACTGTTCCACACCAGATCCATGGCATAGCAACAACAACCGATCCAGTTAATGGACTGACTCCAACCTTCGGAAAGAAACACCCTCAGAGCACGCATAGAACGACTTCTTCGAGAGGCAGAAAGTGCAGGACAAATTGCAATTGGCCCGTAATTTGTAGTGTTGTCAGCTGCAGTCTTTTTGGGATTTGCTGAACATTGGCAATCACCTAATATGAGGAAAAGTACGTTGCAAAGTGTTAAAAAGATTTACCAATGGTCGTGATAACGTCGAAAAGTGCTGTTTCATTACCAGTGTTAATATGCCATCCGGTACTGGTGACTTGTTTATAATGAGCTTTGCAAAAGCTCCATTTACAGCACGAGCTTGAAAGAATATCTTAGACATTGTATGTGGTGCTCTTTCAAGTTGCGGAAGTGCGTGATGGCTATCCAGCTTGAATGCATATATTAGGCATAGTATGTGGTACTCTTTCAAGTTGGAGAAGTGAGTTGTGGCTTTCCGGCAAGAAATAACTCTTTGCGAATTGTTCAGCCAAAATATTGGATTTATCAACTGAGTCAGAGAATGTTAGGTTATCCTTGAGAAGAGTAGGAATGAAAGAACTAGCGTTGTCTTTTACTCATTAACCGAATATCCAGAAGGTCTTACTGCCTCATGGATCCAAAAGAAATTTAGTTCTAAGATGGCGTTCGTAGAGAAGTTTTTCACATCTAACCACTTGATAATTTTTCGCGTTTTGAGAAAATTTCGTGCTAAAAGGGCGTCTTATTTTCTTTGAAGTTACGGAAGGGATAAGTGTCAAATGAACTGTCATGCTGTACTAACTCTTTGACAATTACGCTGTCCGTCCTATACTCGTATAAAATCCAGCTGGTGCGGGAATTAAAGCCACTACGCCATCCTATACATCGTTCTTTCGCCGATTGAGCTTTAGAGCAGTTGGTAACTGTCCCAGTGTTTCTTCGCAAAATTGTTTTCAGCGGGTTTGGTGTGGGACCAATCCACAACAGACCCTACAAACTTCACTATATCCAGAAAAATGCACCGTTTGGTTGGGTTTATACATTGGTGATATCATCGGACCCTTGTTATTCAAAACTAAGGCCGAATAAATAATTTTTTTCTGAAAGTTGGATAAAATTGATCCGGCCGAGATGTGGCTTCAACATGATGGTGCTACGTGCCATATGGCGAACAAAACCATTGACTTATTGAAATCAAAATTTGGTGATTTCGAGAAATGGACCTGTCGATTGGCCTCCAAGATCGTGCAACTTGACACCTCTCGAGTATTTCCTGCACGGTTACGTGAAGTCACTAGTTTATGCTGATAAACCAGAAACAATTGATGCCATGGAGCCCAATATTGTTCGTGTTATTCCTGACATACTAGCACCTTATAGCACTTTACGTTTCTTTTTAATTTATCGTTTTTTGAGGTATTTTATTGAAAAAAGTGGACATCGCTAAGTTTGATATTTTTCATACTCTGAAGTCAAACAATTTTCACCAATTAAATCCCTCCAGTTACACCCTGACTTTAGTGCATCTGACTATAAAAACATCAAAGAAGACGTACTGTTCTCACTATGCTCATCCATCTGCTTTTTTCAGAACTTAAAATAGTCGGTTAACGATATGAAAATGCAAACATATCTCAATGGAATGTACTGCTAAAGTTTTGATCAACTCAAAGATGATGGCTATTAGAGCTTTAGAAATTATCCCCAATATGTTCTATTGAAATATCCAGGTTATCAATGTGGGATCATTATTTTATTCTCCCAATATTCACTCAAAATTTATCTTTGACTCAAAATCGATTTTTTTTTTTTTTTTGTTCCTTAAAAGAATTGTCCTTTTTAGTGCATGTTTTTTGAGCATACCTACAAACAAAGTCGATGTCTACCAACCGATAAATTTCCAACATATTATTCAACTTCTACTTTTGCATCAAGTCTGATGGACAATCTATCATTTTAACGAACGCCATCAAACAAACGTAAAACTTAAACTTTGCATTCAAAACGATTTCAAACGATACGCTTTTATTACGAACTCTATATCAAATAGATTTTTATCAAAGACTTTAAAGTAGACGACGCTACGAGTGAACACAGAGATTGACTTTAAGCTCAGAGGCAAAAGTTCTCGTGGCACTCTCATGTAGTTCAAATCCAAACACACACAATAATAGTGAAGGAATGTACGAGTAGTCCACGTATTCAATAACAGAGGGAAAAGAAGAAAAATTGTCAATTTTGTTTTGTTATTTTTGCCCCTCATTTGCAATGCAAACAGTGTTGGTTAAGACTTCATACACATGGGCCATGGTCATACATCATTTCAAATGTGTTTTTTTTTCGATAGATGGCTTTGAGAAGTGTATTTTTAGTTTGTTCTGCTTAGATTTTTATAGGTACGTTATTGTCAACAACAGCTTTCTGCGGTTGTAGACTCATAACATTTGCTTAGAATTGCACAGCCAATGCGACAAAAAAAACGGTGACTTTAAAGTACGAGTATTGTTTGGCTTAATAAAAAATTCAAAAATGTTTTGTTTCATTTCTGCCATAAAGTCCCTCGAGTATATTTTATTGGGAAAATCAAATATGTATAAACATGATTGAATGTTTGTATTTCAAAAACTATAAATTCTACTTCATCTTTATTTAAATGCAGAGCTGTGGAAAATATTGGCCATTTTTCGATGCTGATTGAAAAAAAAAAAAAAATAAATAAAATATAAAAAATAAGCAAACATCGTTATTTAATGGTGAAATGTTTGCTAGCACTGGTGATTTTCCCCATAAAAAACAACAACATTATATTCTTCGATTCTGGATGCGAAAGAAATACAATAATATATAAATTTTGTTTTAAGAAGGCTATGCTAGGAGGGCTTGGGTATCACTTATATGAAGCAGTGGCTATCGTTTTATTTTGACGTATCCGGATTGCAATATTTTCCCTCTATGTCTTGAACTTAACGCTGAACATTAATGATTGCCACATAGATTTTCTTTTGAGAGTTAGCACAGCAGGTTGGGAAGAAATTCTTATACCCTGAAATCTAAAATTAAATTAAGAATAATTCGGCTTCTACTTCTACAGAGTGCTAGGTACTTGTTGTCTCGTCATCTTCCAGGCATAGAGCCCAGGTAGTCTGGGCTCAATCTTAGACATCTTTTGCCAGTTTTAGTGTAATTTAAAATACTTCTGGTTTATTACTATATTCCTATATTCGACTGCCTGAGTTCCTTCGACTTATTCCAAAGTGTCACTCTGCCGGTATATTCGGTCTCTTGATTACAAACTTTAAAGTAGAACAAGTTTCAAAGTAAGATACATGTACCATTATCGGAGTAGCAGATGCCAATCTTGCTAGTTCATAGAAGATCTGATTTCGCTCCATTCCGCCATGTCCGGGAATCAAAAATTAAGTTAAATTACCACCGAAGTTTTTTACATTAACTGAGTAACCGAGTAACTGATTAAGATTGAATCTGCTAACGGTCCAGCTCTGAACTACTTCCGAATTGCTATTCCTTTTTAAAAATTTTCTTGACAGTTTCTAATATAACAACAATTTATAATATGTTGTCGATTTATCATATTTTGCAACCTGAGTATTGGCATCGACACTAGACTTTATTTAGGAATTTCAATGAATTTCAAAATCGTCTTTCCAAACCAAAAAATATTATTTACACACTTCGGGAAGTTTTTTTTTCTAGGAACCAAGAAGCCAAACGTCACTCCTTCTCTGTGGTGTTGTGTTGTCGGCCTTTGATTAGGTTGTACTACCAGTTTGTTATGATAACCCATTATACAAACAACTATACCAAAATAAATTAATATAACAGAAGGGAAAAGTGACAACATACTGTCGAAACTTTATTTGGAGAAAAAACTATACGACATCTATACCATCCAGAGAACATCGGAAAAACCATAGTTGTCCCCATCTACAGCGATGGTTTAAAAGTAAGCTGCGAGACGGGATCAGGCATACAGTCCGAACTTTTAGGCGAACGGTGACTTTTTAATTTGCCGGACTACTGCAAAATTTTCCAAGCAGTTATACCGCAGCAAGTGGTACAACAATTTTTGTGTAATTGAATGTAAAAGATCGCCAAATAAACTCACGGAATGCTACGTTAAGATCAGTTACATATCAGATAACCATGGTGGACCAGACGAATGTGCGAGAGTGGGTTCAGAAATGAGCTCGATAGATAGACACTTACGCTAGCATATTGGCGAGAATATGATACAACACCCGGTTACAAGACATCAAAAGCATGCCCAGCAGTGGATAGAAAAAAAACGAGAAACTTGCTCAATTTGAACAACGAAAAGTTTTACACCACTAAGCAGATAATGATGAGACACTACAATATAGGCAGCATGACCATGAATTGTAATGAGGAGGAGTAACCTGAACCACTACTACATCTGTCCTATGGAACGTTTTTCGAGCGACTTAATTGCCCTGCGGAAGTCTAACCAAGTCAGATTTTGAAATTCTTCTGCTCCCAGACAGTTCACTCTGGATACTGACAGAAAATATGCTCCAACGACCTTTATCTCCTGGTGAACCATATAGCCTACAATTATCGATAGATGCCTGTCTTGCTCTCTTGGCGTAAGAAGCTCAGTCATGTTCTATTAACGCCCCCACCAAAAGTCTAAATTTTTTTCCAAGACAGTCATATCAAAAGGCCCCTTCCCCGTGGATTATAATCCTATAATTATAGGATTTTCGCATAATTTTAGAAGTTTCTCATGTGCTGGTATTACTCCAAAATGCCTAGGCTCTCTCCATTATCTCGGAATCCATATTTACCTTAGAATCTTAGAGTGATTTACGAACGTTCACTGGTCTTTCGCGCAACAGTTGAACCTCAATTCACCAATTCATCGGCTTTGTTATATCCTTTCATGCCGATATGTTCTCAAAACCAATGTCTTCTTTTGTGTTGATACTTGGTTTAATTACGTAGTTACGAGGGTGGTCCCAGAGCAACCCGACCTAACGTATAGGAAAAAATTACACTGGTGAAAATTAGCAATCTTATAAGATACCAGATGTAACCAGAAGTGCTTCGCTACGCCTTCCCCCCGCATCGCGCGAACTCCCAAGGCTCTCAGTATAACAGTTATCCAGATACATGACATTTAATATTTGCTTTGTATAGGAGGTGCCACGCCCTTTTTCCGATACCGCCCATTTATTGTCGCGTTATTATTATCTCTGACATAGTACTCGAGATATATGATGTTGAGTAATTATTTTATATGGGAGCTACCACGACCATTTATCCGATCCCGCCCATTTCCGGCATAGCTACTAACATTAATAATAGGTGACCTCACACAAACTTGCAAAGCTATCCCCATCATAATACCAAACATATATGATAGCTAAAATTTACTTGTATGGGAGGTGCCACGCCCACTAAAAATATTGAAAAAGGTGACCATGTGTAAATTTCAGGAAAATCAATTCAGACAAAAACGGTGTGTGGTATAATTGTATTGGTGGAAAGATTAGGAAGTGTTTGGAGATAACATGAAGGCACTATTTCAATAGGAAGTGTTTGGAGATAAAATAAGCGAATAGCGTTATAAAAACGTTTCGAAAATGAAAAATGAGAAATAAAAAATGAAAAATTAAAAATTTAAATTTTTATAAAAAATGAAAAATGAAAAATAAAAAATAAAAAATTAAAAATACAAAAACAATAATAAAAATAAAAAAAGAAAAATTAATGATGAAAAATCAAAAATTAAAAATGAAAATTTAAAAATGAAAAATAAAAAATAAAAAATTAATAAAGAAAAAAAAAAAAATTAAAAATGAAATTTTAAAAATGAAAAATAAAAAATGAAAAAGGAAAAATGAAGAATAAAAATTGAAAAATGAAAAATGGAAAATAAAAAATAAAAAATGAAAAACAAAAAATGAAAAATGGAAAATTAAAAATGAAGAAATAAAAATTAAAAATTAAAAACGTAAAATGAAAAATGAAAAATTAGAAATGAAAAATAAAAAATTAAAAAAAAAAAATTAAAAATTAAAAATTAAAAATTTAAAGTTAGAAATGAAAAATTAAAAATAAAAAATGAAAAATTAAAAATGAAAATTTAAAAATGAAAAATAAAAACTGAAAAAGGAAAAATGAAGAATAGAAATTGAAAAATGAAAAATGAAAAATGAAAAATGAAAAACAAAAAATGGAAAATTAAAAATGAAGAATTAAAAATGAAAAATAAAAAATTAAAAATTAGAAATAAAAAATTAAAAATGAAAAACGTAAAACGTAAAATGAAAAATTAAAAATAAAAAATTTGAAAAAAAATTAAAAATGAAAAATTTAAAATTTAAAATTAAGGATAAAAACTGAAAAAAGAAAATTAAGAAATTTAAAACAATAAATTAAAAATTAAAAATTAAACAGTTGAAGTAATAAATAATAATAAATATTTTTATATTAGCAGAGCCCCTGCAGTTGATTGCTATAAGTGATACATAGATGACGCTTTCTGTTTGAATTAAAAAAAGTGCCATAAAAAATCTTTAATTACTAGATGGTTACACATCTCCCCTGTGATCGCATTCACATGAATTTTTTTTTTTAGTTATCAAACGAAAACGATATCAGTGAATTTGTAAGCATAAAACGCAACAGATTCACGAAAATTTTTTTTTATTTCTCAACACAATCGCCTTTAAGCTCGAAACACTTTTCTCATCTATATTCAATAGCTTTGATACGCTGTTTGTAGTAAGAACTGTCTGGCTCCTTAAAATAGCCATAAGCTGCATAGCCATAGCCATTGTTGGCAACTTTTTTATAACCGAGCCATTTTTCAAGTGGAAATAGAAAACAATCCGACTGAGCTAAAGCTGGTGCGTGATGAAGCAATTCGCTCTTTAATGGATTTTGGCCATCGTAATAGTGGATGTGGATGAAAATGATGAAACAGCACACAGTTAACATAATCCTCGCCGTTCGTTTTTTATACCCTATATCACTATGTGGTTTGACTTTGTGCTGCTGTTTGTAACTACCAAAAATATTTGAGCTAGACCCATCTTTTATTATACCGATCGAATCAGAATCACTTTCTGTGTCGATTTAGAGATGTCCGTCCGTCCGTCCATCTGTGTGTCCATGTAAACTTTGTAATCAAACTACAGGTCGCAAATATGAATATATTTTGGTGAAATTTGGTGCATAATTTTTGTCGGCCATAGGATGAACGGTGTTGAAATTGGTGAGAATCGGTTCATGTTCAGACCTAGCCCCCATACAAATTAACCCTATGAAATCGACATAAATTGCCATAAGATCCAAATTATCATATAGATCTTACTCAAATTGGGTTTGTATGCGTTTATTACATCCATTAATGAGTAGTCTAAAAATTATCCCTATGGGACAATTCTTAGTCATAGGCCCCATATAGAGCTGCTTCCCGATCTTCACTTATATCTATCAAAAAACAACAATATTGCACTGATTCTTCTCAAATTTTGTTTGTATGTATTTTTGCAAAATACAAGAGACTTTACCAAACCGAGTTGGGATCGGTCCATTTTTGGGCCTAGTCTCCATATAGATATAGCATCCGGTATGAACTTTTTCATATCTGCAGCCAAAAAAATTAATAAAAATCCCACTCAAATTTGGTTTATACTTATTTTCTATGTCCAGTTAGTTGGGCCTACGAGATGGGGTTTCTAAACGCATGATTTTTCCTTTCTGAAGATAGTCAACAAATATTATAATTATCCCATATCTCTGTTTACAGATGAAACTGTCTTCATCCTTTCGGACATGATGTTCCCATTTCAGTCAACTGTTTTGACCGTTCCTTTGCTTCAGGTGTATAGCATTAAACCCACAGCTACGAATCGACGAAAAACTCGGAAAATAGTATTTGGCTGATTTTCTTAGCCATTACTGGCGTGGCCACCTTAATTGGTCAACCGCTACGGTGTTCGTCTTGACAGCTCGGACGGACTTTTTTAAACTCTGCGACCCAATAAATTATAATCGAAAACAAAGGAGCGGACTCCCCCAGGGTAGAAGCTAGCCCGGCTTGAATATTGGTTGGACTGAGACCTTTTACATGAAAGTATTTAATTACACTAACAGATTCCAGCGCTTGAAATTCGAGTGCAATTTCGAGGCAACTTTATTTTTCAACTTAACAAATTCACAAACCAACACTTTTTTAGTTTATTATTATTATGAATGAAGATAACGAACTCATTAGCAAACACATTAGGAAATTTAATAAACACGCACACAGCATATGTATAATTTTATGTATGTGTTAGTAGCAACTTTAAATGCAATTTACTCAAAATAAAGGAAAAAAATTAAAATTCTGTAAAGCTGAAAAACAGCTAAAAGGAAATACCTTTCAAATAATATATGTTTGGTAAAAATTGGGATAAAACGGCAAAATTAATCATCGGTCACAAGAAATCGCCTAGCCTATTAATATTATAAATAACGGTGACCAACTTTTTCCATATTTACAATTTCACTGAGATCGTTCACTTTGGATTGCTAAACAAAAATACTAAACAAAGTGACTTTGTCCTCTATTAATGTGATATTCTCAAAAATTTTCAACAACTGGAATATCTATGCTTTTCTGGAATAACCGCGTATGTCCATTTTTGTCACTTTTGAGTTACCGATGCCAAATATAATAAATATTAACGCTCTTTACACGTGTTTAATTTAAAAAAAAAATATTGACCATTTCTGAGTTTTTTCTTTAAATAACGACGTAACTTAAATGTTTATTAAATTAGTTTGCAGCAATAACGACGTATGTCAACCTACGTTTGATCGCTGACAACTTATTTTCTTAGAAAACGACACATAGCGACATATGTTGTTATTAATGAAAAATAAATGCAAAATAATTTTGGATTATTTTTCAGTTTATAACCACTTATAAAAACTTGTGTGTTTATTTCTGTTATTTTTTGTCACTATTATTCTTGATACGTTATTATATTCTCATCCAAAGTCCCGTTAACTTTTTTTTGACTAACAAAAAAAATCCATTTTTCAAGCAACAACAACTTATGTCTACATGGGTGGTTGCATTGGTAATTTCTTTTTCAAAAAATACGACGTTTGTCGACATAAGTCGCTTTGTCTGCACACACTAAGTGTTATTTATATATTGTTTTTCGTCCTCCTCTAGGATCTATTCCTCTAAAGATTTTTGACTCAAAATTTCATATAAAGTATTTATTGCCCATTTCTACAGGACTGTTAAATAAAAAGCTCTAAAAATTTTATATCGAGCCCATAATTTCAAATATAACGTTTTTTGGCTCTCCTGAACATTTTGATTTTATGACATACGCGGTTATTCTAGAAAACCACTGATATGTGACAAATAATTGTCAATATGACCTTTTACAAACACGCTAGTTAATTTTTTTATACTTTAATCAAGTGCCAACCATTTATTTTTAATTGCTTAACTTGTGCAATTTTTTTCTGAGTATGATTCCCCAATGTTGACTCAAGTCTATCAAATAGTTTCGAGCCAGCAGTAAAGCAGTTAAATGTTTATTGTTCAGAGCGAGATCCCATTAAGCAGCCTTTCCCTTATATGGTTCGTGTTTTCCCGATATAATTCAGTCTTGGTATGCTGCGGTCCAATTTGCCAATACTACATCCGTGAAAAGAGTGTTCCCACCACTTTTAAGCGAATTGTAAATTTCTTTGCAATCCGTTCCGTTATCACATTGGTAGTCAGATTTTGAGGATTATAAATTTTTCATATGATAAATCTTAAATTTTATTTACTAAAACTCTCCATCTATTTTCAATGATGCGCCCTCCTATTTAAGCTACACTTATACTAGCTAATTTTTTTTTTATCTTTAGATTCGCTTTTGCAAAAATTATGTTTTCATTTTATGAATTTGCAATATTTTTTTCTTTTTATTTTTATTTTAATTTTTGCATACATTGTTTCTTTTGGCATTTTACGAAATATTAAAACACACCCATTCTTTTTTTTTTGTTTTTATTAATTTTTTTTTTTTTTTTTTTTTTTTGTGAAAACTTAGCTCAACTACTGTTTAACTGTTTGACTTCAAACACAGATGTATACGGACATAAAATTTGAACAAGAGGTATTTAATATTGATATTTAGGAAAACATTAACACAAATTATTCATTAGACAAACATTATCTCTTCATAAATAAATCACCAGCACGAGTTGTGTGTATTTGAACAACTTTGTTAATATTCTCAAAACAATTGGTGATTTTTTGTTAGAAATACAAAAAAAAAAAATTATAATCTTTTTTTTTTTTGGCTTAACGTTGACCTCACTTAAATATTTTTATGGCTTTTTTTTTATTTTCTGTTATATTATTGATAATTGTTTGCTTCCGAAATTATTTCACCTGAGGCCAAGTTGAAACTTGTTATTAACCAGGTGGTGGTAACTAAGTTGTACTCAATTCGTATGGCTGGTATTAGGGGTTCGTTTTACTTGTATGAATATCTTTAGTCAAAAATCTATTAAATATCAATTCCTTAACACAAAAACCAATTGTTTAATGATTTTAATATTGATCCAAAGCTGCTGGGCTTTATTTGGCCTGATTCTTTTTTTGTTCTTTGGAATTTTATTATAATTTTGTTTTGTATGGCTTGCGAAAAGAAAAATCTCATAAAATAGCAGCTTTATATGTTTCAGTTGTTAAATTTTTATTCAAAGTGTACTTATGATTTAAAAAAAAATCATGTTTTGCCTGGAGCTTTATACGAGCATAATTTATAATTGTAATTAAAATATCTGTCAAATGACTTGGATTTTATTGCTTTAAAAGGATTTTAAATGATTTTCCTATAAACAGACATTTCAAAGAGTCCGTTATATGCACATAGACTATATTAATGTCATAAATATTAATCTCTTTTGCTTTACAATTAAATTTGCCTAAGAGGTAATTAATTAACATTAAGACAAGTGACATTTTCCATGAATTATTTGAATCTTCTTTTGTTTGTTTGTTTGTTTGCCGAAAACTTCGTAGCTACTTTTGATGGTAACAACAGCAACAACGACAAAAAAATAAATAAATGAAATAAACAACGATAACAAAAATGAGCTTTAATTTTAAATCAACTTAGATTTCCTGATGCCCTTAGACATTTTATGGTATAGAGAGAGAATAATAAGTTTGTTTCAATTCTACGAAATCTGTATATAGATAATTAAATTTTATAAATTTTGCGACATTTCTTCACTTAAAGATTGTTAGCCGGTAATTATTTAAAGTAGATTGAAATAAAGAACTAAATGAAAGTTATAGTCGTTCTGGAAATAGTTCATATCTGATGTTTTTTATATGGGACTGGGTCAAGAAATGGACCAATCATTATCATACAGTGACAGTGACGAGCAAAATTGTACATTGCGTAACATTTTCAGAAATATTGCTCAGTATTTCAAATTGCAAAAGAAAATCCAATTTATTGATTATTTAATCTTTAAAACATAAAATAGGTTTGATTAATTATATTATTACTAGTTAATACAAAAATTATAAATTAAGAAAAAAAATGTAAAATTAATAAATAAATAAATAATAACAACACAGGACACAGAAATCACAAATTAATCTTAAACAATTAAAGTTCTGTGACACTAGCGTTAAGTTCTGTTAAAGTTAATACTAGCGTTAAAACTTATTTGTGATTTCTGTGTACTGTGCTGTTCTATCTATTTATTTACTAGCAGAATCCAGCCCTCGAAATTCGAGCGCAAATGCTAGGAAATTTTATTATTTTATTAAAAAAAGACCCTAAAAGTATGCTAATCAATTATAGCCAATTCACAAATCAACACAAAAAACACACTCTTTTTTATTTCAAACACATTAACAAATTCAATAAACACATAGCATTGTATAATTTGATGTATGTGTTAGTAGCAACTTTAAATGCAATTTACTCAAAAAAAGAAAAAATTTAAAAATATGTAGATCTGCAAAAAGGCTAAAAAGAAATACCTTTTAAATAATATACGTTTGGTCAAAATCGGGATAAAACGATAGAACAAAACATCGGTCACAGGAAATCGCAAAGCCTATTAATATATAGATTTTCTGTGTCGTGAAGTCCAGTTTTTATACCCCATACCACTATGTGGTTTGGGTATAATGACTTTGTGCTGCTGTTTGTAACTACTAAAAATATTTGACCTGGACCCATCTTTTATTATACCGATAAAATCAGAATCACTATCTGATTCGATTTAACGATGTCCGTCCGTCCGTCCGTCTGTGTGTGTCCATGTAAACCTTGTAATCAAACTGCAGGTCGCAAATATGAATATATTTTGATGAAATTTGGTATATAAGATTTATCGGCCATAGGATGAACGCTGTTGAAATTGGTGAGATTCCGTCCATGTTCAGACCTAGCCCCCTTACAAGTGACCCCTATGAAATCGACATAAATTGCCACGAAATCCAAATATAGAGCTGCTTCCCGATCTTCACTTAAATCTATCAAAAAACGAATATATTGCATTGATCCTTCTCAAATTTTGTATGTATATATTTTTGCAAAATACAAGAGACTTTACCAAACATGATCAGGATCGGTCCATTTTTGGACCTAGTCCCCATATAGATATAGCATCCAATATGAACTTTTTCATATCTGCAAATAAAAAAATTTATAAAAATCCCACTCAAATTTGGTTTATGCTTATTTTCTATGTCCAGTTAGTTGGGCCTGAGAGATAGGGTCTCTAAACGCATGGTATAGGGTATCGAATAGTCGGTCTGACCGATTATAATTTTCTTATTTGTTTTCTTATGTATTTTAATATGTTCGTGATATTCGTATAGGGAAAAAAAATCGCCAAAACAAAAATCAAAAAAAAAAAACAAATATTGTCAAAGTCAAAAATCACCTTAACAGAAAATTGCGAATAACAAAAATAGCTAAAAAAAAAAAAAATCGCAAAAATCGACAAAATCAAAAATCGCCAAACACAAAATTCACATATAACAAATCTCGCCGAAATAAAAAATCCAGAAAACAAAAGTCGCCAAAATCGAAAATCGCAGTATAACAAAAATCGCCCAAACCAAAAATAGATAAAACAACAAATCTCGCCAATTTCAAAAATCGCCAACACTGAAAATCGCGAATGACAAAAATCGCCAAAAAAAAAAAACAAAAATCGCCAAAGTTAAAAATCTCAAAAAACAAAAATCGGAAAATCAAAAATAAAAAAAATAAAAATCTTCAAGTCAAAAATTTTCAAAACCAAAAATCGCAAAGAAAAAAGCATCAAAAACAAAAGTCGCTAAAAACAAAAATTGTCAGAACCGAAAATCACGAATAAAAAAATCGCTAAACACAAAAGTCGCCTACAACAAAAACTGTCAGAACCAAAAATGGCGAATAACAAAAATCGCAAAAATCGACAAAATCAAAAACGCCAAAAACGAAATTCACGAATAACAAATCTCGCCGAAGTAAAGAATCCAGAAAACAAAAATCGCCAAAATCAAAATCGCAAAAAAATTAAAATCGCCTATATCAAAAATAGCGAAAAAAAAATCGCAAATTTCAAAAATCGCGCATAGCAAAAATCCTCGACATCTAAAGTCGCCTATATCAAAAATTGCAAAAACCGAAAATCGCGAACAACAAAAATCGCCAAAATCAAAAATATCAAAAAACAAAAATCGCAAAATAAAAAAAAACAAAAATCGTCAAAGTGACAAATCCCCAAAAACCAAAAATCGCAAATAAACAAATTGTCAAAAACAAAAGTCGTCAAAAACAACAACTGTCAGAACCCAAAATCGCGAATACCAAAAATCTGCAAAAATCGACAAAATCAAAAATCGCCAAACAAGAAAATTACGAATAATAAAAATCGCCTAAATAAAAAATCGTGAAAACAAAAATCGCCGAAATAAAAAATCGCAAAAAACAAAAAAAAAAAAAAATCGCCAAAATCTAAAATCGCAAAAACAAAAATTGACAAATTCAAAAATCGGCAAAACTAAATAAAATAGTCTTCTACAAAATGTATTCCCAGTTATATATTTCCTTACGATGGGTGTAGCGAAGCGCATCGGGTTACAGCTAGTCCTTTCTATGAACTATAAATAAGAAAATATAAATATAGTTGTCAAAAAAAAAAAAAAAACTAAATTTAACTTTATATTTAAATGGTATCAAAATTTAATGGCTAATTGCACTTTACAACTGCGGTTTGGCTTTCTAAGGCCACATTTTTTATGACCTTTTGTATAATTTCTTTATCTTGTTGTTGGTTTGCTTAGTTGTGCAGCTATAACTCAAGAACCAGTGATGGTATCTCATTTCATTCTTCGGCTAGTAGCTTTAGCAACTCAAATTGGATTAATTTTATCAATGAAATCTGCAATAAAATTTGTAGTTTGTTCTTTATTTTTTAATTTTTGAAAAATATAACATATTCAGGGCGTATGATTATTATTTATTAGTAGAGTAGAAGTGAGTGGGTATGAGTGATATATTTTATTTTAAGTTAATAATACATCATACTTTACCCGTAAAGTATATTAGGGCGGGTCGCTTTGTACGGAGGCAAAAAATCGCTCAAATGACAAGGAAAATCTTGTTCTATGGATCAAAATAAGAAACTTTGCCCAATGAACCATACCTCTAAAACGAATTCTGATGTCCCGACTTTTGACCTGTCTGTCTGTCTGGAAAATCGTATTCTAAGGATCAAAATAAGAAACTTTGCCCGAGGAACCATACCTCTAAAACGAATTCTGATGTCCCGACTTTTGACCTGTCTGTCTGTCTGCCTCACTTTGACCCATTTAGAGTGCCCAATCGAATCCAAATGTATGATCGACCCCCTCTAACTTTGTAGGGCCGACCAACCCATGCCAGTGGCATACCCCTGGAACCCCGGTGGCCGGTTCCCCATACAATCATTTCAAAAATCACCATTTTTGTTTAGAATTGGGCTGACTATGTTTGCTAATAAATAATAATCATACGCCTTGACTATGTTATGTTATTCAAAAAGATCGATCGGATGAGGGTAAATAACTTTTAGATCGCTCAGTGACTGTGCGTGACTATGCGCGACTCTGCGTGATTACCCCAAAATTAATCTGAAGTCACAACAAGACTATGGGCCAAGTTTCAGATCAATTGCATAAGGGGGAATAGGTTTGCCCCATGGCATACAGACAGACAGACAGACAGGTCAAAAGTCGGGACATCAGAATTCGTTTTAGACGCATGGTTCCTCGGGCAAAGTTTCTTATTTTGTTCCCTAGAATTCGATTTTTCCTTGTCACTTGGGCGATTTTTAAATCGACCAGCCCTAATGTATATTCTTGATCCTTGTAACAATTCGAGCCGATAAAGCGATGTCCTTCTGTGTGTATGTCTGTCCGTCCGTCCGTCCGTCTGTACGTTTATCTGTTTAAATCACACGCGTTCACAAAATAAACCATCTACTTAGGCAATCTTAGGATAATATTGTTGTCACTATTTCGAGCAGGTCCGAATTTAAAATGGAGTAAATGGGGCATAATTGCGCCAAGATATGACCTAAAATATGGAGACACCTATAAAAAATTTTAAAAATTGAATGTATTTGTTGTAAGAATTTAGAACTAATTTTATCAAATTATTTTCTTGTACAAATTTTTTTACATTTGTTATAAATAGTATAATAAGGCCAGATGTTAACATAAAATTAGAATCCAGGTGGAAGGTATCAAAGAACCGCCGTAACCGAATTTAACACTCTTTTATTTGTTTATCAATTTTTTACGTCGATATATTAATAATAATAAATTTTATAATTTATAAGCCTTAGCTACATTTTTTCCGAAGAATGAAATGAGAAATCGTCAATGGTTCTTGACTTATAACGGAAAAACTTGCAAACAAATATCAAGGACGCCTGAGAATGCCCAACCTTTTGGAGGCTTTACTATACTGGCCTATTATTTTCACTATGACTTGGAATTTCTCACCCCCCCCCCTCGATAATGACCCCAAAAAACTTTCCACAGTGTTATCGGCAGCTGTATTAAAATGATAACCGTATCCCAACAGTGAGTTTGAGAGACTGGCCGAATTTAACATTGCAGCTAAAATTGCCTCAAATAAATAACATTTGATTAGAGAATAACGCCATTTATTTGGAAGAGCTGAAATTTATTAAAATTTAAATAACATTCCAAAACAAAACTTTTTGTGGAAGCACTAATTGCAATTTGTCAAGCCAAAACGAAATTGTTCGTTTTTAAAAACTACTCACTTTTTGTGCTGGTCAGTTATTTAGATAGTTAAATAAAGGAACATGTTTGTGTATTGTAAACCCTACGCCAGATAGTTCCTTGTAACGACAATCGACTTAACAGATTTCTCAGTTGCTCTAGCTACATGTGTCCGTCTGTCTTTGTGACTACGTTAACGTTATTATGTCCTTATTGGTATTTGATTTTACTGCAGATAACTTTTTATACATATGCTTAATCATAAATTAATGTGCAACAATTTTGGAGCTCCAATTTCTACCTACATTTATAGCTTGAAAGGAAATCTTAAAATATCTGCTCCTTCTAGTAACATCTGATAAAGAGATTTGCTTATCTTTTGATCGAACTAATTGAAAATATATTAAACATCACAATGAATATAAAAGTTAACCACCAAAAAAATTTATGAACACACTCATAAAGTGTAGTATTGTGTCATATTTTAAAGAAAAAAAAATAATATTAACAGACAACAAAAAAATAAATTTAATTGCTCATTCCCTGTTTTTTATGTACCCATTAATAAATTGTCTAAAACATGTAAAAACAGAAAACACCCCACTCCTTCTTTGAGATTTTATGTGAAAGAAGCTAGAAAAAACTAAAGAAAAAAATATATAAAAACAGATTAAAAAGGCGGTACAATGATGGAAATCTTTTGTTATTTACTGTGTGTTGAGCTGAGCTGTGCTGTGGTTTGGTGTGGTGTTGTGTTGTGTAGTTTCGTTTATGGTTGTTATCAAAAACATTTAAAATTTAATGAAAAGTAACCGATATTTACTGGCAACCATGTCATGTGAACATATATGCTGTTGCGATGACGATGACTATAAAAGAAAATGAAAAAAATAATAGATAAAAGGAGAGAGAAATTGAAAAACTGTTGCTCTTTTTTTTTTGGCCGGTAATTAAATTCCAAATTAGTTCTGCAATGTTTATTTCTTATTTTGTTAAGGTGGTCGTTTTACAGTTGGTAACTACATACTCGTACAAGTTATACTTTTTTTTCGATGCCATCGTCCATGTTGACTAACTGAGTTAAGTTGTAAAATATTTATTTATTTTAAGTGAACTATCAGTGAATTGAATGAATTAATTCGTGAAAAATAAAATTTGATTAATATTTGGTGGGTTATAAAATAAATAAAAATATAATTTTAAAATAAATTCCTTAAAAATTTAATTCAATTTAGAAGTTAAATTAACTTAAATAAAATTTAAAAAAAAAATTCCTATCCAAAATGTAAGTGGGAGGTAAATTTCATGAATTTCTAAGCCGATCGATATAGTAAATTGCAAATATCTATTGCAAATATCTATGGTAGTTACAAACATCAACACAAATTCATCATACCCTACCCACATGGTACGCGTTTTCAAATAAAATTTTTGCGTTTTCAAATAAATTTTTTTTTTTTTAATTTTCAAAAGAATAACATTGACGACCTTAAGGCAGCTCTGACTCGTTACGCTTCTTACGAACGTAAACTCAGAATTTAGATAAAAGCGCCTATGTGTTATACAAAATCGTTAGTTTACTTTAGTGTACAGTGATTGTTACAAATTGGTTTTTTAGTATGAAAAGCATTTTTCGATCAAAACAAACGTAAATGGAAATTTTAACCTGTTCGGTATTTATAACCGAAATAAAATCATATTCTGTTATCAATATCAAGAAATAAGGGGTTTATATCTTAGGTCCAACTAACTGCATATAGAAAATAAACATAAAACCAATATGAGTTTCATCGTTATTAATTTTTTTGCCTTCGTTTATGACGAAGTTCATATCGGATGTTATATTCATATGGGGACTATGTGGAAAAATGGTCCCATCCTGATCATATTTCGTGGGGTCACATATTTTTTTTTTTTTTCTTTGGAAAAACATATACAAACCGAATTTGAGAGATTTCTGTGGATTTAAGTGAAGATCAGGAAGCCGCTTTATATGGGTGCCATGACTAAGAATTCTGTGGTTTTCTAGAATAACCGCGTATGTCATAAGATCAAAATGTTCAGGGGAGCCAAAAAACGTTATATTTGAAATTATGGGCTCGATATAGTTTTTGGAGCTTTTTATTTAACAGTCCTGTATATAAGCGCAATAAATACTTTATATAAAATTTTGAGTCAAAAATCTTCAGATGAATAGATCCTAGAGAAGGACGAAAAAAACAATATGTAAATTACACTTAAAGTGTGTGCAGACAAAACAACTTATGTCGACAAATGTCATATTCTTTGAAAAAGAAAACCACCAATGCATCCACCCATGCATACATAAGCTGTTGTTGCTTGAAAAGGGGTTTTTTTTTTTGTTCGTCAACGAAAAGTTAACGGGACATATGATGAGAATATAACAAGAATAATAGTGACAAAAAAATAACAGAAATAAACACACAAGTTTTTATAAGTGGTTATACACTGAAAACTAATCCAAACTTATTTTGCATTTTTTTCATTAATAACATCGTATGTCGCTATGTGTCGTTTTCTGAGAAAATAATTTGTCAGCGATCAAACGTAGGTTGACATACGTCGTTAGTGCTGCAAATTAATTTAATAAACATTTAAGTTACGTCGTTATTTAAAGAAAAAACTCAGAAATGGCCAATATTTTTTTAAAAAAATTTAAAACATATAAAGAGCTTTAAAAATTAATATATTTGGCATCATTAACTCAAAACTGACAAAAATGGACATACGCGGTTTTTCCAGAAAACGACAGAATTGTCATATAGGGTTTATTTTTGGACTACTGATTAATGGATGTAATAAGCACACACAAACCCAATTTGATCAATATTTATATGATAGGGGTCTGAACATGTACCGATTTTCACCAACTTCAATAGCGGTTGTCCCATGGCTGATAAAAGCTTATAAACTATTTTCATTAAAACATATTAATATCTGTTTGATTGCAAGTTTTACACGGACACACAGACGGACGGTCATCGCTAAATCGGTTCTGATAGTTACAAACTTTCAATTGTTAGATTATGTATATAGCATATTAAAGAAGACTAGCAGAACCCAGCCCACGAAATCCGAGTGCAAATTATAAATATTAAATTTTTTGTTCATTTAATAAATTATTTTATAAGAGCATAAAGGTATGCTAATCAATTTCAGCCAATTCACAATTCAACACTTTTTAAATAAAATTAATTAAATCTCATTATAAATATTTGTTGAACACACAGATATACAAATGGGTTTGCTAATCACTCTCATCCACACAGTAAGTGTTTTATGTATGTGTTAGTAGCAGCTTCAAGTGAGCATTACTCCAGAAAAATGTTCCAGAAGTGCAAATCTGCAAAAGTGATGGACAGCTAAAAAGAAATATCTTTCAAGGAAGGCATGGTTGGTCAAAATGGATTATTAACTATAGTTTTTATTTCTTTTATTTCAAAATAAGCTAATACGGCCTAAGATTATTAATGTAAATAAAACTGCATTTAAATTACATTTCTTTCCAATGTTTCGTCAATTATTTGTTGACTTTTTTAAGGAAATTCTATTTAATTATAAAAACCAGTTCTAAATTACACTATATATATAACAATAACTTACAGTAACATGAGTATTATTTATCACATTTAAAATTGAATTTAATTTACATACAACATAAAAAACAAAAATTAAATAACAAAAACAAAATTAAATTTATAACAAATACTCAGCTTAAAGTTATATCACAGTAAAGTTATTGTATTGCAACCCTGTAACTAGCATTAGTTTTGTTAGTATCCTCTTTTAAATTCATCGTATATTCCTTTTTCTGTTGGATTCGTAAACTTTCTATGGTGTACGTTTTCTTTTCAATGGGTTCTCTAACTAATATTTTTACTTTTTCAAAGTCAGCTGTGTGACCTGTCTCCAATACGTGTTGCGCCAAAGCTGTTGCGAGTTTTAGTTTGGCAATGTCGTTTTTGTGTTCTCCCATTCTTGTTTCTAGCGTGCGTTTGGTTGTACCAATATAAATTAAATCACAGCTGTGTTCGGTATCCCCTTTACATCTGATTTCGTAGACTATGTTATTCTGCTGTTGTTTGTCGATGGGTGCTTTAGTGTTTGAGAAAATTGTACCAAGTGTTGTGTTTGGTTTGTTTTTATATTGGTTGCGCGAAATCGAATTGCCTTTAAATATTATAAATTAATCGAATCGGCAAGTTGTACGCTAAGTGCTAATTAAATGTAAATGTAAATCTTTTTAGTAACAATTATTTTAAGCAATGGTACTTCATATTCCAAATTTGCTAAAGATTGGCATACCTTTATGCTCCTATAAAATAATTTATTAAATAAAGTCAAATAATTTATTAAACGAAAAAATTAAATTTTCTATAATTTGTACTCGGATTTCGAGGGCTGGGCTCTGCTAGTCTTCTTTAACGTGCTATATAAAATATATTTATACCCTATACCACTATGAGGTCATGCTATAATCACATTGTGCTGACGTTTGTAACTATCAGAACCGATTTAGCGATATTCGTCCGTCCGTCCATCCGTCTGTGTGTCCTTGTAAGACTTGCAATCAAACAACAGATCGCTGATATGAATATGTCTTAATGAAATTCAGTTTATAAGCTTTTGTCGGCCGTAGGATAACAGCTGTTGAAGTTGGTGAAAATCGGTGCATGTTCAGACCTAGTCGCCATACAAATGATCCCTATGAAATCGACTTAAATTGCCATAAGATCCAAATTATTATATAAATCTCGGTCAAATTGGGTTTGTGTATGCTTATTACATCATAGAAGTTACATAGTTATAGAAAATTCTTCAAGCATTCTAATTCTACAAAGTATATATTCCTTTAAGAAAATTTGTGGCAATGTATACGGACATACTATTATTCTCAAACATCAAATTCAAATTGGTTTCCAGGCCGGAGGAACCTTTAGAGGCCAGTAGTGTTTAAGGGAAGGACATCGAAGTAAAATGTGAAATGGACTTGAACATAATATTGATGCTTTGTATTATCAATTACGATTGCTGGAATAATTCAAAATCCTGGTGGTACACGTCAAGAGAAGCGAACTTCATATATGGAGCTCTAGTTTGGGCAAAACCTATAAGAAGCTGATCAAGAATAAACGTACTTTCTTCGTTGAGATAATGTTGTCTGAAAGTTTGCTGTGGATTCCGAAGAATATCGCAAGAAGCAATAAGTTTGATAGTTGGAATGATACTAATGGCCCAAGCTGCAGAAGGTACACAGAGAATCTATGTTTCAAAGCAAGTAAATCCCAAAGTGAGAGCTGAAAAGAGAGGCAGCGCTCAAAAAGGAATGAAACAGTAAAACATTAGCAAATAAGGTGGGAAAATCCACTCAAAGGAAGGTGGGCTTTTACATTATTAGGAAGCACTAGCACGGTAATGCTAATTTTAACTTGATACTAGTTTTAACTGATCACGGAGGGCTCAAAAGCTAGCTACTTAAGTACCGATCGGATGATTCACCACTGTACCCAAGTTGCCCAGAAATACAGGAAGATTTTGAACATATTCTCTTTACCCATCCCAAGTTTGAGGAATACAGAAGCATCGTAAACGATGAGATTGGGTTAAATACAGATTCCGAATGCGGAGGAAAACTGGAATTCGGTTTGCAACTTTATTATCACCATCAACCAGATGCTTACGTAGCTTGAAGACAATATGAAAAAAAATAATAAGAACATCCATAACTCAAAACACTGGAAGTTATACTCGCGAAGTAATACCTATTGGCAGTTCCGCAGGGAGAATTGTCGAAGAATTGAGAAGGCGGCTAGTGTGTTAGTGTTCTGAATGTAATACTTCTTGCAGAAGAAATATATAGTGTCTCCTCTGCTCCTAGTGTAGCGCTGCTATGGTAGTGATCATTGTGCTGAAGTCTAAATTTTCTTGCATGTTTACAGGCCAGCCAATGACCCGTCAACATGGCCGTAAGCCTTGATATGTCTCTTCTGCTCCTACTAAGGAGAGATTTAGTATTAAAATCAGGCCACTCTGCCTTTCAGTCCTACATGTATCAATATTCTTCCATCTACGTTTCCGCTGCGCGAATCAAATACACAAAGATTCCTCCCTTAATGATTCCCAGTAGTGTTACGACTAATACTGCAGAAGAAGCACAAAAAGCAAAACCTGTTCTTACTGGTTCCTTCGCCCATTCATTACCGCAATATCCCTATGGCCGGAAACTCATTCAAAAGTAATCACGAAAAGGCGGATTAGCTTTCACAGTTCCTCCTTGCCCTATTTCACCAGAAGGGAAAATGTAATATGAGAGTTAAGAGAGAGAGAAGGGGAACAATATGAAGAACCTAATGAGGAACAATATCAAGAGGAAAGATTTGATAGAATAACCGAAAATATGGTAATTAAGGCAATACAAAGCTTTGCCCCCTTTAAGGCAGCAGGCCCAGATGAAATCCTTCCTGCTCTATTACAAAAGAGCGGGGACTTGATTGGCAGTAGTCTGGCTGGCATATTCTCTGCTTGCCTAAAACCCCCAGAGCATGGCAGGAGGCCAAAGGGGTCTTCATACAAAATCCGGGAAAGGAAAGCTAAGCGAACCCTAAGGCCTATCGACCGTAAGTCTTACATCCTTCCTACTGAAAACCATGGAGCGAATAGTCGATAACATGGTTAAATCTCAAATCCCAAATGAGCTGTTGAGGTTCAAACAACACGCTTATTTAAAGGGACGCTCAGTAGAAACTGCGCTTCATGAAGTAGTTCACCACACAGAAAGATCTTTTGATCTAAAAATCTTCACTCTAGCCATATTCATTGCTATAGAAGGAGCTTTTAACAATGTATCAACAAATACGCTACTACACTCCCTAGAACGATTCGACATCGACCGGGATATCAAAGCCTGGATCAGTCACATGTTAGGGAATAGATGGATAAGTTGCGAGGTTGGTGGCATTAAAATAAGAGACAAGGTTTGCTGTGGGACACCTCAAGGCGGAATTCTGTCCCCCTTCTCTGGGTGACCACTATAAACAGTCTTTTAATGATTCTAGCCGATAAGGGTTTCCAACCTGTCTACTACGCAGCCGATGTAGCGATACTGTTAAGGGGGAAAGATCCTAGAAATTTATGTAGGAGGGCATCGGCTGTACTCGAAATAGCATACGATTGGCCACAACCAAGGGGATTGAATGTGAACCCGGAAAAGACTGAAATATGCCTCTTTACTAGGAAGACGAGAATATTCGAATTCGATGAACCCCGCTTCCAGGGCAAAACGATTAGAATCTCACAAACGGTGAAATACCTAGGGGTGATTCTCGACAAAAAGCTCACTTGGAAGGACCATATTGAGAGCAAAGTCGCGAAGGCTCACCGAATATGGGCCATTTGCAGAAGAGCTATAAGTTCAAAATGGGGTTTAAACCCGAGGATGACTCATTGGCTTTACACAAGCGTCGTTAGACCAATTCTAACCTACGCATCCGTTGTCACATGGACATCAATGAACAGGAAATGCTATATTAAACCATTCCAAAAAATACAACGCCTCTGCTGCACAGGAATCAGCGGCTCAATACGGACTACATCTACGAGGGCTTTAGAGACGATCCTATCTATACACCCGATCGAGATTAGAATTAAATATGAGGCAGCTCTGGCCATGTTACGACTAAGAGTAACAGGGGAATACATCACCGATCATATGACCAGACACCAAACAATATTGGACCAGATACTGGAAATCAACACAGTGGATTTTAGCTGTGATAGAAACGCGGAAGTGTCGACAAACATACCCTGCAGTATAAGGATACCTGACAGGGAAAGCTGGTTGAACGAAAATATTCTAGGAAACCTTCCAGGGTCACACTACTACACAGACGGATCTAGTCCGCATGGTAGGACTGGTATAGGTTTATATGATGAGGACCGTTCCAATGGCATATACCTACGCATTCCGTACCACAACTCTGTCTTTCAGGCCGAAGTGGTCGCGATAACGGAATGCATAAGATCTATTGACGTACGGGCAATCCCAAGCCCCGGAGACGTGAAAATATTATTGGACAGTCTAGCGGCTATCAGGGCGATATCCTCGGACAAAACTAGATCAAGGACTGTCCTCAGATGTAAGGAAGAAATTGCAAACTTCACTACAGGAGGCAGACTTGAAATCATTTGGATCCGAGGATACAGTGGTATAATGGGAAACGAGATTGCAGATGAATTGGCCAGGAAGGGTTCTTTCCTGGAGGGTGTCAATTTGGAAAACCCAATACCTCTCCAGGCTCTCAAATTTAAACTATCGGAGTGGGCAACTAATTCACATACTTCAATTTGGGAGGAAACTGACGTGGGTAAGGCTACGAAGATACTATGGGCTCTCCAAACACTTCGAAGACTAAGGAAATCCTTAGTCTAAATAGAAAGGAACTGAGTAGGATTATTGGAATCCTCACTGGACACTCTGAACTGAGGGCTCATCTACACCGTATAGGACGGGCAGAATCGACCTCATGCAGAGCTTGTGGAGAGGATGACGAGACCCTAGAACACTACCTTTGTTACTGTCCTGCATTTGCCGGAACAAGGGTCAGAAATTTATCCAACGAAATCATACCAGGCCTAGTGGCTCTTAGGGGGGATACGCTGGAAAGCACTCAGGAGATTTGCTATCGAGACCGACCTCCTAAGTTAAATAAGGAGTAGATTAACGGATGAGCACGAGGATGTAGAGCGCACAACAAGTCGACTTTCTGGTTTAAGTGTATATCCGGGTAAAACGGATATGAGATATGTGTATACATGGCTCCTCTTTTTCAACCTAACCTAACCTAACCTAAGAGAGAGAGAGAGAGAGATAAGTACTGCCTGACTGTCGACAAATGTGCCTGCATTTCGCTTGACCTTGTATGCTTATATAATGCTAAAAGCTTCCTTAACCACCAGAATTCTTTCCTTAAAGATACTGGTATCATCCAGTAGTCTATAACAAAGTTGAACATCGAGATCACAGGAGAAGACACTTGTCGTCAGTGAATACCCGGGTGTCGTACACGCCTGCTAGACTACCTTTATCCCAGTACTGTCTTGAAGGGGTACATCACAGTGTGGATTAAACAAAAAAAAATACTTGATTAATTTAGAAGGCCCATCGCCTTTAATTTTTAAAAGCATAGCAAAATAATATGTTTTTTTTTTTTAAATTATATTAAAGACTACATTCTTTGCATATACTGTATATTATTTAGCATACTCCATCATACGAGCATATATGCATGGAAGTTTGTAAGTGTTTAGCTACGTATATATGAATATGCTACCAACATATCAATAATTATAAACGCTTATCGCACACTATTACCGTTAGCCAAGCTTCTTATATCACCAGAAAAGAAGGAAAAAACAACTTCTCTGCGCTAGGCTTGTTAGAAATTATGAACATCAGCTAGGGATACAATAGTTTCGTAGCTTATTTTACTGTGTGCTGTCTCCTGAAAAAGCTTCCATAGCTAAATGATTCTTTATGTATCTCCAGCAGCATAACTATTTTAGTTTGGTGTGCGGCCTGCTGTTAGCCTACCGCTATTGAACTTACAACTGCAAATGTTTATAGGCTGCAGACGGAATGCGAAGTCTAAAAGTATGATTCAGTTCTATTATGCATAAAGTTTTCATTCCTGCCTTCTAACTGTCTGCATGTTTATGCCCATATTGCAAAAAGACACATGCGTGCAACCAGCCTGACTGACGGCCTGGAAAAATACTACTAATACCATTATGCTGGTATAGGCTCCAAAACAGCTGCTGTTGTCTTTTATTTTTGTTGTTTTGGCAACAACAAAATAAAAAAAAACTTTAATATTAGAGAATTAGAAGCAAAAACTTGCCATATCAGTATGTTGGGAATGTGTGGCAAACAAAATAATAACTATTGCAATTAATATTCAACGCCACAAGGAACTCACATAATTTACGTGCTGAGTTTATGGATGCGGTTGTGGTTGTGAATTTCCTTATACTCAAACGTCTAGATGCATATTTTTTCATATGGTTTTCATTCACCTTATTGGCTGCGGCTGCATTTGAAACTGAATTCTATTGATGAAAACAGTTTGAAATCTAAACATCACCTTTTAGGTTGAAGAGTGCGAAAGTTAACCTCCTTAGGATGTTTTTTCTTTTAAATTTATCCATTTAGTTGATGTTGTACCATAATAAATTTAACAAATTTTTCTGTTTTGTGCTTTTTGTTTATTCAAATGACTCACGCAAAACAACTCTAATTTGGTTGCACTTAAAGAACATGATTGACATTTCTATAGATCAAGGCTAAATTTTAAAGAAATAAAAAATTAAATAAAAAATATTCTTAAACAAAAATTCCAAAAACATGAATCATAAGTAGAAAAAAAAAATGTGATTTTGAGAAACAAAAAAATATTTCAAAAAGGAAATCTTAATACTAATCATATTACTTCCTTAGTTATATATCAAAAGACAATTCCCAAAAAATATAAATTGAATCATAAAAAAGTTAAGTTTTATACGATAAATAATCGTAGTTATCCAGGGAAATTTTACAGTTTCTCTTAATAGAATTCGTGTTTGTAAATATTAGGGCCTCATTCTATAAAACGAAACGTAACGAAAAGATAAAAGTGTATATGGAAATTCAAAACTTTGAAATACAGAGTGGTCCAAAATTCACCATGAGGTTCCTGTGGTTAACATATTGCGGGTATTACAGTGTGGAAGTTATGAAATTTTAGTTAGGTATGTTACATACTGTCGGAATCGTTAATTTGTCTAGTCTCTCCAGTATATGCTTTATTTTTAAGGTTTTAGAAATACTTACACACTAATAGGAAAAAAAATTCAAATTAGTGCATATGCTAAAAATTGAAAAACCGTTGTCTTGAATTACAAAACATTTTTTTGATGTGTAAACATCTATACGCGCAGGGGCGTAAATTTCGAATTCACAATACAATCACAAAAACAACGTAAGATCTTACGCGTAACATGTGAGCATTAAGACAAATCGGTGTGACATGATTGTTTGGTGAAAAAATTATTATATGAAATAACCTTTGTGTCGCTGTTTTCTGCATTTTATTTATTACCAGATATTTACACATCTCCTCTGTGATCGGACTCACATGATTTTTTTTTGATATGTAGATATCCCACTCGCATCCCACTAAGCGACCAAAAAGGCCTTAAAGGAAAAACCTAAGTTCTTTTTTTTTTTTTTTTTTTGTTTGTTAGATTTATCGTCATTTTTCAGACATATTGCAATTACTACTGTAATTAATATGCAATTTTAATTTTGTTTAAATGGTGCGTGGTAAAGAAGAAGAAGGCATATATTTCAAAAATTCATAACTGCACTGTATTCTTAATCGGACCGGTTTCTGGAATTTCAGCCTTCATCAGCGATTTATTGAACATTGTGATAATTGTTATGTTTTAATTGAATAGGTTGTTTCTATATGAAAATTTTTTCTACTTAGGGCGGCTGTGAGGTTTTGAACCGTGAACCTTCACATACACTCGTACTTGCTTTAACACACTTTTTTAAAAAGCGGAAAAAAAAATTTTGATTTTCCAAAAAAAGTCAAAAACAAAAATGTTTATTTTTTAATATTTTTTTTCCAAAAGAATAAACAAATAGCTATTTAAACTATTTGGGAACAATTTGGCTAAGAACAATAGGTGAAATATGACAATCATATTTTTAAATTTTTGTAACATTTATTTTTTATTATTAAATTTACTTTATACGACTAAATGTAAATTTTATTGCGTTGCTTTAGAATGTCATTATGACAAGTACATCATATGAACAAGTGGGCTCCAGAGATGGTAATTATAACATGGTACGTATCCTGGCTAATCATAGACAGAGTTTCAGTATTCGTCATTTAAATGCACAAAGTTTATGTAATAAACTTGATGAGTTTCGTCTTTTATTTGAAAATTCGGGTGTTGACGCTATATGTGTTTCTGAGACATGGTTCTGTGACAATGTTAGCGACAATATCTATGAGCTGAAGGGGTACTGTGTCTTTCGTTCCGACAGAAGTAGTCATGCTGGTGGTGTCGAAATTTATATAAAAAATAATATTTCATGTCAATTAAATTGTACATATAATATAGCTAATGACGTGGAATATGTATTTGTAGACGTAAATTGTCATGGTGATAAACTTCTTCTTGGATGTGTATACAGTCCACATAAACGGATAAAGTTTGACAGTCTTATCACGAAGTTGGAGCTTTCATCAATGTCATACTCCGAAGTCATTATATCAGGTGATTTTAATAACAATCTTTCCGATGACTCAAATCTTACCACTATAATGTCGATGTTTAACTTGTCAGCTGTCAAAACAACTAGACCTACACACTTCACGTCAACAAATAGCACGTTGCTTGATCTTTTCTTTACCAGTAATGAAAGTAAAGTCCTTTATTATGATCAGTTAGCAGCACCAGCATTTTCGAAGCGCGATCTCTTCTTATCATATGATTTTGTAATAGAAACCCAGCCCCAAACATTTACTTATCGTGATTTTAATAATATTTATATCTTGGCTTTGGGATATGATCTCTGTTCTACTCCATGGGATGAAATTTTCTATTTAACGACTGTTGGAGAACAACTGTCATTTCTTAATGGTAAAATTTTATGAATTTACAACAAACATGTCCTCAACAAAACGAAAACTATTAAAAATAGAGATATACCTTGGTTCACAATGGAAACCAAGATGCTAATAGAACACCGTGATAATCTGTATCAGAAGTGGAAACGTTACAGGATATCAGAATATCACGACGAATATAAGATGGCTATGAAAGCGGTTGTTTCCAAAATAAGGAATGATAAGTCTTCCTATTATTTGAATAAATTTAATAGAGCTATTGGAAGTAAAAAAACCTGGAAACAAATACGCGAAATTGGAATAAATAAGACAATTAATCAATCAATGAATGTTGACATTAATCCGCTAAATGAAGCTTTTGTAAATATTCCTCTACCAGCCGTAAATAACGAAATTTATGATGCTTTTCCCTGTAATAATTTAAACATTCCCAAATTTAACTTTCAGTGTGTAACACTAACAGAGGTAGTTGAAAGTTTCAATGCTATTAAATCGAATGCAGTGGGCCTTGATAATATACACCCCAGATTTATAAAAATGATTTTACCATGGATTGTCCGTGTCATAATGTACTTATTTAACTCCATAATCACTACTAGCATCTTCCCAATGGAGTGGAAACATGCCAAAATTATACCAGTACCAATTGCAATTCTTCCATATCTCTCAAAAGTTTTCGAGCACCTTTTACACAGACAAATCTTTAGGTATTTAAACGACAACAACTTACTTACAGAGCGTCAATCTGGTGTCAGACCACAACATAGCTGTATAATAGCTTGATCTGATGTAGCTGAGGAGTTAAGAAGTAACATGGATGATGGAAAAATATCTTTCTTGGTTTTATTGGATCACTCAAAGGCATTTGACACGGTGCACCACTCAATTTTATGCCTCAAACTGAAGAGGTTTTTTAACTTTTCTACATTAGCAGTTAGACTCATGTTTTCATATCTCACAAACAGATCCCAATCTGTTGCTAATGGTAGCTCCATCCCAAACTCACTGCAAGTTATAGGAGGGGTACCACAGGGTTCAATCCTTGGACCACTACTTTATTCGATATATGCCAATGATCTTCCACACCAAATTAAATTCTCTAAGGTTCAGATGTACGCTGATGACATTCAGCTATATTTAAGTAGTACCAAGGATTCAATTATTTCCAAAACTCAAGAACTAAATTATGATCTCAAACGTATTCTAAATTGGGCAACGGGTAATGGTATACAACTTAATCCAAATAAATCTAAGTTTATTACAATAAAAAAGAAAGTGATGAATTTGGAGAATGAGATTAATGTCTTCCTTGGGGGCTCTAAAATTGACATCGTGGACTCTGTACGAAATCTCGGAGTTGTGTTAAATGGAACTCTGACTTGGTCATATCATATTAATCAATCCTGTGGCAGAATTTATAGTTTGATTAGAAGTTTATGGTTAACACAGCACTTTACTCCACTGAAAATAAGATTGCTACTTGCTAAAACATATCTTTTACCAACATTACGATATGCATCTGAGGTTTTCACAGGTTGCAACTCTAGGGATAACAGAAAACTTACTGTAACTTTCAACAACATTATTCGCCATATCTTTGGATTAAGAAAATTTTACCATGTATCCCAATACTCGTGTCATGCCTTACACATGTCATTTGACAACTATATTAAATTCAAGAACATTATATTTCTACATAAAATTATTATAACAAAGGTTCCAAAATATCTTTTTGAACGATTAAAGTTCGCAAGTTCTTCCAGAGGGAATCGAATAATTCAATTTAAATACCGGAACCATGCCTCTGAATGTCAATTTTTTATTCTAACTATTCGTCTCTGGAATCAGCTTCCTAATGTCATGCAAAATACAAGCAACGCAATAGGGTTTAGAAAATTACTGTAGCAATATTTTAATTGATTTTATTTGATTTTTTTTTATGTTTTTTAGTTGTAATTTATAATATTTTAAATTTCGATTAAGAGTTACTGATGTTAAATATATAGTGAATAACTTATCTGATTCCATTACTGTAATTTATAAGATACTGTGTCTTGTTGTAATGGATGAGAAAAAACACCTATTTGGCCAAAATGTCAAATTTTGACCCCCTCTAACTCAGAGAGTTCTTGACCGATCTTGTTGAAAAATTGTGTCTAAACTGCTATACTATAGGACTAACCTTGGTGCAAATTTCGTGCCTATCGGAAGACATCGGTTTCAAAAGTTGGGTCACTTGACATGAAACGCCCCATATATATTACCCAGGAAACATTTCGTAATAGCAGCTCATTGATTTTTGCATTACCAATAATGACCTACCTCTGCTCACTGCATTACTTCTGAAGTGAAAAAAAGCCGTTACTAATAATGTTTTAGACAGCTACTTATATGTATATCATGCCAGCTCCTTGCATACTGCATTACTTTCAAAGTGAAAATAATGAGTTCCTAGGCTATTAGCTACCTCCAATGACATCCCCGTGTTAAAATATTGAGCTTATCAGGCAAACTTCAACCAGATACTTCTCGGTCTAAAACCAATTATTTGGTAATGTTGTTTTTTTCTGGGTATTTATTATTATACCTTCCACACCACTGTACAGTTGATATATATCAGTTTGTCAGTCCTCATCGAAATAAATTCCGAAGAACCCATAAACTATATTTATTCTTGATACTTCTAACAGGAGAAGTCGATCTAGCGATGTCCGTCTGTCCGTCTGCTGAAAGCACGCTCATTCACAAAATAAACCACATGCATCGGTAATGTTAAGATAATGTAATTTGGCATAATTTGGAGCAGGTTGGTGTTCAAAATGCGATAAATCAGGATTCACTGTGCTGCAATATGACCTTAAATTTGCAGACACTCTAAAAAAAAATTTTAAAACCGTGTGAGTTTCTTGCAATATTTTGGTGGTTGAACATAATTGTTGTACAACAACATTCACAGTATAAACAAGTAAGAGTGTTAAATTCGGCTGTGCCGAATCTTTGATACCCTCCACCTCGGTTTGAGTCTTGATAATAAATGTAAATGAAAAAGTAAACAATTTGCTAAACTTAATACCAAATTATTTCAGCAAATTCTTTGGCTTGGTTTTCGTCTTTTCTATTATTTCGGATTTATTTCGGTGTTTGCTTTTTGGTCATCATGGTTGCTGATCGGCATCCATTTAGGTTATATGTCTGTATGCATGCGTTTCCGGTTATATGACATAACTTCTCGTTTAATTTAGTTTTTGCTAATTAAACAGCTCGTCCTAACCTCCATTGCAACGGTAATGGTTTTGTGGGGTGGCTATATGCATTAAATCGTGCTAATTGGAGATGGCTGTATAGTTTCTTTTAACTGGCCAAATATTTCTTCATTGCGCCCAGATAGGCCGGATGGAGTAACAAAATAATAACCAAAAAAACTCTAAACTTTTTTATTAAAATATTGTCATATTTGGAAAACATAGAGAATAAATTTATAATAATAATAAATAATCAAATTAGGGATGCCAAACGCAAAAAACCAAATGTCCCAAAAATTTTATACAAAATAATTTGTTATCTTTATTTTCTGGAAAACTTCAAATATTCATCCAAAAAAAATTGTGAAAATTTATATTAAAAAAATAACATTCTCATCAAATTGCGTTTATTTATGTAACAATTTTTGTGTTCGCAATTCTTAAATATCATTTGACGTTTTCTAAAATTCATTGAATTTAAATTAATGTTTTCTGTAGTGTGATTCTGTAAATTTCAACGATCCGACAATCGCAAAATATATCGACAGCTATTGTTGTTTGCACTAAGGATTAAGTGATTCACTAAGTACATACATCTTAACGACAGTCGACAACTCTATTTTTCTATTTATTTATATTGTAAACGAGTGGCATCTCTGTCAAAATAAGCGAAAAACACAAAGAAGAATAGAAAAAATCAAATTACTTCGTGTTTGACAGGATGATTTTACGTTTATGTTTAATATCTTTATTTTTTTTTACTAATATTTCTGTGTATTTATTTGAAAATTAAATAATGAATTGATTATGCTATTTAATTTTTTTATTTATATAAAAACGTTTTTTAATGAAATCAAAATATTTTCACTATTTTATTATTTTTATTTATGTATGATGACATTTCGACCTAAAAATTTAAGTTTTATCGATTGAATAAGCAACACAAAAATGGTTGTCGTTTAGATAACAACAGCTGACTTTAACAATAGCTAATATCGTTTAAAAATTTTACTGATAATTTTGCTTTTCTTTTTTTACTAAATCGCGGTACTGAAAAGCTATTAATTTCTCCTGAATGTCAATATTTTTTTTAAATGTAAAAATTTTTTAAATGTAAACATAGGTATTTGGTGTTTTTTTTTTTGGAATTTCAATTTGTGTTTAACGAATAAAATTTATATATTAAAGATGCAATTGATGTCTTCTAAATTTAAAATTATAATTTCCGAAGTTTTGATATGATTTTCTGAAATTCAATTAATTGTAATTTATAATTAAAAATTTTTAATTCCAGTTTTTAGAATTGATATTTTCTTAAATTTGAATGGAAAATTTAAAAAGTGCAATTTTTTATTTATGTGAATAATAATGCTTTAGTAATTATAAACAATTTTTAAAAATTAGATGTAATCGCAATCAGATATTTTGTAGGTAAAGCAGAATAATAATTCTATATAACTATGTAGAACTGTTTTGAAAGCAAAAAACTCATTGATGAACTCGGTAACTCTATTTTGTAAAGACAAAAAGTTAAAATGCCAAACTTATGTTCATATTTGTAAAAGAATAATGAAAAAACGTATGAAATAAAAGACCAGCCCGTGTACACTCTTAACATTGTTCTGTATGATATCTAGTTGAAAATATTGATGTTCATGTTAAAATAGAAATAACTATTGCAAAGCTAATTAGAACAAATAAAAATTGTGGCGCCATCTACTGTGGCGTAGTCACGCTGAGTAAAATGAAGTGACACTCTGTTAATGCAATAGAAATGTATTTTCCCCACAACAAAATATTGCAGAATTTTATGTAAATAAAATAATATACCGATTTATTTCTAACATGCATTTGTTATGGTTATACATATTTATACTATATGTATATTATTTGTATTATTTAATATGTTTATGTATGTATGTGTAAATATTACACACAAAAAATACAACATCAAACGTTATTTTTTTGTTTTTCTCTTTACATAAATTTATACATAAAATTTGTTTTGCTAAATTTTCATTGTTTTTTCTTTATTGACAACTAGGTATTTTAGCATTATTTGCTTTCGATGTTGGTGAATTTTTACTCCCTTTATATTAACTCGTAGTATCTGATTGTCGAAAAAATTTTGGATCGATTTTAACCCCTTTCCCATAACCCATTCGATCTGAAATTTTGCAGGCAGGCTCGTGGTAATAACTGAAATGATCTAACAAATTTTTTTAGTGATGCCAAAACAATGGAAACTTTTAAATTTTTCTACCAGAGTTAATAAAAAAATGTACAAAGGGTTAGTTTTTATTATATTATTACCACAACGACCACAAAAATAACAAGTGCAGCTATGACAACAACACAACATTTAGAATAACAACAAGAACAATATAGAAACATCATATTTTTCATTTTTTTTTACTCTTTCAGAGATTTCCTTGGACCTGTTCCACCGATTTTAATAATTTGTGAAATAGAAATCTTCCCATGAATTTGATGAATCTCACTAAAAATGGTCACTGTAGCTACACTATTGAGGGCGTGATCGTGACAAGAACAACATAGAAAATTATATTTTTTCAAGACTTTTTTTAGTTCTTCACTCAAATCTCGGGCCCTATTCGACCGATTTGGACGATTTTAAATAGCAAACTTTTCAGGATATTAGTGAATCATATTCTATATCAACGAGCACCCTAGCTGCCCGATTGATGCCGTCATCGTGATTTCCACAGACGGACAGACGGACAGACGGACATGGCTATATCAACTCCGGTTGTTATAAGGATCACAAATATATAGAGTATATTTTATGGGGTCCAAATTTTTTTTTCTAATTATTACAAACGGAATGACAAACTTATATATACCCTCTGCACACTGGAGTGGAGGGTATAAAAAGCCACAAAAATAGGATTCAAATATATTAACCATACCAACAAACACAACTACTATGAGCTATGTTAGTAGTATTGCCACAGGCTTTTTATCGTTATCATCATAATATAATATGATTATATTATAATAAAAAATCGCCAATATGAAAGAAAAAAATTAAAATTAAAATTTTAAATTTAAAAATTAGAAATTGATAATTAAAAATTAAAGAGAATAAAGACAAAAAAATTATAACCCAAAATTAAAAAATAAAAATAATTAAAATGTAAATTTGGAAATTGTAAATTAAAATTAAAAATTAAACATTAAAATTAAAAAATTAAAGTATACTTTAAGTAAACTTTATCAACAAATTTTGTATGAAAAACATAGAATAAAGTCTTCTTGAAGTCCACTTTAATTTTTTTTGCATACGGCCCTAAAAATTTACAAATATGTGAATTATAATTAAAAATCATGTGAGTCCGATCACAGGGGAGATGTGTAAACATCTAGTAATTCAAGATTTTTTTATGTCACTTTTTTAAAATCAAACAGAAAACGTCATCTATGTATCACTTATAGCAAACAACTGCAGGGACTCTGGTTATACTTGTGGGGTTGTTGAAATATGTATATGTTATACGTTTATATTGTGAAATTTTTTACGTTTTACAGCAAAGGGTTGTTGAATTAGCTGCAATAATTTTATATCATAATTTTTTTACCAATACAATCATAAGTCACACCGATTTGTTTTACGGCTCACATGTTGTTCTCTTTTTGTGATTGTATTGTGAAATAGAAATTAACCCCTCTGCGCGTATAGATGTTTACATATCAAAAAAAAAAAAAAAATAATCTAACCCATAAAAACAAAATTTTTATTAAAACTCTTTCTTTCCTTATAAATATGAGTTTTGAATCTATCCGTGCCTGTGCGTGACTTTGCGTGACTATTTTAAAATTAAGCTCTGGACACAACAAGTCTATGGACAAAGTTTCAGATCGATCGTGCGTGACTATGCGTGATTATGCGTGACTGTGTGCGATTATCTTAAAAATAATCTTTGGCCACAACAAGTCAACGGACAAAGTTGCAGATCGATCGGATGAGGGGGAGTGGGGTTTTAATCTCTCGGTGACTGTGGGTGACTATGCGGGGCAGTACGTGACTATGTCGAAGTTAATCTTTCTTTACAGCAAGTATATCTACCAAATTTCAGATTGATTGGATGAGGGGAAATCCGTTTTAAATCTTTCCGTGAATGTGCGTGACCATGCGTGACTGTGCGTGACAAAGTCAAAGTTAATATTTTTTTCACGGCAAGTGTATGGACCAAGTTTCAGACCGATCGGAAGAGGGGAAATGACATTTAGATCACTCCGTGACTGTGCGTGACTATGCGTGACTGTGCGTGAGTACCCCAAAAAAAATCTTTAGTCACAACAAGACTATGGGCCAAGTTTCAGATCAATTGGATAAGGGGGAATGGGGTTGACCCACGACAGACAGACGAACAGACAGGCAGAGAGTATGAGTTAAAATAAAGAATTCAAAAATGTTCCTTTTCTTAAATAAAATTGTCTTTTTTTAAAGTAAATTTTCTTAAAAAATTTGCTTTTCTTTTTAAAATTTCCTTTTTCTAAAAAGTAGAACACATTTTCTTCAAAAGTACTTTCTTTTAAAAAAGTACATTTTCGAAAAAAAAATTTTTTTCTTCAAGAAGCACATTTTCTGAAAAATTGATTTTCCTTGAAAAGGAACATTTAAAAAAAAAGTATTTTCATCATTTTAAATCGGGGTTTTTTTTATACCCTCCACACCACAGCGCGGAGGGTATATATCAGTTTGTCAGCCCGTTTGCAACTCATCGGATTATAAAATATACGAAATGGAAATTTTTTTACGCTACAATGTTACTTAAATGACCCCGTTTTCAGCAATGATGGGCTCGTTATAGCGTATTTTCCATAGCATTTTTCAAAATTTGGGGGTGCATCGTTTGAAATTCTGCAACAACTTTGGCCTTGAGTTTAAGGATTGTCTCGGGCTTGGTCACTCCTTCGAATAACCTAGTCGGGTGCTGACAGATCTAGTGAACGCGCTAGCCAATTAATTTGCGAATTTCGGAAAATTATTCGCCCTCCAAAAATTTGCCTCAAAAGTGCCATTGTATCTCGGGCAGTGTGGTTAGTGGCTCCATCCTGCTGACACCATATCTGAGGTCAGTTTTGAAGACCAGAACCTTAAAAAATATTCTATCATAAACCGATACGGTCTCCATTTAGGTTTACAGCAATTCTATCTTTTTTTTCGAAGAGGTAAGCCCCAATGATATTTTCATATGTAATGTCACACCATGCTGTACAACTAATGGGGTGGGATTTGCGTTGATTAATGGCTCTTGTATTTTCAGAACCCCAGAATCCACAGTTCTGCTTATTAAAAAAAACTTTTCAAATGAAAATGAGCTCATCACTCATAATCAGTTGATGAGTTCAACACTCAATAAATTTGATTTCTTTTCTGGCCCACAGTTGAAATTTAACCACAATATTTAGACGTTGCCATTGATCTACGGGTTTTATTTCTTGCACCATTTGGATCTTATATGGGAGTAACAGTAAATATTTTTTTTTGAAATACGCCGTAGTGACGTACGAGATATTCATAGTTGAGCAGAACTCCTTCTGGTAGATGTTTCTAATGTTTCGTTAACCCTTTATTAAACGAGGTTCGACGTAAATCTCTTACGGTACCATATTGATGGTAACGATCATCTAAGGAACGAAGCGCAATTCCGACGGTATGGTCTTTGCGTTAAAACAATTGATCGCTGATTTAAACCAAAAAAAGGGCCCAAATTCGTATCGATTTTAAGACTGAAAAAGAATTTTTATTTTTATATTTTAATTTTTTCTTGATTTTTTAATAAAATGTTTAACAAACAAAATTTTTATTTATTTTTTTATTTTAAAAATTGTTCAGCTAGAAATTTTTTAAAAAAATTGTTCGTCGATTCGGCGAAGAGTAACTTTAATGTACTAAAATGAAGAGTAACCTTCCAAGGTTAAATAATAAAATTTTATTATTCTGGTTCTTTGTTCCGTTGTGAATTTCTCCAAATCACCGCACTCGATAATGGGTAATATCAATCGAAATTCCATATTTTGATTTATTATTTAGAGAAGACGGACAAAAATCACCCCTCGTTTCGCTTCTGCTCTTAACTAGGGGCCATAATTCGTTAACTGTGTCAGAGTAAAATTATTCTTAGTATTTTATTTTGAAAAATAAAAAAATAATTGCGTTGTATAAACGAAAAAGTTATTAAATGTTTAAGCCCCACGGTGGCTTTGGGGCCACCCTGTATTTCTCAAATTTTGTCATTAAATTGAAATAAATTGGATTGCTTCTGCATTTATTTGGACCTTATCCCAAAAAAGAAAATTACAACTGTAGGGTGCTAAACATATATTATCAGTACACCACATACATATAACTTGCGCATTCCACGAAACGCCTACTCATCAACAGAAATTGGCCAGCAGAGCAGGTTCATATGTTTGGCTCACGCAAAGAAAAAGTATTTACACGACTGCCAAGTGGATGAACTCAAACGAAATGAAAACTAGGATGTCTAATAAACTAACAAAACTTCAAGAAAGCAAAAGAAGAAAAAAAGAAACAGCGTTACGCCTACAAGCCATTAAAAAAAGAAGAAGTTGAATTGCTCAAATCACTAACAAAAAACTTAACGAAATTCAGAAGTGCAACTACAAATATAACAACAACAAAAACAATATGAATATGTTAAATGAAAACATAATGTTTAAAACTGACAGCAGCAAATAGGAGCAACGAAAGAACAAAAAAAAAAAAAAAAACAACACTCCAACTGTAGTTAAATACTTGCTTGTTAGCATGACTTACTAAAAAATAAACTCAGATTTCACACAACTACACCATTTATATATTATTTATTTTTTTCAATAAAATTTAAGGACTTACATATGTGGCTTAGGTGTTGTGCTCTTCTCAATAAGAAATTCTTGATTTCGATTTTTGGAATGAGCGACAAAAACGACAATATTTGCATTAGCTAACCTCAGCGATGCCAAAATGCCCTAAAACTAGGGCGAACGGCGCACAGTGCCCTTTTTTAGGGGTGTGAGTGATCAAAAATCGATAATTATTGAACGGTTTAATATTTTTTCTCGCGGTTTTTTTTCGTTATTGTCTATTAAATTACCTATCGATTTTGTGACAATTTAACCCTTGCGTGCTCATGGGGTCAAAACGGCCCTGTGTGATTTTTTTTAATATATTACATAGCTCAGTTGTCTGCTGAATGCAATTTTCACGCACATTTCCCAAACTTTATAAACAATTTAATCCGAATCTGCCCAAAGCTACCATACGGTAACACCTCCGATTTGCATAAAAAATAATTTTTGTCCATTGCGACTAATATAGAAACGAAAAAAACTCAAAACTTCTGGGGTGATTCGGGTTAATTAGAGTTCATAAAAAAAACATCATTAAATATATCCATATATATATTTACCTAAGACATTGAAATAAAAAAAAACAACATAAAAAAAATACTTAAAATGTAATAAATTTCTTTTTTTGATTTAAACTGCAAGATCTTCAAGATCTGGTAGCATTTATTTTTCAAAATTGTGTTTCACATGATATCTTAGTGATGTGATTAAAGGATCTGAAGAGATCTGTAACATTTTCATTAAGTCCAGGTTTTGATCTTTTCTGCTGCACTTTCTTGTATGTCTAATGCCGTTTTCTTTTCTGACAAAAAAGTGCCCCTTTTTTGCCCTTTTTTGGAAAAGTGTATTTTTTATATATTCTGAATTAAGAGCAACCTTATATTATATATCAATCGCAAGGTCTCAAAGTGTTGTATTCATAAATGCAAACAAATTTTGATTATTATCCTCTCGGAAGTCATAGGATGAAAATATTCAAAAAAAAAGGGCACAATGGGGAAATATTCTCACACTATGATCTGAAAGAAATCAATGGCTGGAATTTTTTGTGATTTACGAGGGCTCGACTTTGAGACCTTTCGATTGATTTATAAGATAAGGTTGCTCTTAATTAAGAATATATAAAAAAATAGATCTTTCGAAAAAAGGGCAAAAAAGGGCGACATTTGTTGTCAGAAAAGAAAACGGCATAAGTCTGAATTCTTTTTATTCTTTGCTTTCGCTTCTTGAACCTTTTTTGACATTTCGCCAATAGGAAAGATGCACAGTTGGCGATAATTTTCTCCCGCTTCCATATATACTGTTATAAAGTTTAAGTATCTCCAAAGCGAATTTACCAAACTTTTCAGAATCAATAACATTATGTGAATTTATAGCAGTCAGCAACTTTTTAAAGTTATACAATAGAGTTTTATCAATTTTTGTTATAGATGCTGTATCATCAATGTTATCAAAAAATCTTTTGGCAGTGTTACCATCATTAGTGTTTCCAAATCCCTGCTTTGGATAATCAACTCTCAAACCAGTAACTTCTCTCCAGTAATTTCGTGAGGTCTTAGTTGGGTTTTTATTTTCTGCTTCTCTTTAAACGCTTTTTTCTCAAAATCTGGCGTATTTTCCTTATATTTTTGAAATTCTAAGTCATACGCAATCTTTAAGCAATGCTCCGTATAACGAATACGTGCATGCAATGGTGATAATCCTAACTCGTATATTCTCTCAATTTCATTATGTTCTGGTGTTTCAATATTTTTGCTAAAATCACGTTGTTTAGCATGACAGACAGTGCACGATGTGGATGATTTGTTTCCTGAGCATAAAATCGGAAACAGAAAATGTAACAGTTGTAAATTTAGCAAAAATACACTTTTTTACCTGATATAGCTTGCGCAACTTTTCCATCTACCATTGTAAATTTGAAATTGTGCCGAATTTTAATTTCCGAACCTTGTTTTGTTGTGTAAACTGTATCTGTGAGATTCCTTATTTGTTCTGATATAAAATTATACTTTTCCACAATAAGTTCATTTGATGTACTTGTAACTTCTTCAGTTAATCGAAGAGAGACCATTGATATCATAAACATATTTGAATCAAAGTGGTGCTTATCTAAAGGGTCCGCCATCTAACGTTTTTTTTTTTCAACTAGTGCTTATTTCGTGAATGGTAACACTTAGCTCATGTCTGATTTGACAGATGATTAGTTTTATCCTTCCGCTGAACGAATATGGTTGTGTATATGCTTGAACAAGGCTGGGAAATATTGCGACATTACTTTGAAAATCATAATGTTGCTGAATGTGTGCGAAAATTGTGTACGGATTTAGGAAGAAGAGAAGCACCGTCAGCTCCGTATGTTCGTTATCTTGTGAAAAAAGTGAAAGAAACTGGCATCCTCATCGATAAACCAAAGCGTGAAAAGCCAAAAACAGTGCGTACACCCGAGAATATTGCTGCTGTGGCAGAAAGTGTGCGTGAAGCGCCATCAACTTCAATTCACCGTCGTTCTCAAGAATTGAACATTTCGGAGGCATCATTGAGACGAATTTTGTATAAAGACCTTGGTATGACGCCATACAAAGTCCAATTGGTTCAGGAGTTGAAGCCAACTGACCATCCAATGCGTTTTCGCTTCGCTAAGTGGGCCTGCGATCGACTTACATTTTTGCCAAAAAAAATCATCTTTTCAGATGAAGCTCATTTTGATCTTGGCGGGTATGTAAACAAGCAAAATTTTCGCATTTGGGGCACAGAAAACCCGCACGCATACATTGAAAAGCCGATACACCCAAAAGGAGACACTGTTTGGTGCGGATTTTGGTCCAGAGGCATAATTGGGCCATTTTTCTTCGAAAATGAGCAAGGAGTGGCCGTTACAGTCAATGGCGATCGTTATCGGGCCATGTTGAACGAATTTTTGTTCACAAAAATTGAAGAGGAGGACATTGGCAACATTTTGTTTCAACAGGACGGCGCTACGTGCCACACAGCCGAAGCTACACTCGATGTTTTGCGCCCTGTTTTTGAAGATCGCATTATCAGCCGCAAAGCTGATGTCGTTTGGCCACCTCGGAGCTGCGATTTGACATCGTTGGACTATTATTTGTGGGGTGCCCTCAAAGATAAGTGTTGCGCCAACAAGCCAGAGGCAATTAACGCTTTAAAGGATAATATTCGTGAAGCCATTGGTGAAATACAGCTACACACAATCGATAATATGCTTAAAAATTGGACCGATCGTGTAGGCTACTGCATGGCCAGCCGAGGCAGGTATTTGAATGAAATTATTTTCCATTATTAACCGGAAGGATTGTACTTTCAAATAAAAAAAGAAATTTGAGATAATATTCAGCAGTTTTTTTTATAGCATTTTCAAAAAAAAAAAGTTATTTGGCGGACCCTTTATAAACCGAAGTATATGTAGATATGAAACAGTTTGATTTAGGTTATACTTACCAATTTTTTGTTTGTTTTGACTCTGACTAGATGAGCCATCTCAACCCCATTTGGTATAAAGAACCATGCTGGAAGAATAATATTTATCTTGAGTATAAAAAATTCAAGGTTTCCAAAATTCGTTTGGCGGTATGGCCAAGGAAGATTGCAGCGGAAAACTGGCAGAAGTATCATCAACTGCCATATCTTTTGGAACGCAAGCATTTTTTCTTTGGTAAGATTTTCGAGAGACGGTAATCCTCTGTAATTTTTTTTTAAAGCCGAACGCAACATTTTGTACTGTCGATATGACATGTCCAGGTCAATATATAGTGCAAGAGCTTCTGAAGTTGTGAATGCACTACAGATTTCTTCGGGTTTTGCTTCGGGACTGCTTTTTTCAGTCTTGCATTAACCTCAGAGTCATTGTATTGCAAGGACTCCACCACCGAGACCTTTTCATATTCCTTCTGCTTTCGCAACTCACGCTTTAATATTTCATAGCTTTCCTCTAAACTTACATATTCTGCCAGTGCATATACTCTTCTGCGTTTAGTTGAGCGTCCCGAGTTTAATGCCGTTTTCTTTTCTGACAAAAAATGTCGCACTTTATTTGCACTTTTTTCGAAAAGTGTATTTCATTATATATTCTGAATTAAAAGCAACATTTTCTTATACACCAATCGAAAGCTCTCAAAGTCAAGCTCTCGTAGATTACAAAAAATTGCAGCCATTGACTTCTTTCAGGTCATAGTGTGAGAATATTTCCCCTTTGTTCACATTTCTTGAATATTTGCACCCTATAACTTCAAAGAGGATAATAATAAAAACTTTTTGCAGTTTATGAACACAGCTCTTTAATACCTTTCGATTGATGTATAAGATAAGGTTGCTCTTGATTTAGAATATATAAAAAAAATACACTTTTTCGAAAAAAGTGCTTATAAAGAAAACGGCATAAGTATGATTTTTGTGGTCTGCCACGTTTTCTTTTTGCTAAATCCAAATTTTTCTCAACTTGCAGTGACACCGATTCTCCGACCTTTTTTTTTAATTTAGCGAACTCGCAAGCCAACTGCTAATCCCATTTATTTTTAAAAAGACATTTTTAGAACGCGAGCTTTTTTTTCCAATATTCTCAGAATCTTCTAACGAAAGTTAAAAGCACATCTTTATTAAATTCTTTATTTTTGGTATTTATACCAATTTTTGTAAAAACTCTTACAAGCAAGTTATTAAAAATCAATTTTCGAGACAATAGACTTGTTTATTTTAAGTGTATTTGAAAACATTCTTCACAAGGATCTGTTACGAATATATTAAATTTACTCATTGTAGGAAAGTGTTTAATGTATATTAACAAAAATTAATGAAGGTTTTTGTTCAAAGTTAAAAAAACTAATAGAAATATTAGCAATTAAATTTACGATAATTAGATTTATACTTTATTTGTTTATAAAACCATATCAAACTGTTCTGACATTTACAACTTTAACAAAGCATTCTGATTAAAAATAAAGAATATTTTTATATCCTCTACTCCGGTGTGGTCATTCCGTTTGTAAAAATTAGAAAAAAAAAATTTGGACTCCATAAAATATATATATTTGTGATCCTTATAACAACCGTAGTTGATATAGCGATGTCCGTCTGTCCGTCTGTGGAAATCACGATGACGGCATCAATCGGGTAGCTAGGGTACTCGTTGACATAAAAAATGATTCATTAACATCCTGAGAAGTTTGCTATTTAAGATCGTCCAAATCGGTCGATTAGGGCCCGAGATTTGATGTTGTTCTTGTCACGATCACGCCCCCAATCACGCCTTCAATAGTTATTTCTATTTTAACATGAATATCAATATTTTCAACTAGATATCATACAGAACAATGTTAAGAGTATACACGGGCTGGTCTTTTATTTCACACGTATTTTCATTATTCTTTTACAAATATGAACATAAGTTTGGCATATTAACTTTTTGTTGTCTTTACAAAATAGAGTTACCGAGTTCATTAATGAGTTTTTTGCTTTCAAAACAGTTCTACGTAGTTATATAGAATTATTATTCTGCTTTACCTACAAAATATCTGATTGCGTTTACATCTAATTTTTAAAAATTGTTTATAATTACTAAAGCAGTATTATTCACATAAATACAAAATTGCACTTTTTAAATTTTCCATTCAAATTCAAGAAAATGTCAATTCTAAAAACTGGAATTAAAATTTCCAATTATAAATTAGAAAATATTAATTGAATTTCAGAAAATCATATCAAAACGTCGGAAATAACAACTTAAATTTAGAAGACATCAATTGCATCTTTAATATATAAATTTTATTCGATAAACACAAATTGAAATTCCAAAAATAAAACACCAAATTTGTTTACACTTAAAAAATATTTACATTTAAAAAAAATATTGACATTCAGGAGAAATTAATAGGTTTTCAGTACAGCGATTCAGTAACTTCTTTTAACGATGTCGAATCGTTAAAAAAAGAAAATAGCAAAATTATCAGTAAAATTTTTAAACGATATTCGCTATTGTTAAAGTCAGCTGTTGTTGTTATCTAAACGACAACCATTTTTGTGTTGTTTATTCAATCGATAAAAACTTAAATTTTTAGGTTGAAATGTTGTCATACATAAATAAAAATCATAATATTAGTGAAAATATTTTGCTTCTATTAAAAAACTTTTTTATATAAACAAAAAAACTAAATAGCATATTCAATTCATTATTTCATTTTCAAATAAATAAACAGAAATATTAGTAAAAAAAATAAAGATATTAAACATAAACATAAAATCATCCTGCCAAACACGGAGTAATTTGTTTTTTTCTATTCTTCTTTGTGTTTTTCGCTTATTTTAACAGAGAAGCCACTCGTTTACAATTTAAATTAATAGAAAAATAGAGATGTCGACTGTCGTTAAGATGACTGTACTTAGTGAATCACTTAATCCTTAGTGCAAACAACAAAAGCTGTCGATATAATTTGCGATTGTCGGATCGTTGAAATTTACAGAATCGCACGACAGAAAACATTAATTTAAATTCAGTGAATTTTAGAAAACCTCAAATGATATTTAAGAATTGCGAACATAAAAATTGTTACATAAATAAACGCAATTTGATGAGAATGTTATTTTTTTTATATATATAAATTTTCACAATTTTTTTTTGGATGAAAATTTGAAGTTTTTCTGAAAATAAAGATAACAAATTATTTATTTAAAATGTTTGGGACTTTTGGTTTTTGCGTTTGGCATCCCTAATTTGATTATTTATTATTATAAATTTATTCTCTATGTTTTCCAAATATGGCAATATTTTAATAAAAAAATTGAGAGAGTTCTTTTTTGGTTATTATTTTGCTACTCCATCCGACCTACATGGCCACAATGAAGAAATATTTGGCCAATTAAAAGAAACTATATAGCCATCTCCAATTAGCACGATTTGATGCATATAGCCACCCTACGCAATCATTACCTCTGCAATAGAGGTTAGGGCGAGCTATTTAATTAGCAAAAACTAAATTAGACGAGAAGTTATGTCATATAACCGAAAACGCATGCATATAGAAAACACATGCATATTTTTCCAATATTTTGTTTACATTTATTATCAATACTCAAACCGAGGTGGAGGGTATCAAAGATTCGGCACAGCCGAATCTAACACTCTTACTTGTTTTTTTTTTTAGTTTACAGTATATTTTTAACCAATTTTAAATTCAAAATATTACGAAAAATTTAGTTTGATGCACTCTAACATCCAAGTTTGCAGCTGAATATTTTAGTGAACATATATGATATATTAGAGCAAATATCCATAACCGATTGGTCGGAGTGTATCATTGAAGATGAAAATTTTTTCAACAAAATTGTTTTTTTAAATTTGTACTAAATTTAACTGACTTTGAAATCGAATATCTCCGCAACCAATAAAGATAGCGCAAAACCAAGGCCAGATTTAAAAAATTCATAATTTTCAATGCTTAAAATAAAAAAAATCATCAAAAAATTGTTATTTTCTTGCCGATTTTTTATCACTCAGCTGAGAATAAAAGTGCAATGTGCGGAATCGCTCTCTAACCTTTTAACTCAAGAACAAGTGAAGTTATTCTAAAAGAATCTTTCCTTGAAGTTTTTTAAAAAAAAATTACAAAAATCAAAAAATTTTATTAAATGTGGAGAATGTAAATAGTATGAATGCCAGTCGGGAATTCCTGAAATACCGGGATTTTTCAATAACAATATTTTTATTAATTAAATAATTTTGATATGAATGAAGAATCATTTATCCTATTTTATTTATAGTAAAACGTTATCGTATATCGGGAGTTTTGAGAAAGGGTCGTCGGTCCAACACTGAAAATAAGCATAAACCAAATTTCAGTCACATTTTTTGCAAATATTTTGATCATGATAATATGGATCTTGAAGCCATCTATGTCGATGACATAGGAGTCATTGTCAGTCATGTCATGTTGCGAAAATTTCACTCTATAGTTCAATTTTTTCGACGAGTACTAAATTATATTTTCAAAAAGCTATATAATTTCAAAATCGGATAAAAACTCGCCAAGAACTAACAAATGCCCCAGACCACTTTTGTCCGAAAAAAAAACTCTAGGTTATGAAATGTGATGAATATTTTTTCACCTTTAACAAACTGATTATAGGCATAATTTTTTTCAAATTTTCTTTATATATCACCTTTTTTGTATTATTTAATGTATATTCAGAACTTATATTTCTGACGGGCTTCCAAGGTCACTTCAGGATTTAAATCAAATATTATTATTTAATTTTTTCTCCTACGCTTCGTTGGGATTTTCCAACTTCTTCAGGGATATTTTTTATTAAATATGTAATCTTTCATTAAATTTCATATATTATTTTTTTATAAACATAAGTTTAAATTTAATTATTAAAAATTAAATAAAAAAAATTTTAAGTATCACAGACTAAATAATGATTGGTATCACAGTTGAACTATACCCATAAGTACTCATAAGTACTCAGATATAAAGTATTATTTTTTTAACACGTTGTTAAAAAGGAGGAAAACTTTTTTGTTAAAATTTTGAAAACTCCTTTTTAAGTTTTAAAAAATTTTCTTAAACACTTCAGGATTTTGTTAAATGTATGTAAAGGATTAACTGTGTGAATTTCTAAGTAAATTCCTCTGTTAGAAATTTTTTTACAATGAATTTTTTTCGCCGATTTCGAGAAAAATGAGTTTTTTGTGAAATATTCAGTAAATGTTCTCTTTCTAAATACTTTATATCTAAACTTTATAAGTTTTCTACTTTGAAATGTCATATTTTATCTTAATAGCCTAGGGTTTCCGAAAAAAATAATATGTCCCCATTAACCCTTTTGCAGTTGGACTATGAATTTTGGCATATTTAAATAAACTAATTGTTCTAGTAAACTAGATGAAACCCTTACTATGGGTTGGGAAATAAAATTGTGCTATATTTTTACCGATTTTGTTGATATGATGATTATGATGATTTTATAATTTGTCGTCATTAACCCATTTTGACTTGGCGCCACAAATGACCCCAAGCTAGTATAGGACGATTAAGTGAAAAAAATTCAAATAGTTTGGAAATACTGCTGAATTTTGGATCACTCTAAGCAAAGAAGCACATAAGGGTAAGTTTTGGTAAGATATACCACAATTTTATTTCCCAACCCATCTGAATAGTTTACTAGAACAATTCATTTTTTTAAATATACCAAAAATTCAGAGTTTGGCCTCGGCAAGGAATGGGTTAACATTGTTCGAACTATTCCAATTTTTAAGCACGGAAGACTCGCACACTTGGTTATTATATTTTAAGCGTCATATCTGAAAATTCAGGAGGACTTACAAAATATTTGAATTTTTTGAATTAAATGTCTTTTATTAGCTTGGGGTCATATGCGACCGCAAGTCCAGAAGGGTTAATGGGGACATATTAGTTTTTTCAGAAACCCTAGGCTATTAAGATAAAATATAACATTTAAAAGTGGAAAACTGTTAAATTTTTGATCAAAGTATTTAGGAAGAGTACATTTACTAAATATTTCACAAAAATCTAATTTTTCCCGAAATCCGAAAAAAAATTCCTTGTAAAAAAAATTCTGGGAGAGGAATTTACTTAAAACTTCACACAGTTAATCTGTAACATGCATTTAACAAAATCGTGAAGTGCCAGATCCATTTTTTGCAATTTTGTTTAAGACAATTTTGTACAACTTGAAAAAGGAGTTTGCAAAAAGTTATCAAAAATATTTCCCATTTTTGGTCTGATTGCTCAATAGGTTAACAACGTAGCAATAAAACAATACTTAATATCTGTGGACTTATAGCTATAGAGACAAAAAAAAATTATGGCTTCAATCAATTTGTTAAAGTTGAAAAAATGTTCATCACATTTCATGACCTAGAGTTTTTTGCCACAGAAATGATCTGGGGCATTCGTTATTTCTTGGCGAGTTGTTACTCGATTTTGAAGTCATAAGGCTTGTTGAAAAGACAATATAGTACTGATATCGATTTATATAAGAGCTTGTCCAAGAAAATTAAACTAGAGAACGAAATTTTCGTAAAATCTGAAAAAAGTCATATTTTTCCCATATAAACACTCGTGAAATTTTCAGTCACGTTGAGACACCTCTCAATTTTTCTTGCTTGAACCAAAACTTTGTATTTGTCAGTTTTTTTGATATCGCGTTTTTCTATGGGGTGTGAGTTTAAATTCGAATACTTTTTTTCCCTTCATTTAATGAAGGGCAACCTTAATGGACATAAATGGAAATACAGACAGACGGATGGAAGGACGGACATCAATAACTCATGCGTTTAGAGACCATATCTCTTAAGTCCAACTAATTAGAAATAAAAAATAATCATAAACCAAATCTGAGTGGCATTATTATTAATTTTTTTGACTTCGGATATGAAAAAGTTCATATCGGATGCTATATTTATATGGGGACTGGGTCAAAAAATGAACCGGTCCTGACCATATTTGATAAGGTGATTTATTTTTTGCAAAAACATATACAAACCCAATTTGAGAGAAATCTGTGCAGTATGTTTGTTTTTTTGATAGATTTAGGGTAAAGATCGGGAATCGACTTCATATGGGGCTAGAACTGTCGTATAGTGTTTATTTTTGGACTAATAACAAATGGAAGTAATAAACATACACAAAACCAATTAGACCGAGATCTACAATGATAATTTGGATATTATGGTAACTTAAGTCGATCTCATTGGGGTCATTTGTATGGGGACTAGGTCTGAACATTAACCGATTTTGACCAATTTCAATAACGTTCATCCTATGGCTGATAGAGGCTTATATGCTAAATTTCATCAACATATATTCATATTTGTGACCTATAGTGTGATGACAAAGTTTACATGGATAACGGATAAACGGATAGATGGACGGACAGACTTCACTAAAAGTGATTCTGAGTCAATCGGTATAATAATAGATGGATGTAGGTCAAATCTTTTTGTTGGTTACAAACATTAGCATAAAGGCATTATACCTGACCACATAAATTAAGGTAAACTGAAAAAATTATGTAGAAATTTTAAATAAAAAAAATCTATAATATTAATAGGCTAGGCGATTTCTAGTGACCGATGTTTTGTTCTACCGTTTTATCCCGATTTTGACCAAACGCATATTATTTGAAAGGTATTTCTTTTTCGCCGTTTTGTAGATTCACAGATTTTTAAATTTTTTCCTTTATTTCGAGTAAATTGCATTCAAAGTTGCTACTAACACATGCATAAAATTATATATATGCTATGTGTGTTTTATTAAATTTGTTAATATGTTTGTTAATGAGTTCTTTATCTGCATTGTTGGTTTGTGAATTGACTAAGTTGAAAAATAAAGCTGCCTAGAAATTGCACTCGAATTTCGAGCGTTGGAATCGTCTAGTATTTAAAAATACCCTTAAATGAATTATATTGAAAAATTATAATCTAAATTATACCAAAAAAAAAAAAAGAATTGAAGAATGTTCTAAGTTCAAATAGGAAATGGTGTTCCATTCTCTAACTCACATAGGTAAGTTAAGTTCACCTAAAGGCTGCATACAAATTCGACACTTTTTTGTCTGTTGTTTGTTGGGGCACAACAAATAATAACAAAAGAAAAAAAAACCAAACAAATGAACATGAAAAATGTGTTAAAATTTAGGTTTTTAATAAAGGCCAACATGCATGATTCTTGCACGCTCACACATGCATAAATATTCTTTTCGATAGTACAAATATTTGTAAACCATAGTGTGTGTGTGTGTGTGTACGTATTGTAAAATATTATGCGTTGTTAAACATTTTCATTGTAATTTAATTAAAATCACTACCCAAATGCTAGTTACTTACGAAAGGATTCCCATAACTTTTTTTCTTTTTTGTTATTTAGCATTTGCACCATAACCAATGATCAAATATTTGGAGCACATTTAAAACTTTCTGAACATGTAGAGTATTTGGCTGAAATGTTAAGAGCTTGTATGTTCTGGCAGACAGACATACATGTTCCATATATATAAATTGGCAAACAAATGAAAAGTTTACAATATGAAACTAAATTAAATAGATCAAAATTTATGACTTTTCTGGCAGCATATTTATTTGTAATGGCTTACATATGTGTTGCTAGAGTTACCAAGTTTATGAACTAATAGAACTCCGAACTTTGAAGTGTTTGAAAAACAATCACAAAACGTCTTATATTTATTTATGAAAAGGCTCGTTGGGTTGAACTCAAGAAAATTTATAGGCATTTAAATTGGAAACTAGACCGACTAGACCGACTATACCACACCCTATACCATGCGTTTAGAGACCCTATCTCATAGACCCAACTAACTGGATATAGAAAATAAGCATAAACCAAATTTGAGTGGGATTTTTATTAATTTTTTCGGCGGCAGAGATGAAAAAGTTCATATCGGATGCTATATCTATATGGGGACTAGGCCCAAAAATGGGCCGATCCTGACCATGTTTGGTAAAGTCTCTTGTATTTTGCAAAAATATATACAAACAAAATTTGAGAAGAATCAGTGCAATATTTTTGTTTTTTGATAGATTTAAGTGAAGATCGGGAAGCAGCTCTATATGGGGCCTATGACTAAGAGTTGTCCAATAGGGATCATTTTTGGACTACTAATTAATGGATGTAATATGTACATACAAACCCAATTTAACTAAGATTTGTATGATAATTTGGATCTTATGGCAATATATGTTGATTTCATAAGGGTCATTTGTATGGGGGCTAGGTCTGAACATGGACCGATTCTCACCAATTTCAATAGCGTTCATTCCATGGGCGATAAAAGCTCATATACCAAATTTCATCAAAATATGTTCATATCTGCGACCTGCAGTTTGATTACAAGGTTTACATGGTCACACAGACGGACGGACGCACGGACGGACATCGTTAAATCGAATCAGTAAGTGATTCTGATTCGATCAGTATAATTAAAGATGGGTCTAGGTCAAATATTTTTGGCAGTTACAAACAGCAGCACAAAGTCATTATACCCAAACCACATACTGGTATAAGGCATAAAAATACCAGTACTGATCTTATACGCAAATAACGGAGAATTGAATTGTGTCTGAGGACTAAATTTCTCTATGCTCCTCGGCGTAGTAAGCTGCTCTGGTTATACGTTTAGAGAGTAAAGCCCAATGTTAGTTCTTCCATTCCAACTCGTATAAACGATGACCTAATACTCACTGACCCAGTTGGTAAAGCTAACCTTTTCGCTAGTAGTTCTTTTTTGCTGAAAAGCCATCAATAACTGCGCGAAAGGAGCACCACATACTACGCCTAAAATATTATTTCGAGTTCCTGCCATTAAGACGCTTCTTGCATAGCTCAACATAAACAAGTCGCCGGGAATTGATAGCATATCAGCACTGGTACTGAAATAGTATTCTGCGGCGCTGTTCCATCCATTGGCAAACGTTTTTAGCGCGCTGCATACCGTATGGGTGCTTTTCCCTCGTGTTAGGAGATTGCCAATGTTTAGCAATCCCAAAAAAGGGTGCAGCTAATACTACTGAAAATTAGCGTCAAATTGTGATTTCCTCTGGGTTGTCAAAGGTAATGGAGAGAATGGTGAATAACCATATTATGAACTATCTAGAGACCAACTTATTGCTAAACGACAGGCAGTATAGCTTTCGGAGTATCGTTCTATGGGTGACCTGACGGCGCTTCCTTCGGAACGTTGGAGTCTGTCCATTCACCGGTTTCGTGAAAGTAAGATTGCTGCTCTGGATATTTCGAAGGTATTCGACAAAACTGGTTGCTTTTAGTATTAATAATGACTTCTCTCGATTTATATCTATTTTTCTCAGAGATCGCACCATATGTACGTGTTGTTTTAGAAGGGGTCTTATCGAAAGAGTTTCACATAAATGTAGGGATTCCACAAGGCTCAGTTCCTTCTCCCTCAGTTTTTCTTAATGAAATTGTCTGTCAAACTTTCAATCCCATCTACTCTTTTGCAGACGAAAGCATATGCCTACGATCAAAGGGCAAGTTTCAGGAGGATTGTGATAAGGGGGCATGGGGCAATATTTGAATGACACCCTCAATAATGACCTTTTGACAATCTTTAAGTGTTACTTATTGCCCCATAGACGGCTGCGAAGTCTTCAGTTCCGTCTGTATCCATGGGAGGTGTAGCTATTGAGGAACCAGGCACTCCTGCTATTAAGGGCATGAAAATTCAGTGTGATGTTCGTTTTAATAAACACAAGTTTAAATTGTCGAAAAAGGCCTGGGTTTCCTAAATCGTTTTATGAATTACTACACCCCATCTGATCTTTTTAGTATTTATACCACCTACGTCCGAAAAAATAGAGCACAACTCCCACATATGGGCAGAGGTTTCATATTCCATTTTAAAGCTTCGGGACCGTGGGCAGAGGAAGCCATTGTTACTTATCAATGAAAGAAGGATAACCAACTTTATTGATACATTGAAGCAAAGTCGGAATGTTGGCTGTGTAACACTGTATTATAGGTATTACAATGGGAAGTGTTCTGCTGAGATCCCATCTATTAACATGTTATTGACCTGTGGATTGCGTAAAGCATTACCACGAAAATTCGCTCTTTAAGCGCACAAGCCGTAAGTAGAATAAGCTTCCTGCTAACATCTTTCTTGTTATTTACAGTCTATAATATTAATAGGCAAGGCCATTTATTGTGACCGATGTAACTTTGTCAATTTTGAACCGATTTTGACTAAACATACCTCATTTGAAATGTATTTCCTTTTAGCTGTCCACTATATTTACAGATTTTCTCAGTGTGGAAAAATTTTTTTAGTAAAATTCATTCAAAGTTGCTACTAACACACACATAAAACTATATAATGCTGTGTGTGTGTTCACTCAATTTGCAAAAGTGTTTGCAAAAATATTATCTGTAAAGCCGTGTGTTGAATTGAAAAATAATTTTGGACATAAACCAATAACGATGTTGAACTATGAACTACCCTAAAATATGCGTGCCTTTAGGTGACCTGCAAGATGGTTCAAATACCTTCAGGCTCTTATTTCTGTGTGTTCAAAAAATATTTATAATGAAATAATTATAATGAATTAATAAATAGATTAAAAAAAAACATTGAAAGAAATAAATTGAATAGAAAAATAAAAATTCCTAGAATTTGCACTCGAATTTCGAGGGCTGGGCTCTGCTGGTATATATAAATCTAAGTCAAATATTGACAAATTCCCTCTTTCCTCTTACCCATAATATATTTTCCTTATATAAATAAAGTGCATTGCATTATTGGGGACATCCCCAAAGTTTTGATATACATCTAAATATTTCAGGAAGTTCTTTTGAAATTTTTAATTTACCTTAAACTGTTTTTGAATTTTCTTTTTTATATGTAAACATCTATAGGTGCAGGGGGGTAAATTTCAAAAACAGCTTAACATATAAGCGTAACACGTGAGCGTAACATGTAAGTCGTAAGACAAACCTGTTTGAAAATGAAAAAAAAAAAATAAAAAAAAAAATGAAAAATAAAAAATTAAAAATGAAAAATGAAAAATTAAAAATGAAAAATAAAAAATGAAAAATGAAAAATTAAAAATAAAAAATTAAAAATAAAAAATGAAAAATAAAAAATGGAACATGAAAAATAAAAATGAAAAATTGAAAATGAAAAATTAAAAAAAAAAATTAAAAATAAAAAATTAAAAATTAAAAATGAAAAATTAAAAATGAAAAATAAAAGATGAAAAATGAAAAATTAAAAATAAAAAATTAAAAATAAAAAATGAAAAATAAAAAATGGAACATGAAAAATAAAAATGAAAAATTGAAAATGAAAAATTAAAAAAAAAATTAAAAATGAAAAACGAAAAATTAAAAATGAATAATGAAAAATAAAAAATGAAAAATTAAATTTAAAAAAAATTAAAAATAAAAATTTAAAAGTGAAAAATAAAAAATGAAAACTAAAAAATGAAAAATGCAAAATAAATTAAAAATGAAAAGTGAAAAATAAAATATGAAAAATAAAAAAATAAATATAAAAAATGAGAAATAAAAAATGAAATATAAAAAATAAAAATGAATAATAAAAAATGAAAAATTAAAAATGAAAAATGAAAAAAGAAAAATAAAAATTGGAAAATGAAAAACGAAAAATGAAGAAAAAATTAAAAATGAAAAATGAAAAATAAAAAATTAAAAATTAAAAAATTAAAAATTGAAAATAAAAAATGAAAAATAAAAAATGAAAAGATAAAAAAAAAATAAAAATGAAAAACGAAAAATGAAAAATTGAAAATAAAAAATGAAAAATAAAAAATGAAAAGTTGAAAAAAAATTAAAAATGAAAAACGAGAAATTAAAAATAAAAATCGAAAAATTAGAAATTTACCGGTTAAAATAATAAATAATAATAAATAACTTTATATTAACGGAGCCCCTGCAGTTGACTGCTATAAGTGACACACTTTCTGTTTGATTTTAAGAAAGTGCTATAAAAAAATCTTTAATTACTAGATGTTTACACATCTCCCCTGCGATCGGACTCACATGATTTTTTTATACCCTCGACACCAGTGCGTAGATGATATATATATAGGTTTGTGATTCCACTTGTAATAATTAGAAATACATAATATACCTGTATTATATACATTATTACAAGCGGAGTTGATATAGCGATGTCTGTCAGTTAAAATTGCGACCAGGCCCTCAATAGTTCAGCTGGATTTTTAATTTTTAGTGAAAATGATTCATCCTGAGCAGGTTGCTATTAAATGTCTTAAAAAAATTATATTTTAATGTTATTGTTATCGTTGTTATTCTAAATTTTGTACGTTTCATAGCAGTAATTGTTATTGTTTGGTCGTGTTGTTTGAAGCATTTGCTTAATGAGTGTGTATAGATCGTTATACTTTACGTGTCGTATTAGTTTAGCCTGGTAGTGATACACTTTTTTAACATAATCAGGAAAAATACTAATTAAGAAGCATATTCTATAAGAAGTGCCTAGTTATTTTTTACAAAAATTAAATAATTATTTATAGATTTACATAAAAAATAATCAAATTTTCATAATATTCATTTGAAATTTGAACTTCTAACAAAATATCAGTATTGCAATTTTTTTTTCGTTTGAAAATATTTCCAATTTTCCGATTCTAAAATTTTTTGTACACAATTTATCATGTTTTGATAAATTCAAGATAGTTTTTTCATAGAAAAACTGTCAGGAGGAAGTTAAAGAATTTTAAATATATTTCCGATTGAATAGGTTTAAGGTTGTTCTTTAAGATTTGGCAGTTTCAAATATTTTTTTTAATAAGTCATTTCAAATCTAAAAAGGCTTAAGTGAATAAAAAATTATTTCCCGTAGAATTGACAAAAAAAATTTACTCTTGCTTCTAAACAGTATACACATAAATATATTCTCTAACTCTCACTGTATCATTATATCAATACGCACGACCACTTTTTCGACCAGTTTTTAAGCAAAATGCGCGCACGGAGGGCATAGTTATAGTTCATATGGAAGAGAAGTGCAGAATGATAAAATTTATGTATAATATGTGCTAAAAAATATATTAAATTAAAAAAAAATATATTTATAATAAATAATTTTATATAAGCCTAAAGGTATGCTTATCATTGCCTGTGCATTTATTATTGATGGTTTCAAAAAAGAGTACATTTTAATCGCCCTATGTTGAAATATAAATTGCCTACAATTGATTAGCATACCTTTAGGCTCTTATAAAATTATTTATAACCAATTCCAATAATAATTCTTCTGTGCGTTCATCAAATATTTATAATGAAATTTATAGAATTTTATTTAAATATATATAGAAGTTTTATACATATAGATTGCAAAATCATTGAATTTCGGGTGCTGGGCTATGCTTATTAGTTAAACACTCAATTGTTTCACGGATATTTTGTATGTCGGACTTTATCAAATTATTAATATTTTTATATTTGAAAATGGCTTCAAACATAATGTAAATTTTGACCTAAAACTAACATCTATAATATTAATAGGCTAGGCGATTTCTTGTGACCGATGTTTTGTTCTACTGTTTTATCCCGATTTGGACCAAACGTATATTATTTGAAAAGTATTTCTTTTTCGCTATTTTTTAGATTTACAGATTTTAAAATTTTTGCTTTCGTTTTGAGTAAATTGCATTTAAATTTGCAAATGTGTTTGTTAATGAGTTTGTTACCTTCATTCACAATAAGTTGAAAAATAAAGCTGCCTAGAAATTGCACTCGAATTTCGAGCCCTGGAATCTGCTAGTTATAATAGATATATAAAAAGCTTTTATAATATTTGATTTCGAAAATAATCGATACCATAAATTTTATTATTTAAGTACATTAAAGGAAATAGCAATGCACTTGATTGCATACGGAGAACTACTGAAATAGATTTAAATAGTTTGTCATATAACAAGACCATTCTCTTCGAAATTTTACACATTACAAAGATGTTCCGCCAAATGTTTTCTTAGTTGGCAACTCTATGCTGCAGTGATTCAAATGATGAGTCTTTTGAAAACGAAGTGTGGGCGATTTCAAAATCACTACAAGCTAATGAAATGGTTTTTATGTTTATTTAAGTGTAGAGTTTTAGAATTTTCATGCAGTTTTATTGAATTAGAGTAAAATATAAAATGTACTTATTCAAGTTAATAAATCATTTCAAAGAATAGTTAGTTTTATAAAAACATTTTAAATAAGGTCATAACGAATGAAGACTAAGAATTGCAAATTTTCGTCTTGAATTTATATAATTAAGCAACGATTGAGAAAATAGTTTTTTTTGTTGAAAGCAAATGGTTTGAGTTTTGGCTTGGTACTCGTAGCTAAGGTCAGAGCCAGAGCTGCTTGGGTAAAATGGAGGTCTATTTCTGATAAACAATAAATAAAAATCTAAGAAAATCGGCGAAAGAACTAATCAACTTTTAAGACACTTATTTCTGTGGTTTTCTGAAATAACCGCGTATGTCCATTTTTGTCACTTTTGAGTTAACGATGCCAAATATAATAATTTTTAACGCTCTTTACATGTGTTTAATTTTTTTTTAAATATTGACCATTTCTGAGTTTTTTCTTTAAATAACGACGTAACTTAAATGTTGATTAAATTAATTTGCAGCACTAACGACGTATGTCAACCTACGTTTGATCGCTGACAAATTATTTTCTCAGAAAACGACACATAGCGACATACGTTGTTATTAATAAATAATTTCGAATAATTTTTCAGTTTATAACCACTTATAAACACTTGTGTGTATATTTCTGTTATTTGTTGTCACTATTGTTCTTGATACGTTGTTATATTCTCACCCTAATTGCCGTTAACTTTCTGTTGACGAACAAAAAAGATCAGTTTTTCAAGCAACAACAACTTATGTCTAAATGTGTAGTTGCACTGGTAGTTTTCTTTTTCAAAGCAAACGACATTTGTCGACATAAGTTGTTTTATCTGCACACACTTTAAGTGTAATTTACATATTGTTTTTTCGTCCTTCTCTGGCATATATTCCTCTTAAGTTTTTTGACTTAAAATTTTATATAAAGCATTTATTGCCCATATCTACAGGACTGTTAAATAAAAAGTCCTAAAAACTTTATATCGAGCCCATAATTTCATTTTGATTTTATGACATACGCGGTTATTCTAGAAAACTACAGTTTAATTAATTGAAATAATCTAACCCATAAAAACAAAGGTTTAATTAAAACTCTTTCTTTCCTTATGCATATGAGTTTTGACGCTTTCCGTGACTGTGCGTGACTTTGCGTGACTATTTTAAAATTAATCTCTGGTCGCAAAAAGTCTATGGCCCCACCTTCAGATTGATTGGATGAGGGGAAATGGGGTTTAAATCACTCCGTGACTGTGAGTGACTATGATTGACAATCTCAAAATTAATATTTGGTGACAACAAGTCTGTGGACAAAGTCAGATCCATCGTATGAAGGGAAGTGGGATTTAAGTCACTCCGTGACGGTGCGTGACTATGCGTGGCTGTGTGTGACTATCCAAAAAGTAATCTATAGTCACAACAAGACTGTGGGCCAAGCCTCAGATCAATTGGACGAGGGCAATGGGGTTGACCCAGACAGACAGACAGACAGAAAGTATGAGCTGAAAAAGATTTACGAGAAAGATTTACGAACTGAAAACGGGAAGCAATTTTATATAGGGACTAGACATATTAATTATTGCTAGCAGATTCCAGCACTCGAACTTCGAAATTTATTTCTCAACTTAGCCAATTCACAAACCAACACTTTTTTGGTTTATAATAATTATTGTGAATGAAGAAAACAAACTCATTAACAAATTGAATAAACCCACACATAGCATTGTATAATTTTATCTATGTATTAGTAGCAACTTTAAATGCAATTTACTCAAAATAAATGAAAAAATTTAAAAATCTGAAAATCTGGTGAACAGCCAAAAGGCAATACCTTTCAAATAATATACGTTTGGTCAAAATCGTGATAAAACGGTAGAACGAAACATCGGTCACAAGAAATGTATGTTTGTTTATTCTCTTACTCTCATGTATAAAAAACAACGAATATATCTTTATGCACATGTTCTTTACGTATAAACAGTTTCGTACTTTGTTCCTCGGATACTAGCTCTAGTGGTTCCAAATTCCATAGGAAATAATACCAAACACAATTATCGCAATTTTACCCAGGTAAATGGTTTATCTTGTGAATGATGATGTTTTCAATAGGAAAGCAGGCAGCCAGACGGACGGACAATGCTTGACTCGAGTTGCATTAAAGATCAGGAATATATACACTTTCTGGGGAGTCGCAAATATATTTTTTATAATTTACAAACAGAATCACAAACACCTCTGTACAGTGATATTGAGGCTTTAAAAATACATTCAAATTTTGTGCCATATACTGAGTATGGATAAGATACTAGCCACCTCAATTGGCTGAAGGAAGCCAGAAATATTTTTTGAAGTTTAAGCGGCACGAAAAGCATTAATTTTTGACTAGATGCTTAAACAAAAACTAAGAATACACTGTGCGAATTCTGTATAGTGTGCTATGTAATTAAAAAGATCCTTATAAACTCTTTTAAAAACCTACAGAAATAACTATGCAGGTTTCTGTTAAAAGAAAATCATATGAGTCTGATCACAGGAGAGATGTGTAAACACCTTTTTAAATCAAACGGAAAGCGTCGTCTATGTATCACTTATAACAAACAATTGCAGGGGTTCTGCTAATATAAAAATATTTGTTATTATATATTATATCAACTGGTTGATATTTAATTTTTCGTTTTTCATTTCTTATTTTTCATTTTCCATTTCTAATTTAATTTTCTGTTTTTCATTTTTCATTTATGATTTTTAATTTTTCATTTGTCATGTTTAATTTTTTATTTTTCATTTCTAATATATCGTTTTTCATTTTTCATTTGTCATTTAAAATTTTTTTTTAAATGGTGCGTGGTAAAGAAGAAGAAAGCATATATTTCAAAAATTCATAACTGCACTGTATTCTTAATCGGACCGGTTTCTGGCATTTCAGCCTTCATCAGCGATTTATTGAACATTGTGATAATTGTTATGTTTTAATTGAATAGATTGTTTCTATATGAAAATTTTTTTTCTACTTAGGGCGGCCGTGAGGTTTTGAACCATGAACCTTCACATACACTCGTACTTGCACTTTTTGGTCAGCGCTTTAACACACTCACCTAAAGTCAGGCCTACGAGCAATGTGGTTAGTTTCAGTTTTCGTACCATACAGCTTTACTTTGTATTAATTTCAGAAGGTACAACTCTGTCCAAACAAACAATCGTTATTTTTGAATTTTGAATATATTTTGCATTTATACTGTTTTAGTTTGTACAAAGCTGTCTATAGAAGAGGGATACAATTTTGTGTATTTTTACGCTGAAACTGAACCAAAATCTGTGTAAGGTATTATTTATTTATATCTAATGTTAAAAGTTAAAAGTGAAAACTAATAACATGATGCATACATATAATAGGGAAACTATAGGTAATTTAATAAAGTAGTGTAAATTTTTGAGTGGTTTCGTTATATACATTTAAAATATGTCATGAAATGTTTAGGTAAATACAGGAGCATTCAGTTTAGTGTCCCCTTATTTGTCTCCTCCATTATCAACCATAATAATTTGTCCAGATAATGCTTCCAGTTTCGGTATATATAATTAAGGGTTGTATAAGTTAATTATAATAAAAAACCATTTGAGAATAATTCCCAGAGAGTGCCAGCGAATATGATCCATTGAAATCAGCTCCAGCGTGCAGCCCCAATTCCACCGAAAATAGTAAAAATCGATTTAACCCATATTTAAATACACCAACATTAAAAAAAACTTTCGCCGACATAAGGCAAAATCTTTACAAAAAACCGAGGTAGGGTGTATTAAAATGCAAGTGGTTATTGAAAGCCAAGGAGAGAACCACAAAAATCTTGTGCAGAATTCTGTAGAATGAAATGTTACCAAAAAGTATCTGAAGAAAATAAAATGCTGCCTTTTTAGCACCTTTATAACACTGGGAATCAGGAACTTCAATGGGCATATATTTCAAATTTAATAACATATAAAAAAAGGTGTGCAGAAGTACTGAAACAAAGTTAAGAAACAAGGCTCCCAGTATGCAAACCTATGATTTTTAACACGCTTTCAATACCACACACAACGGTCGGAACTGTTGTATACAAAAGGCATTCTAACTCAGGATTCATATCACCGGGTAAAAGAGGAAAATTAACTCAGCCAAATAATCAAATAATAGAAATTCAAAATGTTGTAAAAATGCACGTTAACGAGTTTCTTTTAGTAAAATCTACTATTGCCGGAGAGGATTACAGAAGATGTACATAGATGGAGATGTCTCATCAGTGGCACAATTGTATCGTTTGCCAATTTAAAGGCAAAGTTATCACAATATCGCCTCACTTTTAAAAATGCATTTCATATTCCAAAATAAGATATATGTATGTGATTGTCGTTTATACTACAAACAAAATCTAGAGAGTAAAAGGACATTGATAAACAAGAAAGTTTTTTTTTATTAATAATGATTTAAAATATACGTTTGTCTGTGTGGGCAGATTGAATTTAATACTTCAGAAATTTTTTAAACCAAACAATGCTATGTTTACTTGGACCACCAACGGAAACATTGAAGAAACATCAAAAAGATGCTAAGTCGACTTAAACGACTACTTGATAAATTTGTGTGCCTGCTAAAGAATGCTATGTCATTTTTAAGTATTATAGACTTAAAATTTTTACAATGTGAAAGAGCGGGAAGAATTGTGCTAAATCTTTAATAAAAAGAGTGAAACACTGAAAGTTCTACTTCATATAGTTTTCGAGATATCGCCCCTAGACTTTAAGAGCTTTTCCTGCAAAACTCACTTTGTCGAAATGTTACTAGCGGATCCCAGCGCTCGAAATTCGAGTGGAATTTCTAGGCAAATTTATTTCTCAAGCCAATTCACAAACCAACACTTTTTTGGTTTATTATTATTGTGAATGAAAATAACAAACTCATTAACAAACACATCAACAAATTTAATAAACACACTCATAACATATCGCACCTGTACCTCTAAAGTGAGTCAACTCAAAATTTACAAATTTTCAATAGAGGCAAAAACGTTTTTTTTTTAAATATTTACTATAAAATTTAACAACAGTTAAACAGTTTCATTGCAAATAATAAGTATACGACAGTAATAAGTATACAACAGTAGTTGTTTTTGCGATTTGTTCAGTGATCAGCAAAAATAACAATTCTTTTGGGAGGAACTCAAAATATGTCTTTTTAGTGGATTCTAAAGAAGCTAGTATTATAACACAAAGAGGGTTACAACTGTATTTTTTTGCGAAAGACTAGAAAAATCGATGTAAGATTTTTACAGTGGATAGATTTGACAGCTGTGTATCGTTTTCTTGCAAAAACTGATAATTTTAAAATTTTGAGTTGACTCACTTTATTTGTACAGGTGCGATATGTATAATTTTATGTATTAAATGCAATTTATTCAAAATAAAGGAAAAAATTTAAATGTCTGTAAATCTGATGAACAGCTAAAAAGAAATACCTTTCAAATGATATGCGTTTGGTCAAAATCGGTATAAAATGGTAGAACAAAGCATCGGTCACAAGAAATCGCCTAGCCTATTAATATTATAGATTATAGTGCATACAAAAATATAGAAAAGTTTCGGCAAAAAATATAAATGTTTAAAAAAAAAACAACTTTTGGAAACTAAAGTTGGTGGTGAGCTCTCAGTTTTTGAGGTGACTGTAAATTATTAAATTCATTCAGGAAAAAAAAAATTGTCTGTATTCCACATGGGTTAAAGATTTTCATAAAATCATGAAATTTAAATAAATGAATTTACGACTTACGACTCCATAATGTACATATATATTTGATCCTTATAAAAACTCCGTCAAACCATCTATTGTCTGTCCTTCTATCCATCTGTCTGTCTGCCTGTCTGTCTGTTCAAATCACGCTTATTCAAAAAGTAAACTATGTACATATTCACATTTGTTAGAAATAGTGCAATAAAATTAATGTATAAAACGAAGGTGGAGGGTATCAAAGGTTCGGCATAGCCGAATTTAACACTCTAACTTATTCATATAATCAATTCACAAAAAATGTATTTCAATGCCCAACGTACGACCGCCCTATCTGGTTTATTAATAAAAATTAATCAAAAAGAAGAAAAATTAAACTTTAAAGATTATGGAGTCCTTCTTGTACGTTTGGCGTTTTTTTTTTTTTTTTGTTTTATAAATTTTTTTTATATCAAAAGGCATGATTGGCCCTTGAGCTACTGTTTTGCGCATTGAATTAAATAAAAACAGCAACAACAACAACAACACTACAGAAATGTAAAGTGCGAAAACTCGTAAATTTTCAATTAATTTTGATGAATCGCTAACCATGATAAGATCATTGCCAAACTAAACCAAATAAAACTACTCAATGGCAACGTCCACATTTTGCATTTTTCCTTACTTCTCTGTTTTTTAAAGACGGTTTTTTTTTATTTTATTTTTATCACCAAACTCAGAAAAGGGCAACAAACACTCCTCTTTTACGAAACAGCGAAAATAAAACACAAGAATTCATTACAACAGCCCTTTCGAGCAACTTGCAAAACTTAGGTAAAGTTTTTTGTTTTTTTTTTTGTTTCAACGTTTTGTTTAACTGACCAACGAGAACCACCAAACTTGAACTACCTACCAAAATGTTATTATATGTACTTGTTGTAGTCTGTGGAAGGTGTAGAGAAAGCATAACCTCGTTTGGCGCACCTTCAAAGCATTTGAAACAACTGCAACGCCAGAAATCTGTGTTTGTTGTTAGTGCAACAACACAAAACAACAAACCAAAAACTGATCTTTTGCAAATGATTAATATGTTTATTGAGTTTGAGTTTCCTTTGCGAAAATTGTCTACCCTATTAACACAGTTGTGTATGAAAAAATAGCATATACTATTCGGGTGATGGCCTAATTCACAATGGTGAATGACATTTGCTAAAGACAGAAGAGACTGGGAAAGTGAGAGAATCCTGAAATTTTATTTTGTACTTTTAAGGAGTTTCTGTTTTTGAACTCATACCTAGATTTGTTTATTGAGCAACACTGTACATAAGCGCTATTCTCAAACCCTTAGCTGTTAATTCATTTTTGAATATACAAACACAGAAGACGCGGCCGACTGACAATATTTATTCTTCTTCTGTTTCCCTTTTTTGTTTTTTTTTTGCTTATAATTTTTGTTATTTTATGCAATACTTGCAGTTTTATTGTTAAGCGTTAAAAATGTTAAAATTTTAATTGAATACATTCCGTTTTATTAACCAGCAAACCAATGTGAAAATTGATGTTTTGTTGTTGTTGTTATTGTTGTTTGTGCAGTAAGCAAAGATTTATAATTTTTACATTTGTTTGTCTTGAGGCCAGAGAGGAGTAAACACCTTTTTGTACAATCTGTTTTTCAGTTTTTATTTTAGTTGGCGATTTTGTTTTTTTTTTGGTTTGCAAAAAAATTCTAGGCATCGCTAACAAAAACAAAAATGTCTAAAAACTTACATTGAAAATGTTGAAATTCTGGGGGAATAAAAAAAGAATTTTAACAATAGAAATATTGGCGGTTCGAGTTCTTTGAAAAATGAATTCATACAGCAACAATGTTGCCTTTGGCTTTAGGGCGGTTATTTAACTAGTTAGATGACAGAGTTTTTGTTTTTTACTAAAGAATTTTATAAACATTTTATTCTCTATAGTTTATTTATGAAAAATTCCGCAAAGGAATAAATTCATTTACTAAACTATTGTCGGACAAAACTAACATAACCCAACAACATTTGTAGTTCCAAATTTGTAAATGATCAACAAATATATGTTTTTATTTGGTTGCAGTTTCTCCCAATATCAGTTGGTGTTTTAGTTGCTAATCATAAATATGGGAAGTTTTGAAAGCACTAGTCTTAGCACTCAATTATGTTGGTAACACAGTATAATAGCCATTCTGGGGGGTGTGAGAAATTTTAAGTTAGGACGAAAGTACTAGTCCAGTATAGCAAAACCTCTAAACGGTTTGGTCGTTAATATTATTTCCTTATCTTGATGTTTCTTTGATTAGTCTTTCAGCTACAATTGAAGAGTCATTGATGATTTCTCATTTAATTTTTCAACAAAATTGTAGCGAAATATTATATTAATCGATAGAGCATTTATTTTTAATTTTTAAATGAAAATGACAAATTTTTAAAAGGTATTCAGAACTTGATGAAATTTGGTAACATTATTTGCCTTGGTTACCTAAAATAAAAACCGAAAAGAAAAATTTGAAAAATCACAAGATGGCGGAAAAATCCGGCTCGGACAATGGAGGAGGATTTTTTTCAAACAGCTGTGTCTTTTGAATCGTTTGTTCGACTCTGGTAATTTTAACAGTTTTGAGTAAGAAAAAGATTATATTTAGTACAAAAATTATTTTAAAAAATAGTTATATAATTTCATTACAAAATTTTCGGGAAAGCTTTAAAAAATATGCTTTTTCAAAAAAGGTTTGCGCCCAAACTTTTTGAATTTTTTTTCAGAGATAGCGTAAAATATGTTCTATTAATGGTATAAATTACACGATCCACACTTTTTAGGTTTTTGAAATGTTTGTGTTTTAGCAAGGATATATTTGAAGATATTAAATAAAAACATGAAATATTTATTTGAAAATTTGTATTTTCTTAAAAGTCAAGTCTGAGGAACTATACCGAACATTTAGTACAATATTTTCAGAGCTGATAGTATAAATGAGTGCCATATATTTATAGTTATTGGCTTATACTTTGAATAGCGTTCTTCCAATTCGAGATCACAGCATCTATATTCATCGGCAGCAACATATATGAATTGTATATCTGTACTTGAGGTAACGAGCCATTCATACAATGCTTTTGGGTCAGTGATTGTATTTTCGTACCCCATTCTTAGCACTTGTTCCCTTGCTATACGCGTCACAGTGCCTCCAACTCCATCACACGGCCATTTTCCATGGGAAGTTCCAAAAAAAATGCCACTCTGTTTCCATTCCAAATTCGTCTTTGTGGAGTCTTAGATTCAGAAAATTTTTCTTATTTTTATATTACGAAACCTGCACCATCCGTAAAATAAATGACTTTCTTTGTTTTACCGGAAGTGCTCTCAACACTGCGAATAAATGCGTTGAATTTTCTCAAGAAGTGTTGTACTGCATTTGCATCATGAATCATTTCATCGGATATAACAGTGCTTTTGGTGGACTAGCAGTGATTTTGAATCTCGATGATAGACTACAAATGGGTGCACTGTTGCCTGTAAATTACTACAATGACAAGATTGAACCTATATAAAACAAAGTTGATGATATGAACAATTAAAGATAATGAATGACTTAATGATTAATTCTAAAAATTACCTCATTCGCATGTAAAAAAGAAAAATTTTCAGCAAAATCTCCAACTTTCCGAACTTCATCTGGTTGTAAAATAGATTTTATGTACTTGATATTTTACTATACAGTACAATCGCGGTAATGTGAACTAATTAAAACCAAGGGAGGTCATGTTAGCGAAATTGTTCAGGTTAGCGATTGTCGAATTTCATGAAAAAAATATATGTGTTTTACACGCTTGAACGTGAAATTCTTTTATGTATTATTATTTGCATTATTAAAATATAAAAATAAAATTATAAATTAAAATTGTAACGATGAAAGTCGTGAACTCGTTTTCATCAACACATCTTATATTATTATAACATTATTATTTACATTTTTATGCTTGAACTGCCTTAAGTTTGTCAACAAATGAATTATAGATTATATATTTTATCATTCTTGAATTCACCATTAAACAAAACATTGCTTTCTTTCATTTACGAGGTACCTACATATACACCGCTACCTAACGGAACCTATAGATAGTCGTCACATGTTAAAACGAGACAGAAAACGAACACACCACACAGAGGTGAATTCTACAGGTTCACCACCGTAGAACGACATCCAATAAAAGCTGAAACAATTTCGAAACTCGAGGAGTCGATCGTCGGCGGTGGTCGAGTACACATCGCAGTAGTAGTACGCGTGTCTTCATCATAAGAGAAGTGCCTTCGCAGGTTTCTCCCCGTAGTTTAGAGAAGTGCCTTCGCAGGTTTCTCTCCGCAGTTTAGAGAAGTGCCTTCGCAGGTTTCTCCCCGCAGTTCTGAGAAGTGCCTACGCAGGTTTCTCCCCGCAGTTTAGAGAAGTGCCTTCGCAGGTTTCTCCCCGCAGTTCTGAGAAGTGCCTACGCAGGTTTTTCCCCGCAGTTTAGAGAAGTGCCTTCGCAGGTTTCTCTCCGCAGTTTAGAGAAGTGCCTACGCAGGTTTCTCCCCGCAGTTTAGAGAAGTGCCTACGCAGGTTTCTCCCCCTCGCAGTTCAGAGAAGTGTCTACACAGGTTTCTCTCCGCAGTTCAGAGAAGTGCCTTCGCAGGTTTCTCTCCGCAGTTTAGAGAAGTGCCTCCGCTGGTTTCTCCCCGCAGTTTAGAGAAGTGCCTTCGCAGGTTTCTCCCCGCAGTTCTGAGAAGTGCCTACGCAGGTTTCTCCCCGCAGTTTAGAGAAGTGCCTTCGCAGGTTTCTCCCCGCAGTTCTGAGAAGTGCCTACGCAGGTTTTTCCCCGCAGTTTAGAGAAGTGCCTTCGCAGGTTTCTCTCCGCAGTTTAGAGAAGTGCCTACGCAGGTTTCTCCCCGCAGTTTAGAGAAGTGCCTACGCAGGTTTCTCCCCCTCGCAGTTCAGAGAAGTGTCTACACAGGTTTCTCTCCGCAGTTCAGAGAAGTGCCTTCGCAGGTTTCTCTGCGCAGTTTAGAGAAGTGCCTACGCAGGTTTCTCCCCGCAGTTTAGAGAAGTGCCTACGCAGGTTTCTCCCCGCAGTTTAGAGAAGTGCCTTCGCAGGTTTCTCCCCGCAGTTCTGAGAAGTGCCTACGCAGGTTTTTCCCCGCAGTTTAGAGAAGTGCCTTCGCAGGTTTCTCTCCGCAGTTTAGAGAAGTGCCTACGCAGGTTTCTCCCCGCAGTTTAGAGAAGTGCCTACGCAGGTTTCTCCCCCTCGCAGTTCAGAGAAGTGTCTACACAGGTTTCTCTCCGCAGTTCAGAGAAGTGCCTTCGCAGGTTTCTCTCCGCAGTTTAGAGAAGTGCCTCCGCTGGTTTCTCCCCACAGTTTAGAGAAGTGCCTTCGCAGGTTTCTCCCCGCAGTTCAGAGAAGTGCCTACGCAGGTTTCTCTCCGCAGTTCAGAGAAGTGCCTTCGCAGGTTTCTCTCCGCAGTTCAGAGAAGTGCCTTCGCAGGTTTCTCTCCGCAGTTTAGAGAAGTGCCTACGCAGGTTTCTCTCCGCAGTTCAGAGAAGTGCCTTCGCAGGTTTCTCTCCGCAGTTTAGAGAAGTGCCTCCGCTGGTTTCTCCCCGCAGTTTAGAGAAGTGTCTACGCAGGTCTCTCCCACGCGATCAAACGAAGTGCCTACGCAGGTTTCTCCCCGCAGTTTAGAGAAGTGCCTTCGCAGGTTTCTCTCGGCAATTAAAGAAGTGCTCTCACCAGGTCTCACTATCCAACGACAAATGTCCAGGATTTTTGAAACTAGAGCAGTACCTACTCCAGGTTTCTCGCTCTTCCCCAAGAGGAGTACCAACCTACCATTATATTTAGTAAAATTATAAATTACCATTATTAGTTGTAAACCATTAGTTACAATCGAAAATAAAATAAAATAAGCCACGACACTCTAAACATTGAAAGAACTCGTTTTTATTCCTCTCTGTCCCGTGCAAGAATATAAATTTCTGCAACGACCCTGACCCCCGCGAGCTATACCCCAGCAACCGGAGGAAAACTCGTCGTTACAAAATACATTACAAAACAAAACGAGATCACGAGAAGATATCCATTGAAATAAAATTACATAGCAAATAAAATTTCACATTACATTTATGCGCTAAAGAAATCCGTTATCTTTTTCTGCTGCTTTTTCTTTTCTAATAGCTGAAATACTGCTTTCTCCCTTAAGCGTCTAAGTACACTCATGTCACTTTAATCCACCATTGCATCTCCTGCCCATTGCAATGTCTTGTTAAAAATTTCAGTTGCGTCACTTGTGGCAATTTTTTTAACAGGATTATCGGCAATGCAATCATCGTCGTCACTTTCTTCGTTTTGCCCAATTTCATGGATTTCAGTCGTATCATCAACACAAAGATCATTATTCCACTCTTGAACCATTGGCAAGGTAAACTCAACCTAAAAGTTAGTAAAACAATGCTTTATTTGTGATTTCAAAGTTTATCGTATCACCTGAGGACTCAAGTCCTGAAGGAGATCCGGTGACATTTGCATTAAAGAATTTATTTCTGAATCCCACTTCACTTTCATAATACTTAATGGAATGTTGTCTTCAGGGTCATCCTGGTTTCTAACTAAATTTAAAATATTTTTCCAGCAATTGGCAAGAGTTTCTGTGCTGACCCGATCCCATGCGACAAATAAAAGTGTGACAGCATTTTTCAAAGTTAGATTTCTCATTGATTCAAGCAAATCAGAGTTTTTAGCTGCTATCGAAGCTAACAGGCTGTTTCTGTAGTATAATTTTGTTAATTTAATCGCATTTTGATCCATTGGTTGGATGAGGGGGGTGACATTTGGTGGCATAAACATGGAAATTAGGTTTCCATCTTCAGCTTTTAATTCTGTTTCGCTTCGAGGGAGCGTTATCGATAAGTAATAGTGCTTTCATTGGCAAGTTTTTCTTCTTTAGAAACAATTTCACCTAATCAAAAACAAAAACTTTTAGTTATATTTTTTAGTCAATGAAGAATTTGTTTACCTGTGGTACAAAGGATTGATGGAACCAATGCTTAAAAATGGCTGACGTCATCCAGGCCGATTTGGAATTCTTATAATCTGTAGGACAAATGAAGTTTGTCTTTTACCAAATTACCAATTACCAAAAGTTTAAGTCTATGTGCACCTGATGCATTTGCGCAACACAGGAAAGTTATACGTTGCTTCTCCGTCTTTGTACCGGGAGCACATTTCTCTTGCATCGCAACGTACGTTTTATTTGGTAAAAGTTTCCAGAATAAACCAAACTCATCAGCATTATAGAGTTGGTCATTGCATAACTCCATTTCTTCAATTTTTTGTTTCAGTATTAGCTTAAATGGATCCACCAATTCAGGCTGCGATGAGTTTTCCTCCGGATACTTTAAGAAGTCTAACACCGTAACTTTTCTTAAATAGCTGAAGCCATCCGTCACTAGCATTGAACCCGCCCTCGTTTTCTTTAAGTTGGGATTGTAATTCCTTAGCTTTTTCCTTTAGCATTAGCCTACTTACAGGCCAATTCGCTTCACGCATTCGGATGAACCAACGGTAAAGAGTTTTTTTCCATAACTGGAAGTTCTGATGATTTTATTTATTTTTCCCGGTCCTTGGTATGTGTGGTTTACACATTTTAAAATTGCTTCTTTTTTCTTTTTAATGCTGCATATTGTTGACTTAGCGACATTGCACTTTTTTGCTAAACTAGTTACACTTGTTCCTTTTTGCAAACTATCTAAAATGTTTGCCTTTTCTTTTAACTCCAAACATTTAGATTTTTTAACACTCATGCCGACTGATTCACCACTTTGCATAAGAAAAAGACTTAAAATAAAATTTCGTTGCCAAAGAAAAAAAAAAAAAAAATAATTTAGAGAATTCACACATTTTTTATATAAGGGGATTCCCTAAACTTTAAAAATCAAATTTAATGTATTTCAGTGTTGTCTACAAACTTAGAAAACATATGCAGTGACAAAAAATTGTTCGCGTTATAGACCTTTCTGAGTTTGTTCACGTTATAGAGTAGTCAACGTAAACAAAAGCTTGTTCACGTTAGGCGGTGTTCACGTTAGACGGTGTTCACGTTACGGCGAGTGCACTGTATAATGATGATATGAAACTTTTGTAAGCTGATCAAAAAAGTATTCGCATAATTGGTTAACCGGTTTGAGGATTATATTCAATTTACAACGATCTGGTGTTGTTTGATTGTGATATACTCATCCTCAGTTTGTTCCAATAATGCTTCAATTTCTTCTTTAAAAGAATACATATTTTCACGATCCGAACAGATTCTCAAAAAACATTTAGTGGACCCATTCCAAGATCCGATGGAATTTTTATTGCTGGAAGAAGCATTTGAAAGTTGTCATGAATAGAGCACAAACATACTTTGTGTACACCCTTCGAATTGGACAAAACCAAGGTTCAGAAAATACACACATGAAACACACAATGTTCTGTTCAAAATCAGCCAACACATATCTTTATTTTCATATCAATTATGTTTGTTTTTAAATTTTCTTCGGTGCCCAACACAACCATGACTGTGTTCGTTTTAATATTTCGTTATTTACACGAACATTTTTGTATCACGTACTTTTTGTTTCAATCACACATAAAGCACACATTTTTGAGTGTTGCTTTATCTGAAGTTCATGTTCTGGTACGTGTACTGAAAAAAAAAAAAACAGAACATGTACAATAAACAGGTTCGAGTTCAGTTATATTTTAAGTCGTGTTGTGGCTCGTGTAGTAAGAAAAAACAGAACATGTACAATAAACAGGTTCGAGTTCAGTTATATTTTAAACACGACTTAAAATGGTTGTGTTGGGCACCGAAGAAAATTTAAAAACAAACATAATTGATATGAAAATAAAAATATGTGTGTGTTGGTCTAAGTTATGTTTGTTTACATATATGTACGAGTTTTTTATTCAGTGTGTGTTTTTTTTTTCTGAACTCTGGGCAAAACACAATTTTCGGGTCGAAGAGCATGAAATTTCGAAATTGATATTTTTTTTTCTGGAAAATCTGATTGAAACCGGAAAAACACATCATTCACTGTTGATAGCATGAGTCGATTTTGAAATTTTTCCTTAACTCCGTTTTGTTTTACGATTGTATAGTCCTTTATTCCAGGCATTTGACGACTAATTGAATCACTCAAATAAACTTTTTGAACCAAATTTTCATTCGTAGATCGTTCTGGAGGAGGTTCAATGAGAAGTGGACCAGAACTTTTTTTTCAATGCTTTGGCCCTACTAGCCATATGATGATGCCAAATTTTTGCACAATTTGAGCTGGGGTCCATGATTTTGGCAATATTGTTAAAATTTGTTTTTTTTTTTTTTTGTCGTATGGTCGGAAGAATATTTATCTTTAAGTTGCCCAATTATTTCTTGATAATTATCAATGCTTCCTCTTTCCGATCTTCAACTGGGCTTCTACACACGTCTACACTACACTGTTTAGCTGCAACGAAATTTAAAAGTTTGTTAAGCTCGATTATAATACTTCTATTATTTGGCAAATAATGAGCGTCTGAAGCATTATTCCATGCTCCTCTTTTAAAATTTCGTTGATTTCAAAATATTGGGCGCATGAAGCATCATTTTCCAATTCTTGAGCTTTGTTGATATCAATAGCTGGAACATTTGGCAATTCAATTATTGATAATTTTTCGATGAATATTCAACAAGCAACTATAACGAATTTTCACACTGGGTAAAATTGAATCTTCAATCTTTTTGATCTTAATAAAATCGTCACATTTAATCGAATATGGTTTGCTACATTTTTCTTTTTTCGATAATGGTCGACAACACATGTATTCAACTATTTTACCCATATTGGAAAAATTTATAATTAAAGTTAAAAAACAACAAATAAACGATATCTCGTATGAAGATGTGTTACTCTTTAAAACAGATCCGCACAATTACAAAATAATTTAATTCAAAGACAGAATAACAACTTCTGATAATTTTGCACAATGATTGAGAAATGAGAAATTTTTAAAATTGACAGATAATGTAAAGAGAATTTGTATTAAAACGCCTACTACGATTTTTCTATATATACCAGAAAAATAATCTTCCATAGATGACTTACAAATCCGATTTTATGGTAAATATTCTAAATTGTTTTTATTTAATATCTTCAAATATATCCTTGCTAAAACACAAACATTTCAAAAACCTAAAAAGTTTGGATCGTGTAATTCATACCATTAATAGAACATATTTTAGGCTATCTCTGAAAAAAATTTAAAAACGTTTGGGAACAAAACTTTTTTGAAAAAGAACATTTTCTGAAACTTTTCCGAAAATTTTGTAATAAAATTATATAAATATTTTTTTAAATAACTTTTTCTTACTCAAAACTGTTAAAATGAGCAGTATCGAACAAACAATTTTTTCAAAGGAAACAATGTTACCGAATTTTATCAATTTCTGAATACCTTTTGCAAACCTGTTCAAATTTTAAAAATAATTGCTCTATAATGTTAATATGCTAGGTGATTTCTTGTTACGGATGTTTTGTTGTACCGTATTATCCAGATTTTGACCGAACGTATATTATTTTAAAGGTACTTTTTTTTAGCTGTTCACCAGATTTACAGATTTTTAAGTTTTTTTCCTTTATTTTGAGTAAATTGCATTTAATTTAAAGTTGCTACTAACACATACATTAAATTATACATGTGCTAAGTGTGTGCTTATTAAATTTGTAAATGTGTTTGTTAATGAGTTTGTTACCATCATTCACAATAATAATAAACCAAAAAAGTGTTGGTTTGTGAAGTGGCTAAGTTGAGAAATAAAGCTGCCTAGAAATTGCACTCGAATTTTGAGCGCTGGAAGCTGCTAGTATTTATTAATATAATTAATATTATATATCTATAGACAAGGCTATTGGTTATGACCGATATAAGTATTATAGGTAATAACCGATTTTGACCAAACATACTAAATATGAATGATATTTATTTTTAGCTATCCACCGGATATAGATATTTGCACCGTTTGGAACATTTTTTTGTAGTAATGCTCATTTAACTAACACATGCATTAAACACATACTTTATGTGTATTTATTATGAACTAGCTGTTTTTACCCGGTCTTGCCTGGGATTCAAAGTCCTTTGACTTGAAAAATTGTTCACTATGCTTACCAGTTGCTGTGTACTTAGTCCCCAATGAACAAATTCCCCAAACAAATGAACTTTCTCACCAAAAAATTGTATGGGATTGGGGAGTTTGTTCTTGATGTAAAAATTTCCCAATGTTTACATTTTTTGGGGAGCAAATTCATTTTTATTTAAATTTAAAATTTTTAGATTTTTAATTTAGAAGTTTTTTTTATAAAACGCTACAGCAAAAATGCTTCAGAAATAAGTTGCGAAACCGCTTAATTTTTTTTTTTTTTTTTTGAAGTTTATTTCTTTTGTAAACATAAAATATAACGGAATCGTTTGCAAATTAAAAGACTCAGAACTTTTAAAAGTTGAATTACTTCATTCACTAAGCGAATGCGACGTTTAAAATTGTGCCGCAAGCTTGCTTTAAGCAACTGCTTATAGTATATGTGTGGCCTATTTGGATCAACAGGTACTTATTGCACATACTTAGATAAAATTTATCGTCAACTTATTTTAATCGCCAAAATATAGTTTTCACATCATTGTTGTTGCACAGTTATTGTCAATTTGTTTTAATTGCCAAACTATATTTTTCAGATCATTCCAATATTTTAGCTAAGCTGTGTTCTGCGAGCGCGTCGCCTCGCGTCCGTGTCCGGCGCCGCTTCCGCGCACAGAAATGATCTACTGAAAAGAATACAGATTTTAAATACGTTTATTGCAGGACAGATATCGAGAGTAGTATGGGGAATTTGTTCATTCCTTTTGTGGACCTTTTTAAAAATTTGGGGAGTTTGTTTATCATGAAGTTATTCCCCAATCTTTGGGAGAATAAGTTCATTTTTTTCATTTTGGGAATTTGTTCATTGGGCACTAAGTACTCAGCGCCTGCTTACCGTTACAACTAACTTTGTTTATGCATGGATTATCTTGAGTGTATGATGTCGAAAAGTTACGAATTTTAGTTATTCTAGAGCTTTGGGATATACAACATTTCTGGTTTTTTCTTCTGGTACATATACGAAAAGATTGTGCTGGCTCCCAACTCTGGAGCAGGCGACATATAATTGTCTATGAGAAAAACAGGGAGATTCTATGTTGATACCTGATACCGTAAGAGATTGTCCTCTTATGCATGTTATGTTTGGAAAAACTTTTTGTACCATCTCTTACAATGAAGGACGCAACTTACAAAAGTTTTCTGGTGGGGATATTAAAGTCGTTTCAGCAGTTTCACATTCCCTAGAGTAAGCTTGTCTTGTCCGTTGGGCCTCAAGACGTTGTTGTCGCGTTTCAGGAGTTTCATATTCCCTCGTCTCAGCTTGTCTTAGCCGCTGGATTTCTAGATGCACTTGAGTAGATACAGGCATTTCCGCTACTATTAACAAAGTTCGTCTTGATTGTTGGGCTTCAAGACGTTACTGGGTTTGCTCAGGTGTTTCAGCATTTCTCGGCTCAGATTGTCTAACTCATTGAGACTCGATACGGATTTGGGTCTGAACGGGTTCTCAAGAGTTCTGTTTAGTCTAAGCCTTTTTATATTTGAGGAAATAAATGTAATATTTTGTTTTACAATGTACTTAAAAAGGCGAGATGGAAATATTTGTAAGAATCAACCTCATCGGAGTAATCCTACAATGGTAGTCAACCTGTACCTGTTCACCCATGAAATAAATCTGCACTAATTTTGGGGTGTTACAACTCATATAATAAAAAAGGCAGTAAGGGTATATTTATAATAGATTGATTTACGATATCTATTTCATAATCGTGTAAACTCACGAGTAGTAAGTAAAGAGATTTGTGCACTTAGTTTTAGGGAAGTCCATTGAAAAATTAAAATATGTTACCAAACACTAAAAGCGTATATAGAAAATTAAAAAAAGTGGGTCTGGCCGATAAAAATATTCGTGGCCGGTAAGAAGCATATGGCGACCTGCTCTGGGGTATAGAGACCGTATGTACCAAATTTCAGAGAAATCCATTGAAAAGTTAAAAGTTGTGTAGCGAGCAAACATACAAAAAAACAGAAAATTAATTGTATATAAAAAGTGGGCATAAAAGCAGACGTGGCCTATAAAATGAATTGTATATAAAAAGTGAGCGTTATAGTAGCCGTGGCCGATAAGAAGCATATGGTGACCTTCCCTGGACTGTAGAGGTCGTGTTTACCAAATTTCGGAGAAATCCATTGAAAAGTTAAAATTTGTGGAGCCAATAAATATACCAAAAACCAGAAAATGAATTGTATATAAAAAGTGGGCGTAAAAGCAGGCGTGGCCGGTAAGAAGCGTGTGCACCAAATTTCAGAGAAATCCATTGAAAAATAAAAATTTGTATAGCAGTCAAACAAACAAAGAAATAAACAAACTAACAAACAAAAAATGAATTGTATATACATATAGATATCAATAGGCCTGTGCTGAATTGTCTAAAACTGACTAGCATACCTTTAGACTGCTTTAATATTGTTTATTTACCAACCCATTTATATATCTCCTGTGTGTTCAACAAATATTTATAATGAAATTTAACGAATTTTATTTAAAAAATGTTGAATTGTGAATTGGCTAAAATTAATAAGTGTACGTCCAGGCTGTTTGAAATTTATTTGTTAAAATAAAAAATTAAACTTCCTAGACTTTGCACTCGAATTTCGAGGGCTGGGCTCTGCTATTAATTACTTATCTTAATACTTAGACGTATGAGTGATTGTTATAATAATTATGGTAATTAACCCCGCAAATGTTCCACAACACAAATGGTTGTTCCAATTTTTGCTGGATATTTATTAGCGCCAATTTTTAAATATTTTCTATCATTATAAATAACTCAAGTATTTTTAATATTTTCACAGTCTACCACGATGGCGTGAAAGTGATTCTGAGTCGCTTTAAAGATGTCCGTCCGTCTGCTCCTGTGCCTATATGAGGTGCTTATTTTTCAGAACTTGTTTACTCTTAGCACCACTGTACCAGTGAAGATAAGTAGCAACTTTTTAGGCTTTCCTTGCAAAAATTCTGTAATGTTCTATAAAGATGTTTTTTAATGGTTATTTTTTAAGAAACAATTTTTTATTGGTACATATACTTTCTAAAACGAGGTACTTAAAAAAAAATATACTTTTTAAGGAAAGGTACTTTAAAAAACCTTGTATTTTTTAAAAAAGTATTCTAAAAAATGACACTTTAAGAAAGATATTTTTTGAAGAACGGTACTTCAAAAAAATTGTAGTTTTTAAAAAACAACTTCTCTTATTACAAGGATCAAGAAAATATATGGTTTATGGGCTCAGGAATTTATTTCGATGCGTTATAAACGGAATGACAAACTGATATATACCCTCTGCATATATACACTTTGAGGGCTTAAAATCGATTTGTATTGAAAATTTTTGATTCAATTTAAAAAAGAATTATAATTGAATTTCAGATTTTTCTTGGGACGTCTGAAAATTTAGAAACAATTCTTAATAAATGAATAATCATCTAAACTATTTGGAGAAATCATATTGATTATTTTTTAATATTAGCGAAGATACGTATTAATCTTTTTAATTGGTAAAGAGGTCCATAGGGTTAACATAAGTGCATTATACACTTTTTCTAGTTCTTCTAGTACTGTTGCTAGGGGATCGACACAATTTATAATTCCAACAAACTGAAATTCATGTCACAAATCAAACCGTGACAAAGTTCTTAAAAAGGCCCAATTTTATGTGCAGTGGCGGAAGAAGAAAGTCGTTTGGATCAAATAATGGTTTAGTTGAAATGTTTTGTTTTCCTGGTGAATAATCTTTTTGGCCACTCTGTTCTGACGTAATGATGACATGTAGCGCGAGTATCCCATAGAAAAAGAAAAAATATTTTGTGAAACCTCCTTGCATATCAGTCAACAATCCAATGACCTGAAACAGATTAATTTACAGTTATTTACGATCAACACACACACAAATCATACACCTTAAGATCACCACAGATCTTCCATTTATATTCGTTGTATTTGAATAATGTCAAAATTTTAGCCATTGATTCGTAACTTTCCTTTGTATTACTGGCATGAGCAATTGGTATGGATAGTTCTTCATTCCCATTATGCAAAAGGAGAGCCTTTAAACTGTATTTAGAGCCATCAATAAATAAAGTTAGTTAGTTAATTTGTTCTTTATTTTAATTTCAATTTTGTATTACAATTTTTCTTTAAGGAATATGACTAACATTAGAAAATACGACTATGACTGGATTCAATAATTAATCTCCATTCATTTCTGTTTTTATTTATTAAACTACACTCAGGAGATGCCCCTACAGATGCAGTGCATTATGTTGATCTCAGGAAAATACGTTATGGGAAGGAGGAAAGAGGGAGTAGTGTTTGTGGATATTTGACTTAAATTTTATTAGATTATAACTGTCAGGAAAGCCTCTGCGGGGAGTTTATTCCACATATGGCTAGTTCGACTGATAAATGAATGCTCTCTGTAGTGCATTGTGCGTTCAACTGGACAATAGACTACAAACGGATGTGATCTACTAGAGAAGCGGGTATATTGAACCGAAACTCAGGCACTTGGCATAAGTTCGCTAATCTCAGAAACACATTTCCCATAGTAATATCTATAGAACTATGCTACACAACCCACATTCCGACGATGTTCCCATGTATCAATAGAGTTGGATACCCTACTGTGATTGATAAGCGCCAACGCCCTCCTTTGCACACAGTCCAGTAGCTCCAAAATTGACTTCGAAGCTCCTACCCATATAGGGGAGTTGTACTCCATTCTCGGGCGGATGGAAGAGGTATAGATTTAAAGCAGATCAGAGGGAGTGAAGTAATTTTTGCACCTGTTTAGAAAACCAACACACCTGAATGCTTCTCTCGACACTTGAAAAACATGCTCGTTCCAACGAACATCACATTGAATTCTCATGCTTAGAACATCAAGAGTATCCGATTCCTCAATACCTATACCACCCATATATACAGATAATATTGTTGAATCCATGGCCCTATGGGTCAACAGGCAGCATTAAGTCTTCAGCGCATTAAAATCAACCCGGGTAAAGCGAATACCCCACTCGGAGGTTGTTAACAGGGCTGGTTCATTTTTTGAAAAAAACCATCAACATCTCTACAGTATAGAATAGAGTGTTTCTTTTCAAAATATGCAGCCAATTCCTGTTACTTTTGTCCTCACTGTAAGATATTTCCACTGCTGCATGCGTGAAGCTTGTAATTTTGCGTCTTGCTTCGTTAAATGTAAATCCTGAATTAGATCATTTAGCTCAGCTCGAGTCACTAAATGGCGTTCATCATCAGTCTCATACAAACTATCAATGCTGGTGAAATATGGTTTCGACTCACTGCGCGTAGCACTGGGAATGACTGGTAATGGATCATTTGGGGGATGTTGGACTGGTTGGAAAACCGATGGGACATTCGCATAACTATTGCTAAACAGAAATAATAATCGGTTTGGTGGTTACTTGACTCTCTTCAAAGTTCTGGAACTGAAAAATCGAAATAGATCTTCTTGCCAATTGACCACTTGTACAAAACAGTTCTGCAACTATTGCAAAACATTGTCGGTGTCCGCGGTTTGGCCAAGTTTCTGAGAGCAAAACATAAAAAAATGTAAATATGCATATTTTAGTGATTCTAATATTGCATATTCTTTTTTTTTTTGCAACCAAATATTCACCACACAAAGCAAAAATAGCTTGAATCCGTAACACACGATCTCTTTGACTTGCTTAAACGCCACTTATTATGAAGATTTGGAATGAATGTGGGCTTCTGTCAAATTAATAATTGTGAAATTGTAGTGTCAGTATTGACTGATTTACAGTATTGCCAGCATGCGATAAAAAATGAACAAGACGTGATAGTCCAATTTTTATGCCAGATTCGAAGTCAGCGCACCCGCATTAGTTAAAAAACGTGCTTCGTTTCTGCAGTCAATTTTTTTTTTGATTTGTAGATCAGTGTTATCTTATAGAAAGTCAAAAATTTTTAGCGTTAAGTTGAATTACCTATATTTTTTTTACCACTGGAACACATTTATGAGGCATGGATGTCAATTAGATCCCGACTTCGCTTTAACAGGATTTACTGCCATGCATCTTGCACTGTGTTCTATAACGCTTTTGCATTTGATGGCCTTTGATCTGACATAATTTTCTTAAAATCTTCTTAATCTTTTTTTCACAGCAAGTCTATCGACCAAGTTTCAGAATAATTGGATGATGGGAAATGGGGTTTAAATCACTTCGTGACTGTGCGTGACTAAGCGTGACTGTGCGTGACTATGTCAAAGTTAATCTTTTTTCACAGCAAGTGTATGGACCAAGTTTCAGAGTGATCGGATGAAGGAAAATGACATTTAGATCCCTCCGTGACTGTGCGTGACTATGCGTGACTGTGCGTGACTATGTCAAAGTTAATCCTTTTTCACAGCAAGTGTATGCACCAAGCTTCAGATTGATCGGATGAAGGAGAATGACATTTAGATCCCTCCGTGACTGTGCGTGAATATGCGTGACTGTGCGTGACTAAGTCAAAGTTAATCTTTTTCCACAGCAAGTGTATGGACCAAGTTGTAGATCGATCGAATGAAGGAAAGTGACATTTAGATCACTCCGTGATTGTGCGTGACTATGCGTGACTGTGCGTAACTAAGTCAAAGTTAATCTTTTTCCACAGCAAGTGTATGGACCAAGTTTTAGATCGATCGAATGAAGGAAAGTGACATTTAGATCACTCCGTGGCTGTGCGTGACTACATCAAAGTTAATCTTTTTTACAGCAAGTCTATCGACCTAGCTTCAGATCGATCGGATAAGGGGAAGTAAGTTTTAGATCACTACGTGACTTGACAATGCGTGACTGTGCGTGACGAAGTCAAAGTTAATTTTTTTTCCACAGCAATTGTATGGACCAAGTTTTAGATCGATCGAATGAAGGAAAGTGACATTTAGATCACTCCGTGACTATGCGTGACTATGCGTGACTGTGCATGACTAAGTCGAACTTAATATTTTTCACAGCAAGTCTATCGACCAAGTTTCAGATCGATCGGATAAGGGGAAATGGGTTTTAGATCACTACGTGACTGTGCGTGACTATGTCAAAAATAATCTTTAGTCACAACAAGACTATGGGCCAAGTTTAAGATCATTTGGATGAGGTGGAATGGGGTCCACCCACGACAGACAGAGAGTATGAGTTAAAAGAAAGAGTTTAAAAAACATACTTCGTTTCTGCAGTCGATTTTTTTTTTAAATTGGTAGACCACGGTTATCAGAAAACATACCCATTGACACAAACAAACATTAATACACACTCCGAATTCCCCATTTTCTTTAAAAGTTGCTTTTAGGCGAATTCGTTTTGGTTACGACTGAAAAAAAATATTAAAAATTAATTAAACATTAAGTTAATTAACTAAACATTACTTTTTACATAAAGAAGCTCACCGATGTACGGTGCCTCAAAGTTATAATGGAACAACAAATAAATTAAAATATTCAACAAAAAAACTTCATATTTATTAAGTACAGAAAATAAATTCTTCTCATTTTACATAAGTTATGACTTAAATTTTAAACTAAACAATAACAAAAATATTTTTCATATTTAAATACAAAAAAATAAAATAAAATAAAAATAACTATAAAATGCATGACAAACTTAAAATGGAACATTTTTTTTTCATTACAAATTAAAATAAATAATAATACTTTAATATTTTGTTGGTAAACCTTTTTGTTTAATCACAGCTTCTAAACGTTTTGGCATAGATTTAACCAACTTTTCGCAATAAGATGGATCTAATTTTGCCCATTCCTCGATAAGAGCAGCTTTTAATTGGTCACGATTAGAAATTATGTGATTTTTTAGTTTTTCTTCAAGATAACTCCATACGTGCTCAATAATATTCAAGTCCGGGGATTGAGGTGGCATTTCCAAAACATGAGGACAATTATATAAAAGCCACGAGCGGACTCTATAAGCCTTATGCTTCGGATCATTATCTTGGTAAAAGTAAAAGCCTTCCTTAATACCTAATTTTTCCACACTTTCGTTTAAATTTCTCTTAAGTATATCCAAATACATATTTTGATCCATGATGCCATCGATTATATGCAAGTTCCCTGGGCCTGCGGCTTATACAGCACCCCAAACCATTACTGAACCCATACCATGCTTTACTGTAGGCCGCAAGTTATTCTTTCGGAGCTCTTCGTTTTTTTTTTTTCTCCAAACATATGAGCGTCCGTCTGACCTAAAAACGTTATATTTACTTTCGTCTGTAAATAATACATTTTTCCAGAAAGAAAATTCTTTATCACGATATTTTTTTGCAAACTCCGTACGCTTCTTCTGATTAGTGATGCTTATAAACGGTTTTTTTCTAGCGACTCTGCCATTGAAACCGTGCTTACGAAGAACTATACACACTGTTTCTGGGTTAGCTTTCTTTCCAAGATATTTTTCAGCATGAGCCGCTAACTTTGGTGCACTTAAATGAGAATTTTGCTTTATTTGTCGCACTAGCCATTTCTCCTCAGAATTAGAAAATATTTTTTTTTGGTTCGGTTTCGGTTTATTTTCAAAATTGTTTGAGTTTTCATACCGTTTAATAATATTAAAAACTGTTGAAGTAGCGCGACTCACTATTTGTGCAATTTCGCAAACAGTTTTTCCCTCATTTGATAATTTTTTTATTAACTTTCTAAGTTCTGGAGACGTTTGTATACCACGCGACGCCATTTTAAACTGAAAGCAAAAAAAGTTCAACGAACTTTGCAAAACCCAATCGGTGACTTAGAACGTTTAAAACAGCATCAACTTTAAAGTTTAATTTAAGATTATCGACTATATTTGGAAGTAAAACAACAGGATGTTCCATTATTACTTTGATAATTTTTTTCAGTGTTGCCAATTTTTACTTTATTGCGCGAAATTAAGCAAACTTAAATAGGATATATTTAGCTGATATTATCAATCTGGATTTATATTTTATAAGTAAACAGTTTAGATTATGTTAAAAGCATAACATTTGCTAATAAATAAATAAAAATTAAAAAACAATACCTGTTCCATTATAACTTTGAGGCATTCCATTATAACTTTAGGTTATTTGCCATTTTTGCTCCCTTTACCAATATTACCTTGTCTGCTTGTTGTTTTTTTTTTTTTTTTTTTGCAAAAAAAACTTTTAATTTTTGCCTTGGATATATTTCTCGATATGTTTCATTTTCAATCAATCAATTATTTAATTACATTTACAAATAAAGCGAGTATAATAAAATAAAAACTTGGTTTTAATGGGTTGGTTTATTTATTTTTTAATTATCCATGTTGATAAAATTTTATTTATTTTTTTCTTTTTCTTAAAAACTCACTTGGGACTGATAAATTATAATGCAACATACAACATTTATTAAACATAGCAAATAAAGTCGTACAGTTGTATCAGATTTTGAAGTGAAATTTACCACTAACTATTTTAAACTATTGTAAAGTAATACACAATGCATCAGATATGCACAACGATACAATAACCGTTGTAAATTGCCCAGTAGTTTCTAAAAATATATAGTTTCTTAATTAGACAACTGTAGCTTTGATTGCCATTACAGCTTTTCATTCGTTGCAATTGAAGCTTAATTAAAAAAAAAAAACGTATATTACTTAGTTACGATTAAATTTTAAGTGTTTGGTTTTCATGATTTAGTTTTTCGTTTAAAGTGCATATCGCTTGCTAACAATTTCAGCAGCCACAAAGTGTCTGCTTTCTCTTCAACGACGAGCACATAAATCATTTTAAAATGTTTAAATCTTTTTTTCCTACATTTGCCAATTAGACGGATTAAAATCCAAGACTTGTTGATTTTCCAAAGTAACAGCTTTTAGTATAAATTAATATGACAACAAGCTGCTTGCTACTTTATTCTACTCAAAGTTATACAAACCTGTCAAAATTCATTAAATCTTTACAACAACACAGAAAAAAACATAAAACATAAACTCTAAAATTAACGTAACTTCAAGAAATAACAAAAACAAATGGCAACTTCCTTTAAGCAATAAAAGTTTAGATGAAATGAAATGAAAACTATACCAAAGTACAGCTTGTATATTTACAATAAACAACAACCACACTACCAACTTCGGTTAAATATCATTGAAATAGAATGAAATTATTTGCATCAACATCATATTAAATTAAAATACTATGCAGAGTTTTCGAAGAAACATTCATTCATTCATTCAAACATACTCGTACATGCACTTCAGATCGTGCTCGATATGAACAGGAGAAGTGTATTTCATCAGCACAGAATCAAAAAACGTCGACTTGAGCTAATTAGACAGTGTGTAATGTGCGTAAAACACTTAAGGAAAACAATCACGTTCCACACTTTGGCAAGTAATTAATTAAGACAAGTAGAGTAGCACAGTAAGTACAAGTATTATGGCAGTCAGCAGCAGTTTTTATTTAGGAAGTGAGTAAGTAGTAGTAGTCAATTTTAAGTAGTAGTCGAGTTTTGAGAACAGAAGGACGTGCACCAACTACAATGCATCGTATGGAAACAAACATACAAACAACAAACAGACCAACAGCTACTTTTAATCAAATGCATTTAGATAATAAATGAAAAATGCCATGATTGGTATAGAAGACCATCATTAAAGATACAAAAAAAAAACAGGAGATATAAATCCAAAAAACACATAGGGCACTGTTACACGTTCAATATATATGGACCGCAATCCAAGTATCGCAATATATATTGAACGTGTAAAATGCAGTTTTGAAGGCTCGCAATCTATTTTTATAGATTTCAGAATAGAAGGCCATTTTGCGTTATGGATCGGGATCCAAATATCACAATATATATTGAACGTGTAAAAGCGCCCATAGAGAATTTAGTATCTCTTTTTTATACGGGTTTATATGGGAACAAACAATTTGCTATAATTATTCGTAAACAAAAGATACCGCCGCCAAAATTTGTGTTGTTTATTTTTTTGTTTTCCGTTAAACAGACAATAGCTTGTTTAACAAAATGGGATGAAATTGAGATACTTGCGATAAGTTCCATGAAAAATTTAAAAAAAATGTTTTCTAAATTTGGGTTTTATAATTTTTTTCTATCTTATAAAATATAGTCTTTGGGTCCATTGTACATATTTTTTACACAGTGTCGCCTCAAACGATTTTTATACCCTATACCACTATGTGGTTTGG